>CM023947.1:975227-1221471 GCA_013407115.1 Glycine latifolia
ATAAATTTTTATTTTAAAATATTTAAATATTATTTTTAATTTATGTAATTTGTATAAATTACATAAAATAAATTTTTAAAATAATCTATATATTATTTTATGTATTATTTCAAAAAATTATAATTAAGTAGAATTTTTTTTAAATATATTAATTTATGTTAAAATATTTTTTGACTAAAATCAAATATATGTAAAATTAAATATTAAATTTTTTATTTTAATTTAAAATTTTATAATTAGAAAAAATTAATAACTCTTTACTAATGATATTTGATACATGTAAATTATAAAATTAACTAAAAAACAATTTTTTAGTGGTTTATTATTTTGTCTTTAAATAAATGATTATGAGTTCAACTCTTACTTAACGGAATAATTAAAATTATTTATTCTAAAAAATTAAAAGATTAAATGTCTTGATTTAAAATAATGACCCAAATCACATATTTAAAGTTATAGGGGATTAAAATTACAATTTAGCCAAAAATTTATTCAAAAGGGCTTAAAGCATTATTTTTTTCCCTTTGCAAAACTTGCTAACATCTTCTACCTATGTATGCTTTTCAGATTTTTGTTAGATTCAAATAATGAGATAAATAAATTTTTAGTCCCTATTGAATTTTATATTTTAAATTTTCTTTTATTTAAAATTTTAATTTTAATTTTTTTGTTTATTTTTATTGCTCATAAGTTCTTGATGAGAAGTTTAAAAAAATGTTTGAAACATGTACCTTCCACAACTTTCTTAACATTGTCGTCATTCTTCTATTTTTTAAAGAAATTCATGTGCATCCCAATTGGCAAAAGTAGGAGCTTTGTCAAGAGCCACTGTAAGTATCAAACCTACATTATGAACATGTAAATAAAAATTGAATTTAGAATGTCATATAATTGAACTCAAATGTTAACTTAAGTAATAAGAATCAGGATCACTAATTACCAACTTAAAATCGAGTTTTGCATTCTTGATAGTGCCTAAAAATCTATTATGTATACCAAGGCTTAATAAGATCTTTGGCTCAGCTTATGATGTATAAAATTTTCTATTATAGTTAGTCTAATGAATTAGACTAGAGTCTAATTCATAAGAAATATACTGAAAGCTTTACTTATTAAAAAGTTATATCAAACAGGAAGCCATTCCTTTATGGGTGAAACATATTATGTTTTGGGGAGAAAGGTATGTGCAAGTATCACTTAGAATGTAAATCATATTCCTACGCAATTTACTACAAACCAATTCTTGGAGTATAGTTTTACCCTATATATATTTACTCTAAATACTATAATTTTGTATTTTTAATTTGTATTGTTTTTAGTATAATTCAGATATTTGTTCTTCATAACAAACTTTCAGTTAGATAAAGGGTTACATTATTTGAACAACTGTATAAACTTGATGAGTTCATTTTATAAAACAAAAATAAATTTTTCATTGGATTTTCTCTCAATTCTATTAATTAATATGGCTTATCATTTAAATTTTGGGACCGTGCATTACTACTAACATCTATTTAATATTAATAGATATTTATAAGCATGGTAACGGGACAGGGCAAGGATGGATATTGCATTCTCCATCCCTGACCCCGACTCAAAAATCACTCCCCGATCCCTATTGGGTTTCAAAATCCATCTCCATCCTCGTACCCACTAGGGGTCGGGTCCCCCCCCCCCCCCGCACCCTCGCTATTTGATTAAAATTAAAAAAATTAAAAAATAATATAACTTTTTTTATTGAAAAAATTGGAAGAAAATACTAATTACGTAACAAAAAAAATAATACCAAACCCACATTTAAAATATGAGATCATAATTTAAAAATTACAAAATAAAATCAATCAATTCAATTTAAAAAATTACATATCTTTTTTAATTTTTTTTAATATTATTTATTATGGGGCGGGTGCGGGGCGGGTATTACTAATCTTATACCCGCCTCCGCTTTGACTATTGGAAAAAATTCAAACCCAATAAATTTGATTTTTTTCCATTAAAATCGGGACAGATTCGGACAGATATCTACGAGTTCAGATCCCGCTGCTATGCCTGAACATTCGGGAAAAAATATTAATAATAGACTCTACATATCTTCCTTCATGCCCAAGCATACCAAGAAGACTAAAATAAAATAGTTCAATAAAATATCAATTACTTTTTTGGTTTGTATGAAATTTTATAAATGTAATGTACTTATAAAACTTTTAATTTAACATTTGAATTAAGTAATTTCAATTTTTTAAAAAAGTTTATTGAACGATATAAGTATAAAAAAAAGACATCAATCTGGTATGAATTTATATTGCCTACATTACTACATATAAATATGTCTTTATATGTGTGTGTGTGTGGAACATTCATAGGTGTATAGCTTTATTACCAACACTTATTTATATTTTGAAAATTATATTATACTCTAAAATAAGGTTGCAACTGATTTTTCAGTCCCTATATACCTATTTTCTTGTAGTCTTGATTAATAGTGAAATAACAAATATATTTTAGATTGTATAAAAAAATTATTCTTCGTCTACTTAATGCGATTTCTTAAACCAACATGTAAATTAGTAATAGTGTTGTTATTTATTATTATTTATATAAAATGTTATTATTAATAGTGTATTTATATAAATTTTTTTCATAATTTATTATTTTTATTTGCAAAAATGTAATAGTGTTGTTATTTATTATTATTTTATTCACATTCATAACTGTTTTTATTATTTTTATTGGAATAAAATATATATATAATTTGTTATTATATTTTAAATAATTTTGTATTACCAAGGAATCTAGTTCAATTGATCAAATAAGGTATTTGAGTATTGTAAACTCTCTCATACTATGTTTGATTTTTATAGATATAAAAAAGTAAATTTTGTGCTAGTATTGTGAAAGATTAATTTATTTCACCAAAATATAAAAATATTTTTTATTAAATGTATATAAAATCAAATATCTTATTATAACAAAACATGTGTAAGAAAAATAAATTAAGATAGGGCAATGATTTAAAATTTATACAACTTGAATATTAAGTATTTACATACTTTCCATAATGAATTAATAACTTTTCCCCCCCCTAGAATAGTTCTTCGTTTTAGGATCTAAACATTAAATTCTTAAGCATTTTGCTGTAAAAAATGTCAAGATGCATTTAATTTTCCATTAATATTTTTGTATAAAGTATTGAATGCATTTAATTTTCATTGAACATTTCTTTTATAAGTCAACATGCATTTTGCTGTAAAAAAATGTCAAGATGCATTTACTTTTCCATTTAATATTTTTGTATAAAGTATTGAATGAATTTAATTTTTATTTAAGATTTCTTTTATAAAAGACATTAAAAAATATAGAAAAAATTAAAGTAAACACCCCGACCCTCTGTTTGACTAGTTTCTAATGTGAAATCTTTTGGTATGAGGCTTTTACAATTTTGCTACTGGTTTTTCTAAAACTAGTTTGTTATAATAAAACACGCTGTACCGACCTAAATTTTCAACTGAAACTGATGAAATGATTTGCAACACAAGAGGATGAAGAGGTGGTGTGGGGGCATTGAACGTTTTTCTTGATTCTGACGCACCATCTGACGCCAGAAAACAAACAAAACAAAAAAAAAAGAAAGTAGGAAGTTAATGAGAAAATTAATGAATAATCCATTTGGTCTACGTTGTCCCGAGTCAACAACAGATCTTAACCCTTTTTATAGCCGACCCTATTGCACCGTTACAAGACTTGACACACTTGAATCCCTCTCTCTCTCTCTCTCTCTCTGACTCTGTCACACTCTAATTCTCTCTTCTCCACGTCTCCAAATTCTTAATATATATGGAATGGAGTCTCACTCTTGATTAATTCATCTCCCTCTTCCTCCTCCACCACTAACCACAACTACAACCACAACATGTTCCCCACTTTAGGATTTCCGGTCAACCTTAGCCTCTCCTCCGATCACAATCGAACGGTCCTCGGTGAAGTTGACTTCCTCTCCGGCACTAGAAACATCTCATCACCTCACACCAACAACGATCATGGATCCCCCCCTAAGTGTGATCCCCATGTAAATGTAAGTCTCCTTTATTTCTTTTTCCCATATATTATTCACCTTTTCTTTTTATTATTACTTTAGAGCTTGGGCAATACAGATACACTAAAAGTATAATTTTTTTAATAAATTATAGACTGGCTTGCAACTTCTAACCGCTAACGCTGGAAGTGATCAGTCAACCGTGGATGACGGGGCTTCATCGGATGCTGAAGATAAGCGTGCCAAGATCACTGAGGTGCATATTTTTATTTAATTTATTTTTTGCATAACTTATCAATATTATTTACTGTTACGGAAATTAATTTAAGTCTTTATGGTTATTTATTCAAATTAAGGTGTTATACGACTGGTTTTTGAACTAATTTATGATAGATTTATCATTAACATTTATGAAGAATTCAGTCATTCCGTAGGATTATGCACTTGTTTAAATTTATTTATTTGTTGACTACTATACATCGCAATTAATTGAGATGAATTATATACTTGGTTTTAGCTGGCACGATTGCAAGAGGACCTTCGACGCATGAATGCAGAGAACCAAAAGCTGAAGGAGATGCTCAGCCATGTCAGCAGTAACTACGCGAACTTGCAAATGCATCTTGCAACAGTACTGCAACAGCAACAGAACCAACGCATTGAGAACACGGAACAAGAGGTCATTTTAATATATAATTAACATCTTTAATTGTCCGTTTTAAATTATTTTCATAACTAGTTGAAATCAATGACATAAATGAATTAACAAATTAATTATTACTACGATTAATTTACACCCTGACCGGTTTTTTAGAATGGCTAGAAACATTTGAAATTGTATAAAGATATTTAACTTTTTTCAAAGAAAAATAGAGTTAAATAATTTCATTGTATATGATTAGTGAAATTTTTAATCTATTTAAAGATAGTAATTGATATAATTTTTTTAGTTACACCAATTTATATGATGAGATGAGATTATTTAATTTCACTTTTATTTGGGTAAGTTAGACACACTTCTTGATAAAAATCTATACTATAGTTTAATAAAAAATGTTGATAATTTTAACAAGTTCCTTATTTTAATTTATTCCAGGTTGTTCAAGGAAAAGCTGAGGACAGAAAGCATGGAGGAACGGTGCCTCCTAGACAATTCCTGGATTTAGTTTCGAGTGGTACCACCGAAATAGATGATCAAGTATCTAATTCTTCTTCGGGTGAAAGGACTCGATCAACCACACCTCCCAGCTGCAATAAAAATGATGATAAAGATAAGAAAGAGACTACTGATATTCCACAATCTGTCAAATTATTGAAACATACAACGGATCCATCCACTAGTCCGGAAGCCGCTATGAGAAAAGCTCGTGTCTCAGTCCGTGCCCGATCAGAAGCACCCATGGTAGATTAATTTATATAGATTGCCATAGCAAGTGATGAATATATAGTATAGCTCTGACTAATTAATTATTATTTCCAGATCAGTGATGGGTGCCAATGGAGAAAATATGGACAAAAGATGGCGAAGGGAAACCCTTGTCCTCGAGCATACTACAGATGCACTATGGCAGTTGGTTGCCCAGTTCGCAAACAAGTGAGTTTATTAAATTTTCGGATTGATCAATGTATTAATTGAATGCCTTTGACAATATTATTAGAAACTTACATGCATATGGGTGGTTTATATATATATATAGGTTCAACGTTGTGCGGAGGACAGAACAATTTTGACAACAACGTACGAAGGGACCCATAACCATCCACTGCCACCAGCTGCTATGGCTATGGCATCGACCACTGCAGCTGCTGCTAGCATGTTGTTGTCTGGGTCAATGACCAGTGCTGACGGAATAATGAACCCCAATTTGCTAACTAGAGCTATTCTTCCATGTTCTAGCGTGGCAACACTTTCAGCTTCAGCACCATTCCCCACAGTGACATTGGACCTCACACACAACCAAAACGCGTTTCAGAATAACCAAAGACCTCAAACCCCATTGTTCCCATCACAGCCTCAGAACTTTGTGTCTGGAACCACACCACCACAACTGCCGCAACTGATTGCACAAGCTTTCTATAATCAATCCAAATTCTCAGGCCTTCAACTTTCTCAGGATGTGGGGCCTAATAATTCCCAAGCTCCAAGACCGCTGTTGCAGCCAAGCCAACAGGTCTCGCTCACTGACACCGTCAGTGCCATCACCGCCGATCCAAACTTCACGGCAGCGCTCGTTGCGGCCATCTCCTCCATCATCGGTGGAGCTAATCCAAAAAATAACAACCCCAACAACAGTAGTAGCAATCCCAATGTCATCAATAGTGCTACAATTAATCAATAGCTTTTCATCAGGAAACTAATAGGAAGTTCTTTGGTTCTTTTCTTTTCTTTTGTCATAGATTACATTCTTTTCTTTTTTATTTGTTTAAACGTGGGAAAGGGAAAATGAATTTGTGATCAATGTTCATGAACCTGTCCAAGATGATTGGCATCTTCTCTGGCCAAATTCTACACGTACAGTGATGTTTCTACCGCGTGGTCTTCTTCTCCGTGCTCAGGCTGGTTACAGCTTAAGGTGAAGGATACTTTTGAAGGCACTTCAATATTTTAGTAAGGATTTTAGCTGAATGACAACAATGGTCATAAATATGTACATGATACTTGTGACCTATTTATATGGATATATTCAAGTCCTATCTTTAGGAAATACCTTTTTGGGAGCATTATACTATATATATGTGCTTAGTAGAGGTATGGTTGCTTTTGTTGCTTGTTCTAGGTGTATCTAATTTGCTTTGTGACTGGGTCATTTGCTATGAACTTCAGCTCAATTACTCTCATAGGCCATTGGGTTGGCAGGTCCAGAAATATTACTTTTGTCGGCATGTTAGGGTTTAGAACACAGCAGTTTCATTCTCTCTTTGTTGTATCCATCTTGAATAATTACGATTCAAAATTTTCGGAGTAATCTGACAGAAAAAAAATGTATACGCGCTCTTCCCAACAACAAAAAAAAAATCACCTACAAACAACCATTCAAAATATCTGTTTCGGTCTTAAGAAGAATACTAGTATTCTGATTCTTTTTCCCATTGGTCAAGAAATACTGCCCTCACTATTTGATATTGATGATGACTCTTAAAATGACATTAATGTGACTGTGTGTAACCAAAAAAAAAAAAAAATTACAAAATGGACTAAGCGAGTTTCTCAGCAACTACGTTTGCACCGGTTGTGCGTGATATCGATCAATAAATCAATAATCATTTATATACTGTATTTATGAATACTTAATGAGAAGGTCAACTTAAGACGTGGAAAAGGAGGGATGAGGTGGTGGACTTTGATTGGAAAAATGCGATACGTTTTTGACTTTCCGTGCAGTGGTTCATCACGTTCACGTTAGTACCATCTTAATGATCACGTTGAAGTGTTGAACATTGAACACACCATGTGACAGTATTTAAGCTAGGAATGGAGACAACCACGTCAAGGTTGTGCCGTTTGCACGGTCGCACCGTACTTCATCCATCGTACAGATGGATTTTCGATCTCCAGCTCTTATTTGACTCGATCCAAATGAAGCTGATGATGCATGACTAGTTTTAATTTGCATAGGTGTACGTGTGAATGTGTTGTGGTCTTGTGGATGTATATATATAAAGACCAGCTTCTTAATTTGAATGAAGCATGTGCTTGCATGTGACGGGTAAGACTAATTTGGCCTCCTTTCAAAACCCGGACCAATCTTGATGGAAGGAAGTTATTACTTGTGAATGGTGATCACCCTCATTGTCATAGGAATGCGTTCTGGATATTCAACATTTAAATTGAGTATTATTATATTCACTCTATACACAAGAAAAATATGCTGCATTAATTGACCTGAATGGTTGGTTCATGACTATTAGGAACAACAATAATTGCATTTAAAAAAAAAGGGAACAACAATAACTACCGTTATACAATATCCGTATTGATCATATTTATATCTAGAATTTGAACATGAAGATTTGTGTAAGGTATTTCAAGCATTTGATTATTGATATAAGCGTTTAACGGCACAAATTAATTAAAATTTAGTATTTTTTTATATATTTATTAATGGTATAATTAATTAGGGTTTAGAGGTTTTATTGTTAGCCTTAAAGATTAATTAATGACAAGGGAATGGAGAGATAAATGATAAAATAAAATTGAAGAACAACCTACTAGCTATATTTACATCTATCGTCTATAAATTAATTTAAATCACACACACTTTAAATGGAATGCATTTCATCATCAAATATGAATCAATCATACAAGATCGTTTCAGTTTAATATGTTATCTCAATTAAGTTTGAGTCCGCTTTTAAATATGTAAATGTGTTAAATAAATTTTTATCACCATTTAGTGAAAAATACTCGTGAAGAACTTGTAAAAAACATGCATTCTTCCTAGAGAAAGGTCTGTTCGATACTTTGTATTCAATTGTGTTTATTACTAATAAAAGTCACTTTTTAGAATAACATTAGTTTCAAAAAGTAATTTTTAAAATTGTGTATTTTGTTAAAATATAGTTTTGTGAATTACTGGAATTGATTTATGTTTTTCTGAAGTATTTTCTAGAGTTGTGTTTTAATAAATAAAAGGATAGGATCAGCAATAAAACGTATAAACAATAGGATGTGTGTACTTGGCAAACATGGGGTGTAAATGACAAGTGCCAAAAGAGTGTGTTCGAGCAAAAAGAAAAAAATATAGCAACTAAAACGACACTAACAACATTATTAAAGTTAAAATAATATTTTAAAAATTGGATTAATTAGTGATCGACCTTATAAGGATATTGAGATGGTGACTTAACTGGTGAGTCATTGATTGAATAACATGAATTGATATAGATAAATAAAGTGATTATATATATATATATATATATATATATATATATATATATATATATTAAATTTGTTGATTCATTGATACCGGTTCATACCGATTTATTCTATTTTTTAATTGCTTTGATGGTGTTATCGCCGAGTCAATAACATTATTGATACAATTATAGGCTTGAATTGATTATATATAGGTACAATTTTTTGGTCAAATCCGTCGGTTCAAATCGGATTTTAAAACAATAACAATAATATTTTATCTCATTAAGTGAAATCAGTTACATGTATAATAGGTGTTGTTTGATATCTTTAAAAACTAAAATTTAAAAAATTTTGTTTAGCCTGAAATATCTTTTTATAATTTCTTACTAATAATGTCGTATTTGATTTTCCTCTTCTTCTTTTTCTTCAACTGAGCTGAGTCTTAAAACACCGCATAAAAAATTATGCACGAGATATATGCAGTATTAGGCAAAAATACTGTCGACCTAAAAAATATAAAATCAATATTTTATTTGCATAAAAATATTAATTTTCTCAAAATTATTTATAAGTGTGTATTTTAATTTGTTTGTAGTAAAAGACCAAAGTAAAATTAGACAAAGTTATATTTTATTTTCTAGACATAGCTAATGTGTATTTTAACAATTGGAAAAAAATAATAATGTGGTTTTCAAATTTTTAAATAGATCATCTAACTGGAATTTTATGTTTGGTTTAAAAAAGAGAAATTGAATAGATGAAAATAGAAACGATATTATTTAAAAAATGAGAAATATAATAGACATAAATTGACATTTTTTGTGTTTGATCTATGAAAAATATGTTTAAAATAAAATAAAATAATATTATAAAATTATTTAGCAGCCATAAAATTACAAAAATATCCGCTAAAATAATTAATGTCACATGAAAGAAGAGATTCAGAGTATAACAATTTTTTTATCCTTTGTTGACTGAAGACTGCTACGTGGGGCTCACAATACTCATCTTATTCCTCATTGAATGATATGTTATCAAACCCCCATCTTAAATTTCCGTCTCCATTGAATTATTTATGTCGCACTTAACAAGCACAGCATTATGCATTTTAGGCCCACTAGAGACACTATAGATTGTTTAACTGACAATAACAAGGTGTGTTTGATTTAGAAGTGAAAAATAGAAAAGATGAAAATAAAAGTGAAATAATTTGAAAAAAGGGAAATACGATAAAAATAAAATGATATATGTTGTATTTTTTGTTTTAAGAATAAAACAGGTGAAAAATATATAAAAAAAAACAATACTGTAAAATTGTTTTTTTTTTTGTTGCTCCGGACACACCTAATTTAAACTTAATTCTTTGCTGAATCTGTTGTAAACTTGTAACTAACGAAGCTGGTGTATTTTCGTTTGCACCATAAATTTCAATCTCCCAAACCAAACAGAGCCTAAATGCCCACTCCAAGCTTAGGGCTTGAGGGGTAGTATGCTAGTTGATATGCCCAATATAAGGGTTGGACATGGCTACCCAAGTAAGGGGATTTCTTATTCTCACTTCATCAATTGCTATTTCCATCCCTCATGTGTTGAAGTTGTTTCATATTTCTATAAATACTCTTTTGAATGAAATATGATTTGGTTATACAAACTATATAACATAACGATATTTTTGTCTTGTACTTTTTGTACTCCCTCGTTAATATAATAGAAATTTGTTTTTGTTTTATACTTTTTGCACCCTTCAGTAATATAATAAAAATGTGTTTCTATTTCATAGTTTTTGCACCCCATAATTTACACTAACAAAAATGTGTTTTCTGTTGTGTTTCTTAGTGAGATACACAATGAAAATGCATTTCTATTATATACTTTTATCAGATGCATGTCTCACATGCTAAGAAGACAAAGAAATAGGGTAGTGGGAGAGAAAAAAGGTAAAGAAAGTGAAGTAGGAGATGTTAGTGTGAAGCAAATGGAGAAGGAGAAAGAGAATAAGATGGCAGCAGGTGGGAAGAGAAGGAGGAGAGGTGGGATGTAGGGAAACTGCCAACAGAGGTAGTTTCGTCTTTTGACTGAATATGAAAAGTAGGAGGTGTGAGTTGCAATTTCGGGTAGTGATAATAGCAACACCCAATACTTGCTTTAGCGGACCACACTCAAGATACAACCCTTTAAATATGTAACAGGCCTCAAACTCAGCTTAAATTGAAGAACCATACATGTCAGTGTCACCCTGCAAAAAAGGTGAGATACAAAATTGTTAGAATATACAATCCACATATAAAGCGTGATCTTTCTTGATCACATCGGGTCATGCTATTATGATTGCGTGCTGAGATTTATTAAAGTCTTAACCGACCTTAAGATTCTCGAAAAGAGAAAAGATTTTGGTTTCACCAAAAAATAGAGGATGAAAAACGTAAGTTTTTATGTTTGGTATATATTTTAAAAAATATTTTTTAATAAAATTTTCACAGTTTTTTTTTTCCGTGAGTATTTTATTTATTTTTAATTTAATATTTTTTATTGTAATAAAAATATTATACTATATTTTATTAAATTATATAATATAGTAAATAATCGATAAAAATATATATAATTATTTGATTTTTAAATTTTTTTATGACTAATAAAATAAATTTTATTTATTTTTAAGAATCATGAGTTTCGAACCTAAAAAAGTTTCTTTCATACCAAATATTCTATTAAGTGAATGTGTTTTTTTAGCTTAAATATTTTTTTAAAAACTTTATTTTAATATTAAAAAAACCATCATATTCAAGTTCTATGATTACTTTTTATTTAACCTCAAATTTCTAGATGAAAGGCAAATTCAATTGAATCCCTTTAAACATAGATGGGAATATACTTAAATTCCTTAAGTAAAACATGACTTGTTAACATTGAAAGTATAAATGCATAATAATAGGAAATGAAGGTGTAACTGTGTAAGCCAAGAGAAGCATAAAAGAGAAGTGAGGAGAGGGAAGTGAGGTGTCGCGTGCTAAGGAAGCCAAGTGGTGCAGATGCATATGCATGTCTCAGGGTGCAATCCTTTCCTTTTTCTTCCTTCATCCATCTTACCATCCCATCCTGATTCGAGGATTACGTGTACTTATGTTGCTTTATCCTTTTAGATCTACGGCCAAGATCACGTAGAAATGGACGGTAAGGATTGAAAGATTGCACTTCCTAGTTTCTTTTTGTTTTTGTTGGTGGGGAATTTGGCTTACGTTGCGTTCTTTTATTAGGCGAAAAGAAAGGAATAAAGAGCAAGGAAGGTGTGACACTATTGTCAATACTGCACTGCTTATTCTCTTTCTCTCAAATCAATTGCCTTCTCCATATATTGCTAAACCTATTCCTCTGACCCCCATTCTCATTCTTTCATCGCATTTTACTTGACTCTCGTCTTTCTCCCCATCTTAAACACCCGTGAGTGTCTCATCTCCTCTGTTTCTCCTAACCGCGTTTTTATTTTTCTATTTTTTTAGTTTTGTTTCTATGCGCAGATTGTCCCTGCAAATTTCACTTTATAATTATAATATAATAATCGCTTCTGATTTTCTGTTTATGTCAAGCGAATTTAAATCACTTTCTTTTGCTTCCCTTCTTCCGGTGGATATCAGGGAAAACAAAAATTCTATTATCTAGGTCTCTTTTTAAAATTGCACGCATGCGTCGATTTAATTACTATTTTTTTTTATTAATCCATATCGGTATGATCGAGGACTTGATTATTATTTTTCGTTCGTATACCATTCGGTTTTTTTTTTTCACAACTCAATTTTCATTGTTTTGTTTGCATTGTACGGTGGAATAGACTATAGAGATTAGAAGCACTGACACGAGATTTTGAAATGTCTCGGTTTATTTTTTTGTCACGTCCACATACTAATATATTTAGCATTTTCACTTGTTAACCTCGCATCCCCTAATTTTGAGTAATTATTTTTGTGGTAACAAATTGCAGTTGAACTTTATTAATTTGGATGAATAGGAGAACATGGGGAACAGGATGAATGCGATCGCGTTGTGCTTGTTAGTGTCAAGCCTGTTGCTTTCTTCGGTATATTGTGCACCGAATGATGGGCTGCGTAGGATTGGGCTGAAGAAGATTAAATTGGACCCTAAAAACAGGCTTGCTTCTAGAATTGGGTCCAAGGATGTTGATTCTTTCCGGGCTTCCATTAGAAAGTTTCATCTCCAAAACAACTTTGGTGGCACTGAGGAAACCGATATTGTCGCGTTAAAGAATTACTTGGATGCACAGTACTATGGTGAAATAGCTATTGGAACATCTCCTCAAAAGTTCACTGTCATTTTCGACACTGGCAGCTCTAATTTGTGGGTTCCATCATCTAAATGTACCTTCTCGGTGAGTTTTTAATTTTTTATATACTAATATGTTATTTATGACTTGTGAATATGTATCAATTTAATTCCTTGTTTATTGCATTTTGGTTCAGGTTGCATGCTACTTCCATGCTAAGTATAAGTCTAGCAAATCAAGTACTTACAAGAAAAATGGTTTGTCTTCCTCCTCATTTCTAATAAGGCTTTAAAGTTAACTTCATTTGTTTAGTCCGTGATTGAGCTTGTACTGTTTGCAGAAGTTTCCTCGTTTTATAAATTAAGAAACTGAAGTTTTGAGATTTAAGTAACTGGCTGATATTCTATCATTAATCAGAGTAGATTGAAGTCGTGTCTTTCCCGTCTCTGTATAATATCAATAGGAACAAACATATATTCCTTTCCTAGTTACTGAAACTGGGTGTGGTGTGGTGTGAACATCATTTACTTCTATCATATGATGGAGCTGAAGTTTGAAATTTTACCATCCATCATATGGTTAACGGTAATAACATGGTCGTAAGTTTGTAGTTTATGACGTATTGTAATTTGCTTTGGCATATCTCTACTTGTGACTTATGCTTGTTTATATATTCTCTATTTTTGGCCACTTGCTATTTTGCACCTGTAAAAGGGATGCTGAGATGATGTCTTTCTCTGACATAATATTTTTCTCCCTGTTATATAGGGACTGCTGCTGCAATTCAATATGGTACTGGAGCAATTTCTGGTTTCTTTAGCTACGACAGTGTCAGAGTTGGTGATATAGTTGTAAAGAACCAGGTAATGCTGAACTGCTAATCATCAATGTTTATTTCAATAGACGGTGTGAGAGGGCTTCTTTCATAATATGTTGATTAGTAATTGGTATAGTGCCTTTTGATCCCCATCAGGAATTTATTGAAGCAACTAGGGAGCCTGGTGTTACATTTTTGGCAGCCAAGTTTGATGGTATACTGGGACTTGGATTTCAAGAGATATCAGTTGGAAATGCTGTTCCAGTGTGGTATTTGTTACAATTTAAATTTTGATTCCTCATTTTGTTAGAAGTTTATTGTATTTATTGAATCAGCCTGTTGCAAATGCAAGGTAAGTCCTCCTTATTGCTTTCTGCAGACCCTACTGGGTCCAACTCTTCCTATAGTGAGAGTCTTATAGAACCAGGCTGCCCTTGTTATTCTTCTTAAAAGTTTATTGAATCCCCATGTGCTTATCCGATCTTACCTGTCACAGGTACAACATGGTTGACCAAGGTCTTATTAAGGAACCAGTATTTTCATTTTGGTTCAACCGCAAACCGGAGGATGAGGAAGGGGGTGAGATTGTTTTTGGTGGTGTTGATCCTGCTCACTATAAGGGAAAGCACACTTATGTGCCTGTGACCAGAAAAGGATATTGGCAGGTTATAATTATTTTAATACTTGGTGATGTTTTCTTTTGTTTACTTTTTTCTCGTTGTTAATTTTCATTTTTGTTTTCAGTTTGATATGGGAGATGTACTTATTGGCGGTAAACCCACTGGTATGTAGAGAATGTGTTAGCAGAAATGCCAATTTGTTCTTCCTATGATGCGTCATTGGCATTTTTGAAAATGAGTCAGAATTTTAATTTATTTGGACTGACGGATGTAATTGTCTATCAGGATATTGTGCTGATGGCTGTTCAGCCATTGCAGACTCAGGGACTTCTTTGTTGGCAGGTCCAACGGTATGAATAATTGCTTGTAGATATAGATGGATTAATATTTATATAGTATTCAATTATCATAGTTATATTATATGCAGCACTTTTCCCATGAGACATTGTCTCTGTCAGTTCATTATCAATTTCCACAATTATGGGGCCTTTAGACATTGATAATTCTCATTGCATTGTTTATATAGCATATGAAAAAGGTCTAACAAATGCTTCTGACTAGCTTGTTTCTATGATTGCATATTTGGTTTTGTTCTTTTAGACTGTAATAACAATGATAAACCATGCAATTGGAGCATCTGGAGTTATGAGCCAAGAATGCAAGACCATTGTTGCAGAGTATGGACAAACAATATTGGATTTGCTTTTGTCTGAAGTGAGTACCATTTGTAATTTGTTCTCCCTGCATATTTTGGTTGATTAGATTCTTCCCTATGGTCGTGAGTGGGTATGTTTGAAAGATCTGATTTTTTCACTTTACACCTTTTAGACACAGGTGAAGAAGATTTGTTCCCGAATTGGATTGTGTGCTTTTGATGGGACTCGTGTTGTTGAGTGAGTCCCAAAGACATTTTTATTCCTTGAATCTTTGGTTGTTTATTCAAATAGTTTAATATATTTTATTATTTGTTCCTTCCTCCCTTCAGTGTGGGGATCAAGAGCGTTGTGGATGAGAATGAAAGAAAATCATCGGGTGGTCATCATAGTGCTGCTTGTCCTGCATGTGAGATGGCTGTTGTTTGGATGCAGAACCAGCTGAGCCGAAATCAGACACAAGATCAGATACTAAGCTACATCAACCAGGTGGGTCAGTTGTCTTCATTTTTCTATTCAAGCATCCTGCCTGCATCTCTTGATTTATTGCCTCATGATGACATTGCAGCTTTGCGATAAAATGCCTAGCCCGATGGGAGAATCAGCTGTTGACTGTGAGAATATCTCTTCATTACCTGTAGTGTCGTTTACTATTGGTGGAAGAACTTTTGAGCTTAGCCCAGAGGAGGTATGATTAGTTGCTTTTCCAATGGTTGATCACTAACCAAATTTAATTTAATTTAATGGAAAAAGATAAATTCATGAAGAGCAGTGGGAGTTATAGTAGGGGAGGACCAGGCAACATTTTATAGAAAAATAAAAACAAGAACAGAATTGAAGTTAAAGCTAGTTACATCGAGAGCTTTATGGTGTCTCTGCAATTGCATAGCTTTACCTAGGGAAACACGTCCTATAGGTGCCTTATTTCCATTGAGTAATGTTAGCCTGACGTAATGGTTTAGCAGTTAAGTGGTTTGATTTTGATTGACATTTGGTTAAAATGTGATTACGTGAGTCTTCTTCTAATATGTGCAACTGATATTGTTTTTGTATCTCTACCAAAATATGGGTACTTAAGCACAAAGAAATGAGTAAACTAAAACATACATGTGACATCAATTTGGTCCTCTATAAATAATTGAGATCAAATTTAGTCCTTTAATAATAAAAGTTGACATTAATTTAATCCCTAATTTCGAAGCTTCATTGATGGTATTCCAATGATCTTTAGATAGAAGGATGACTTTCATGTTGTCAAATTATATGATTGAGGGATTAAATTGATGTCAACATTTTTGTCCTCTGTATATAATTTAACCTTGAATTTGTTGCTTTATAAAGTTGTTTCTAACCTTCGATCATCAGGGGGAAGACTTGGATTAAGAAAAAAGGTTAACAGGGATATAACATACACGTAAAGATTGGACGTCAGTCTTTACTAACCTTGTAAAATATTATATGGTAGCAATGGGGATTTGCATAATTTTTATGCACGAACGTTCTCTGTTGTCCTCATTCAGTTTCTATTTGGTTTATTCAGTACATACTCAAGGTGGGTGAAGGTCCTGTGGCTCAATGTATTAGTGGCTTTACTGCTATAGATATTCCACCTCCACGTGGCCCTCTCTGGTACTTAAATTTCTTCAACTAGCGCCATGATATTTACCACACTTTTTTTTTTCATCCTCTGTTGTCTTTGGATTATGACTCATCTGATATTTGATTCTCACTCAATGGCATCTCCATTAATGTAGGATCCTTGGTGATGTCTTCATGGGGCGTTATCACACAGTATTTGATTTTGGCAAACAAAGAGTGGGATTTGCTGATGCTGCATAGAGTGTTCGCGTGTCTCAGAATATGGCGATCCTTGCTATTGGTTTATATACTCTTGCAGTCGAAATGGACCTAAATTTCTGGCTTGTACCGCTTTATATTAATGTTCATAAGTGTTCCATAATAGCTTAACAGATGTATCTGTGGCTGCGACATAGCCCATAATTGGCTCCGTAGACTCTTATGCACGTTTAGTTGAAAGGGTATAGCTGTGGTTCTCATGATTCCTTCTTAGTTTCCTATGTTCGTCTTCTTTTGCAAAATGATAGTTTGTTCTTTTAAAAATAACAAATCCGGGCTCATCTAAGATTAGAATATAAAAAAAAAGAAGATAAAATAGAAATCGGAGGAGTGAGCTTTCAAATTTCAAATTACAGATATAGGGCCTGTTTGGATGTTAGCTTCTCTAGAAGTACTTTTAGAAGAGAAAAATAAGAAGAAAAAAATGAAATGAGTTTTTCTATAAGCTAAAATGAGTATTCCATTAGCTAATTTGTAAATGTCATCTTATCTTTTAGAGAAGTTACATTGGTGAGCTTCTACAAATTAGTTAATGAAGAGCTTATTTTTATTTATGGAAAAACTCATCTCATCTTTTTGCTCTTATTTTCTTTTTTTAGAAATGCTTCTAAAGAAGCTTACCCAAACATGTCCATAATCTATATCTATATGTTAGGTAAATTTTTCATCAACAAAAGATGTAAATAATTAACTTAATCATGTATATTTACTATTATCAATTAAATAGTTCTTGGTTCATTATATTAAAATGAATAATGATTAATGAGTATTTGTTGGAGTTACTCTTGAATGAGAGCCTTTTTTAGAGTTATTTTAACTCATTGGGCCGCCTCTATCTAATCCTAATCTTGTTAATTTAATTTGATGTAACAACTAGCCTAGAATATTTATCACAATAATCTCAAATCAATTTTATTTTATCTTTATTTTTTAAGACTATTTATCTCTTTCAATCTACCTTTAAATCTTTATCTTTAAATTAAATTTCAACTTTTTTTAAAATAATATTAAAAATTAAAAATAAATTTGTAAGTATAAAATATTTATATAAATTCAAATTTAATTAGATGCATAAAAAATATTTATTTATTAAAAAATTTAATTGTTACATAAAGTATATATTAAAAATATTTTATCTATTATCAATTCTAATTATAAAAATAAATATTTATCCTACGTTATACCGAGTAAAAATGATTAAGCGTCCTCTCGGGGCATGAATGGGTCATATGTTCATTTGGATGGCAAGTGCAACTAGTAGAAGTGGAATCCACAATCAAAGTTAGGTAAAGTAGGAAAAGATCATATATTTTTTTAGCCACTGCATGTGTTGAAAGGGAAAAAAGATTAAAAGAAAGACAATAGAGGCAATTACCTGAATATCATTGCTTTTCCTTTAATTTTGCTCTCAGGGGTTTAGGCAGGAGCACTCTGAAACCGCTCATATTTAAGTCTTCTTTCCCACTAATTGTTGGGTTTACCAATTTATCCCTCGCTAGTTGGCAATACTTGGTGTCCAACTGTCCATCTTCTTACCCAATATTGAATAATCTGTATAAACTATGAATGTCCACTTGAACAGATTACGTCAGTAACCATATTAAAACAGTGTATAAACAATTAAAACACTAAATTTAGAAATTTCTTAACTGCTTCGCCACTAAAATCAAGCGCATGCTAATTGAATATTTATGTTGTAATAACGCCATACTTTATACTAGTACAGTTGACAAGCAACTCATAATTAGTCCCATTTTTGCTACGCTGTTCCACGGTAGCCATAAGCAATTAGTGTTTTCAGATTTAATGACTTATAGTCACTTCTAAACCCAGGTATGGAGGATTATTGTATAACTAGAACCCCGCCCTCTTGTGCGTGTTTCGAATACAACACTAGGAGAATTGAACATGAAAGGACAATTGATTAATATCCAACATAAAAGCAATAACTTATAATTATAATGAAAAGAGGTTATACAAAAATAAAACGCTATTATACAGAAATGAAGGGACAACTTGACATACTTAACCCAAGCGGTAAAGTTAGTTTTATGTGTGTAAATATTGTACGTACAAATGACGGAATGAAATGTTAAGCATAATAAATACTAATTGGTTAGGATAAGAAACTTTTGCATTTATATTTGTAAATATATACGTACAGTATTTCCTCTCAATCTACTTCAGTTATTCAAATATTTAAATTCTAACTCTGCAATGCATATCTTTCAATTTACTCTCCCCTTTCGTTTATTTTCCTACAACCTATAAATATTATGTTATTGTTGGTATTCATGTTAAAAAGGTGATTAAAAGAAAAGTTTTACTAAATTAATAGCCAAGGTAATGTTTTTTCACGTCTTCCGTAAGAAGCCATTGTAAAAATAAGACTCTTTTCAAGTAAGTAAATAAGAAACATTTATCATTGGTTGAATATTAATTTAATTAAAGTATATTATAACCAACGACCCACTAAAATTTAATGTATATTATAACCTTCCTCACTTTAGTTTTTTTTTTTTTTTTCTCTTCCCCATGTATCCTACCGAAAGCCACTCCAAATTTGGAAAACCTTCTACTTTGCACTATATAAATCCCCGGAACTGGAGCCAAAAAATGAGTGAGACAATATCACACATATTAATTCCAAAATCACTCTTATTCCTATAGCAATATGATGGGTGACACTGAGATCAAGCCATCAGTTGAAGTAGTCATATGTGCTTCCATGAACAATAACAATAGCGCAAACAATCACACCCTGCCAACCGACTTCACCAAGCCATCACAATCACACTTACCAATCTTGACCAAGCTCCATGCTGGTTACTTTTTCATATGCCTTTCCTTTGGTGCACAAGCTTTGCTCTGGAAGAGTTTGAGTAAACACAACAAGGACTCACAAACTCTATGGCATGGATTCAATTTGATGCCTTCCATTGCGTTTCTACTACTTTGGTGTGTGGCACTGCTCTCTGCCACTACTTTGTCTTTACTTTACGTGCTCAAGTGCATCTTTCACTTGGACATGGTGAAGGAGGAGTTCTCACATCATGTTGGAGTGAACTGCATGTATGCTCCTTGGATTTCTTGGCTTCTCATGCTTCAATCAGCACCCATCATCTTTCATTCAACTTCTTGCTACGAAGTTCTTTGCTTGGCCTTTTCGTTTGTAATATTGCTGCTTGACATAAAACTATATGGACAATGGTTCACAACTAAAAAGAGGTTTCTGTCAGTTGTGGCAAACCCTACTAGCCAGATGTCAGTTATAGGGAACTTGGTGTCTGCTCAAGTTGTTGCAGAAATTGGTTGGAAAGAGATTGCACTTTTAATGTTCTCACTCGGATTGGTATATTATCTAATTATATTTGTAACGCTGTATCAACGTCTGACAAGTGGCAGCCAGTTTCCCACGGTGCTAAGGCCAACTTACTTCTTGTTTTTTGCTGCACCAAGCATGGCAAGTATAGCCTGGAAATCCATCACAGGTGCTTTTGTCACCCCATCAAAGATGCTCCTCTTTCTGTCTTTATTCCTTTTTATGTCTCAGGTACCTTCTTTTCTGATTCTAATTAGTACTTCATAGTGTGTTTAATTTCTATTTTGAAAATTACTTTTAGTTTTTTTTTACACTAAATTCTTCATGTCTTACCACATATAATATCAAGTCATATAATTCACACTTCCCGAGTTAGGATCACAGAACAAAAGAAGAGAATGAGAGAAATATTTCTAAGTTGTTTCTATTTTTTATTTTATTTTTAAAGCACGGTTCTAGAAAATTATTAATTAGTAAATTATATGAAATGATAAGAAAAAACTGTTTCTCTATAAAATAAAAAAGTGAGAAGGAAATCAATATGTATGATCATTAATTATATATTAACTTCTCGGTTGTTTTGGTTGTTTGTTTTTTAATCTGTTTCAATTTAACGACGAGTCAATTAACTTTGTTGTTGAATACAGGCTTGCAGGCCAGCCATGTTCAAGAAATCCATGAAGAGATTAAACGTTACATGGTGGGCATATTCATTCCCTTTAACCTTCCTTGGACTAGCTTGTGCTGAATATGCTCAAGAGATGAAAAGTGGCATGGCCTCTTGGTTAATGCTGGTTATATGTATGGTCTCCGTGCTGGTTTTTATTGCTTTGATGATCATCACTGTACTCAAAATTGAGAGACTGTTCCATAAAAATGCTCCCATTATGACTTGAAAATAAAATGTCTTTAAACTCAAAATTGTGTGGCTGAAAATAAAATGCTCCATTATAGCTAGCCGGCACTTCTCTCTTGTGCTCTTTAATTAGTAAGAAGATTAAGTGAGATAGCACAAGGGTAAAAATGAAAATGGAATTTATCCCGCTGTCTCCCAACATGTTATTTCTCTCTCTCTCTCTCTCTCTCTCTCTCTCTCTCTCTTCCGTTTCTATGGTACGAATTTTGTATATTACTTTATCTCTTTTTTTTTAATTTACTAGGCATATAGACCCAATAATTAAACATCTTCTATCTTATAAGAATATAAGCATATTTGGTAATCTAATTAATCTTCACTCACATGTGGCAATTAGCCTCCTAATTATGTTGAGATTTCATTGGGCCACCAGTCTGTTTTTTTCACCGACCTTGTAGCATTGTCACACACACACTCTTATTACAAAGAAATCTAGAACAGCCATGTGCTTTTCTTCAATTTTTTCTTTCCTTTGTAATTTCTTTTGAATTTGCACATGTTCTGCAGCAACATAGATTAAAATGACCTAAATGGCTAAATCCAACCTTTGGTTGTTAGATCTAGTTGCAATATGGGCCTCTAACAATAGTTTCATTGAAAGGGAGAAATGTGATGGATAGAGATAAAAACAGAGGGAATGGTGAAAAAGCAAATAGAAAAAAAAATATAAAGCTAGAGAAGAGATGAGAATGGCAACTAAAAAAGGAGAAGAGAAAGATGTGGAAAAGAGACAATGGATGGAGGAGGTGGTGAGGTGATGTTGGTGAGAAGGAAAACAGAGAAGGAAATAGGCAATTGATGGTATTATATCCGCCATTTGTGTTTTTTCTTATTGAGAAGAAATGTTACTACATTACATTATCAATTGTTCTCTATTTTATGAAATTACTTATCTTTCTTACCTTCCCATCTTTCAATGTCACAATCATATATGGTTAACGAATATGACTTGAAAAACTTGTCATTTAGTGACAAAAAGTTGGCAGCCAATTATATAGCAACCACATTTATATATCTATTGCTAAATCATTAATACCAATAACCCAAATTTCATGGGCGCGGAAAGCTAAACATTAGCAATTAACGGTGTTATATCGTAATTTGTATTTTTTCTTGTTCTAAAAAAATGTTACTACATTAGAAATTATTATAACTTTAAATT
The DNA here is from genome assembly GCA_013407115.1 of Glycine latifolia. Classification (NCBI taxonomy): domain Eukaryota; kingdom Viridiplantae; phylum Streptophyta; class Magnoliopsida; order Fabales; family Fabaceae; genus Glycine; species Glycine latifolia. Next base: position 997,742 of record CM023947.1, read on the forward strand.
TGTTCAAATATGCTCTAATGGACGCAACTTATTAAAGTATTCTTTTGAAAAACAGTTAAAGTTTACTACAGTGCAACTCATACTTATTTTCTAAAAAAGGAATATTTTAGCAACTTACAACTTATTAAATTTTTAAAAATGTTTTCTAAAAATAAATTGTGTTAATATTGGCAAATTACATTTACCTCAAAATAGACATTTACACTTAATGAGAACCACCCCTCCCTTGAAAACTTGAAAAGAATACATATAGATATTGGTATGTGGAGAATTATAAATTATAAATTAAGACCAAAACTATACACATATTATCACCTAAAAATACTATGTATTTTTCTTTTAAGTTTGACCGTTTAAATACGATCTAATGTGTTCTTACTTTGTAATTCTCATATTTTGATATGCCTCTTTAGATAGATATATATATATATTGTTGAAAATGATATATATGATTGAAGACCAAATAATTGACCTACTACTGTCCTGTTGAATTAAGTATAGCATAGGTTTCTGGCCATATGATATGGCAATATATACCACATAACGTTGATGGCTTTACTGCGTCTCACACTGAAAGGCTTGAAATTTTGAAACTTACATAGTCCGAGAATGAGAGCTGGAAAGGGTCCGCCAATAGGCCAAGTCTAATTATCAACCTTTTCGTCATAGAATAGTCAATATTTTCCTTCCGTGACCTCTTCCTTTCCGTTTCTATCTCTCTCTCTCTCTCTCTCTATATATATACGCCCACCCTACCCTTAATTCTCATTCTCATCTCCAATCTTTCAAATCCCTTCCAACCCCCAATTCTATCTCCTCACGGCAAAACATATATACACAAAGAGTATAGCAAACCTCCAATTAATCCCATGGCTTCTTTACAAACCACATCTATATTCTCCTCTTCATCCTTTTCTTCTTCTCTACGAAAAGTCAACGCTTCTATCCATGTCCCTAAGCCTCCACGAGTGACTTATTCCGTTCCAAAAGTACCAACAAGAAAGTTGCAGGTTGAGGAACTAATTAATGGATCAGTAGACTCAACCCCATTAGAGAAGAATCTCATCACCACACACATATATGAAGGTTTATTTAGCCCTAGCAAGAAGTCTAATAAGGCCACTGTTCAACTCTATTCGATTCTGGAGGCAGTAGCTGACAGAATAGAAATGCACAGAAACATTTGCGAACAAAGAAACAACTGGAACACCCTTCTTCTAAACTCCATCAACATGATCACTCTCACTGCCACGGCCATGGCCGGTGTTGCTGCAGCCACCAGTGGTGACACTACACCGCTTTTGGCCCTTAAACTATCAGCCACTCTCTTGTTTTCTGCGGCCACAGGAATGTCACTTATCATGAACAAAATTCAGCCCTCACAACTCGCTGAGGAGCAACGCAATGCTACAAGGTTGTTTAAACAGCTTCATACCCAAATCCAAAACATAATCGCTCTTGGAAATCCAACCGAAGAAGATGTGAAGGGTTCGATGGAGAAGGTGTTGGCACTTGATAGAGCTTACCCTCTGCCCTTGTTGGGAGCCATGCTTGATAAGTTTCCCCAAAAATATGAACCTGCTGTCTGGTGGCCTTCATCTCAGCTCCAAAGAAGAAGTAGAACACAAGAGAGTAATAATGGATGGAGTGATGATCTAGAAATGGAAATGAGGGAAGTGATTGAGGTGGTAAAGAAGAAAGACATAGAGGACTATGAGAGGCTTGGGAACATAGCGTTGAAGCTAAACAAGAGTTTGGCGATTGCAGGGCCTCTATTGAGTGGCATAGCAGCAGTGGGGACTTCATTTGTGGGTAATGGATCGTGGGCGGCATTAGTGCCTCTCATGGCTGGCTCATTAGCTTCAGCTGTTAATGCTTTTGAGCATGGTGGACAAATAGGCATGGTCTTTGAAATGTACAGAAACTGTGGGGGGTTCTTCACGCTTTTGGAACAGACTATTGAAGCTACACTTGAAGAGAAAAACTTGGACAAAAGAGAAAACGGTGAAGTATTTGAAATGAAGGTAGCAATGAAGTTGGGAAGAAGCGTTTCGGAGCTGAGAAGACTTGCCTCAAAATCTGCTTCCTGTCGTATGGAAGGAATCACAGTAGATGAATTCGCCAGCAAACTTTTTTAATTTGGATAAAATTTCATCAGGGAAGATCGATGCAATATTCTTTTATTCTTTATTCTTTTTTTTTTTTTTTGGTTTCATATTCTTTGTTAATTGTACGGTTCTATGGCATAGCTTTATTACACCAGAGAGGAATTGTATATATATTTGTATGTACTTTCATGCAATTGACTCAATGATAGATTGATATTTACTTCTCACAATTTAAAAGATTGCCTTTTATATATATGGAGATGGAGATTATATATTTCTATGCATTTGTAGTTGCGAATGATAGAGCTCATATATATGCACGCCACGACGAATAACAGAAAAAAAAAAAAAAAAGCCTTACCAGGAGTAGTTAATAAAATTTGACTACAATAATGTCGGACCGCAAATGCCCATACAACAACTTCTCTCATGGCATGAACTGTAATTTATGTAACATTCTGCATTTAATAGATGTTATTACCTAATATTTCAGACCTTGGTGATTGGAATTGGAAGAACATGTTCGGCAAGAGTTGAGAATTAATCCGGGCATTAGTGCATTAATTAATTTCATCCACTAGGTTTGCATTCCGTCACCAATATTTATTATTCATTTTCAGTCACTTGGTTTGCACTTTGCGTTCCAGCCACTATGGTCATAAAAGAAGTGAAAAGGAATGAAAGATGAGAAAGATAAGTGTTTTTTTACGAGTAAGAAGATAAGTAAGTATTTATTATGTATTATTGATTTAAAATACATAAATTAAAAAAAATATCTCAATTACTTTCTTGTATAATTAAGAAAACTAGACTAGTTCTTAACAATAATAAAAACTCACTGGTCAGGTAGAAATATATATTTTGACTGATGGGAGTACTAGTTATCAAGAATTAAATGATTCTCTAAAAGAAACAAGAATTAAATGACTCTCAAAAATTAATCTTTCATTTTTAATTACTTCCCTTTTTCTTGCCATGTCTCTTTCATTTTTGAGAAATGTACTAAAACATTTTTACTTCTTTTATAATTTTTTTCTTAATTAATTGCATTATTTGAACAAACGAGTCCTTAAATCTCACTCTAACAACTAAGAAAACATCGTGATCTCAAAATGAAATTAATTATCAAATATTTTACTGCGACAACATGACAAGGAATAATTAATTTCTTTGTTTCAAAGACAATGAATAATTAATGAATTATAATGTTTTGTTTCATATATTTATATATTTATGGAAATTATTTAGATTGTCATTATTTATTGTCACCGATATTTATTCATTCTGGACTTATTTTTTACGCAGTGCCTCTAAAATCAAACGCAGCCTCGCGTTTTTCGTTCTTGAATATCAAAATGGTGACAAGTCCACACAAAGATATTTTGTCTAACGAAAGTCCAATTTCAAAATTAGCTGAGTGGAGAGCATTTTAGATAATTCAGTTGGCCAAAGACACTTCAAAAACTATACATAACTTATACAGTGGAAAAATACTATCATACATTTTTAATATTTCTCATGTTTCTTTTAAATGTCAAATAACACATTAATTAAAAGTAGGAAGATAAAAAAAAAAAACTTTAACAATGAATATAAAAATATGACAGGAAATTAATGAGAATTATATAAAGTATAATTAGAAAGTGCTCCTCCGATTAATTTTTCGAGAAAAAAAATGAATTGGAAATAGGGAGAAAGAAAATATCAATCTATTTCCTTTACAAGTTCCCAGTGTTGAAGTTGTCCGTCCACCTACCACCACTATTCCAAAACATTTATTTTTTGTTTGAAAAAATTAATGACCCCGAATGGTCATGGCCATTGTATTGAAAATTGAATAAGTAAAATCTAGTGGCTGAAATAAAAAGGAAGTAAGTAACAAGAAAATTATAACAGTACTAGCTTTTGTGTATAATATATTTAATTAATTCTTTTATTTGGTTTTCAAGGCAATATTGAAGTGCAGCCTTAAGGTTTTACTACGTCGCATGTTGAGAGCCTAACGGCGTAAGCCCGTGGCAGGAAATTTTGAACAGACCAAGTCAATTAATTAAATTGGTCAGCATCAATCTCCTTATTTTGATTTGACTCTATTCCCTTCCGTTTTGGTTAGCTAATATAAATACTCTCATAAATAAATATCAAAGTAACCATATATTCTCTAATATATATATATATATATATATACACACACACACGCAAACACAAGTTAGCCAAACACAATACTATAAAGAAAACGCTTCAACTTGCTAGCCCCAGCTCTACTTTCATGGCTTCTTTACAAACCTCAACTCTACTTTCTTCTTTTTCTTTCAGAGTAAATGCCACAATCCATCTCCCAAAACTCCCAAGAGTCAATGTCTCAATGCCAAAGATTCTCAACATACACTACCATAAAGCTGGTGGAGGGGTTAACATTAACAGACTCAGCTGCATTGCTTGAAAACAATGTTGCCAGCACACAGTTACACGATGATGCATATAATTCTACAACCTCCATGTCCACCATGCAACTCTACGCAATCCTAGAGGTTGTCGCAGACAGGACAAAAACATTGGTGAGCAGCGTGACAATTGGAACACCCTCCTCTTGAACAACATCAACATGATTACTCTCACCGCTGCCACATTGGCTGGTGTTGCAGCCATCAACTGTAGGTGCTGGGGCACCGCTTTTGGCTCTCAAACTATCATCAACTCTCCTTTTTTCTGCGGCCACAGGAATGTCACTTATCATGAACAAAATTCAGCCATCACAACTCGCTGAGGAGCAACGCAATGCTACAAGGTTGTTTAAACAGCTTCCGACACAAATCCAAACCACAATCGCTCTAGGAAATCCAACAGAAGAATATGTGAAGAGTTCAATGGAGAAGGTCTTAGCCCTTGACAATGCTTATCCACTACCCTTGTTGGGAGCCATGCTCGACAAGTTTCCCGCAAAGTTTGAACCTACTGTTTGGTGGCATTCATCTCAGTTCCAAAGGAAAAACAAAACCCACCAAGGAAAAGCATCGAGCAAGAGGATTAATGGATGGAGTGAAGAGCTAGAAATGGAATTGAGGGAAGTTGTTGAAGTGTGTTGGTTTTTAATTATGGTAGAGAATGAATACAATGGAGAGTGTGATGGAAGAGGATAATTTTATTGAATTCAAAAATTACATATATAGGCTGAAAATATAACTAACAACTGAAAATATAATTTTCTAATAAGATTTTGTTCTTTAATCAAGATATTATCCATAACAAACTGAAACAACCTCCTAAAACTATGAAAAATAAACTTTGACTTCTTATTTAAAATAAAATAAATAGATAATTTCAAAATAACAGCAATTCTAAAAGCAACTGTTAACACTCCTCCTTGCTTTAGATACGACAAACTCCAATCTTCTGCCTTAAAAACTCAAACTTGCTAATTTGCTAGTTGATCTTCTGACTTGCAATAGACTTAAGTCACTTCTCCATTTTGTTGTGGAGTATAGGGTGTAGTTAACTAATGCTCAATGCCAGCTTCCTCACAAAACTGGTTGAATTTTTTTGAGGTGTACTCCTTGCCATTATCAGATCTTAGAATCTGAATTTGCTTGCCACTTTGATTTTCTACTAATTTTTTGAACTTCCAAAACGCTCCAGCCACTTCCGACTTGAATTTTAAGAAAATAATCCAACACATTCTTGTGAAATCATCAATAAAGGCAGCATAATATCGATTACCTGCTAATGAAGGAGTTTTTTTAGGTCCAGATATATCTGTGTGGACTAACTGCAGCTTAAGAGTGGCTCTTTTTACTGTCCTAAAAAATGGCTTCTTTTTTTTCTTTCTGAATAGACAAGCCTTGCATGTTGGTATGTGATCATCAAGTTCTGGAAAATCAGTTGTCATTCTCTTGGAATTCATTTGCAGCAACCCTTGGTGGTGATCAAACCCGAGTCTTTTGTGCCAATCTTCTGTGATGTTTTCTTTGATTGGAAAAATAGCTTGCTCTTCCTCCAACGGATTTAGAGCAAAATTTTTCCCTTTCATTTTTACTTTAAAGATATCCTGATTAACTGCATCTCTAATCAGGCAAAAATTGTCTTCAAAAATAACTTTGAAGCCTCTTTCAATCAATTGGCCAACACTCAACAGATTTTGTTGAATTTCAGGTACAAAAAGGACATCAAGAATAAACTTTGTACCTGAGCTACTTGTTATTGCAACAGTCCCCTTTCCTTTGACTGAAATATAATCACCATTGCCTATTTTGACTTTGGTGATGTTGGTTGGCTTTAAATCTTTGAAAAGCTTCATGTCATTGGTCATATGATTTGTGCAACCACTGTCAATCAGCCAACTCTCACTTTCTTCGCTGCTTGCAAAACACCTGGCCACAAAGAGTTGATCCTCCTCCTCCTCTTGATCAACGACCTTAGCTTCTTCCTCTTGATGCTGATTTTTGCTCTTGCATATGATTGCTTCATGCCCCATTTGATTGCACTTGATGCATTTAGCATCAGGTCTCTGCCAACATCTGAATGGAGGGTGACCCATTTTGCCACAATGCTGACAAGGTGGGTAACTTTTCTTTTCACCCTTTCCTTTGTTGTAATTAGTTGCACTGCTCTGACTGTTGCCTGGATGATTCTTCTTATAGTTTTTAGCTTGTTGGCTCTTGGCTAGAAGAGCACCTTCAACAGCATGATCTTCCCTCATCAATCTTCTCTGCTCTTGGACTTGGAGAGCATCTAGCACTTCTGCAAAAGTAATTTTAGACAGATCTTTTGTGTTCTCCAATGAAGCAATAGATGCTTCGTACCTCTCTGGCACTGTTACCAGAATTTTCTCAACAACTCTGGAATCTGCAAAATTACCGCCAGTAACTTTATCTTGTTGGCAATGCCCAACAATTTGTCTGAGTATTCCTTAATTGTGTCAGACTCTTTCATCCTCTGAAGCTCAAATTCCCTCGTTAAGTTAAGCACCTGCATGCTTCTAATTCTTTCATCTCCAGCATATTCCGCCTTTAGATAGTCCTAAATCGTTTTTGCTGATTTGAGAGTCATGACCCTAGTAAAAATGGTTGTAGAGATACCAGCAAAAAGGCATGATTTTGCCTTTGCTTTTCGGCTTTTTTTCTCCTTATGATTCTTGATCTGGGCCATGGTGGGATTGTCCGGTAGTGAAAGGACTTCATAATCCTCTTCTACAGCTTCCCAAAGATCCAAAGCCTCTAGGTAAGCCTCCATTTTGACGGCCCAAAGATCATAGTTTTCCCCATTGAAAACTGGAAGAGCTACTTGGGAAAAACTTGTTTCAGAATCCATTCTATAGGTCCCGTAAGAAAAGGGCTCTGATACCAATTGTTGGTTTTTAATTATGACAGAGAATGAATACAATGGAGAGTGTGATGGAAGAGGATAATTTTATTGAATTCAAAAACTACATATATAAGCTGAAAATATAACTAACAACTGAAAATATAATTTCCTAATAAGATTTTGCCCTTTAATCAAGGCACTATCCATAACAAACTGAACAACCTCCTAAAACTATGAAAAACAAACTTTGACTTCTTATTTAAAATAAAATAAATAGATAATTTCAAAATAACAGCAGTTCTAAAAGCAACTGTTAACAAAGTGGTAAATAGAAAAGACATTGAGGACTATGAGAGGCTGGGAAACATAGTGTTGAAGATAAACAAGAGCTTGGCCATAGCAGGTCCTTTACTCACTGGCATTGCAGCAGTTGGATCTGCATTTGTGGGAGATGGATCATTGGCAGCAATAGTGGCTGTCATGGCTGGATCATTGGCTGCTGCAATCAATGGTTTGGAGCACGGTGGGCAAGTGGGATGGTGTTTGAAATGTACAGAAATTGCGGCTTATTCTTCAAACTGTTGGAGGAGACAATTGATGATGATGAGGTGGAAGAGAAAGACTTTGAGAGGAGACAAAATGGGGAACTCTTCGAAATGAAGATGGCTTTGTTGTCGGGGAGAAGTATGACACAGCTGAGAGAACTCGCCACAAAATCAACTTCATGTCGAATGGAGGGAATTGTCGTCGATGAATTCGCCAGCAAACTCTTCTAAGCTAATTCGTTGACTTTATTTTCTTTTTTTAAAGTGAAAACAACATCATATTCTTTAATTCTTTTTTGCACAGTTGTATTCTATGATGTAGAAAGGGAAGGTTTAGTTTAAAAGCAATGCTTATTTTTATGAAAAAAATGGGATATGCAATGCAATGTTTGGTCTCCTATTCCAACCTCAGCTTATTTAAAAATTTATTTTTGTCAATATCCTACAATTGTTCTATTTAAAATGTAAATCATTGACTTTTCAAGCCGCAAGTAGTAAGATGTATGTTCTTTATTAAGAAAAAACATTGTCATATCCACTTAATTTGTCCATTGTGTTTGAGGTGGAGAGATAATTACGAATTGAATCCCCACTGAAATGTTCAAATTAAGATTAAATGTTTAATTTCTCTTATACTACAGTCCTTGTATTTTAGGATTATACCATATTAAATATTAATGCCTCTGGATTCAGCTATTATCTTTATTTCAAAATTAAATTTACTAAATAAACATAATATTAAATATTTTCCTTTAATTCTATTTTTTTTACCTGAATTAATTATATATCTTAATTAAAATTCAATTTTTGATATTTATACAATGTTTTAATTTGAAAATTAAATTTACCTAATAAGTATAATCTTACATATTATTCCTTTTGAAAATATTTTTAATATTTAACCTAAATTAATTATATACTTGAAAATTAATTATATATATATATATATATTATTTCTATTTGAAAAAAAAATACTAAATATGAAAAATTTGAATACTTTTTTTTTAAATATATTTTAATATTTTACTTGAAATAATTATTTATCTAAAAATTCAATTATACAAAATATATAAATAATTATATTCATCTAATACATTTGATGTGAATTGATAAATTTGAACTAAATCTCTGGCGCATCCTAACTTTAAGGTGCTTTTGGTGAATCAAAGTTTGAGATTTGTTGAGTTCGATCCATGTTTACTTGAGATTGACCTGTCATAAAAAAACAAGTGGGTAATTGAAAAGCTATCATGACGCTCTAAAGTCAATAATCACTTTACCAAGGTGACTATGTGTATTAAAAGAATATCGATTACAAGAATATAGCTTGTTCTCGTGCTATTGGTGTTGACTTTAGTCAACACTTGTGGCTTTGGGTCAATCCAATGCTTGGGCCTAGAATGATCATTATATGGATCATGGGTATTTGTTTCCTGCTTTCCAACTATTGAATCTATTAACTCTCATTCTATTCTGAAAAATTCATTCTCAAATACAAATTTACATTCTGAAATGGACATTTCAGAATATAATGAGAGGTGTATGATATAAAAAAGGAGATAAAGGATTCAAATGCCTGGATTATGTTGAAGTCCTATTCAAAATAGTTGCGCCCCAAGCTTGCTTTATGCTATCAAGTTAACTGCTTGTAATAATCCAAGTTGAACTTCACTAGTTCACATTGTCATACTTTATGTTTTGTTATGCAAATTATGAATTCTTCCATGTTTCATGATCCCCCTTAGTTAGGACAAAAAGTGTTCCTTTCTTTGAAGGAGTCTACGATGAAGCACCTATATAGTGGTACAACGGTGTTCCATTTTTATTAACCATCGGATATATTAATAAAAAAGGAATGGTGGTGATTACTAACTTGGTATTGGCTAATAACGTGGAATATTTTTTGCATATTAGTCTTTGTATAACAACCCTAGGAGAGCCGTAACCACAACGACGCCTCCTTCATCCTAAGTCATTGTTCTTCATGGAGAAATGACATAATCAAACATAGATCAGGATTGTTCTTTCATTGGAACCTCTTTCACCACTTTGTGGGAGATATTTAACAGTGAAGTTGTGTCTTTCTCCCTCGTGGAGACTTCATCCATTCCTTTTTCGGGTTAGTAAGTTATTCACAAAATTGTCTCTTTGAGATTGAATTGGATATTGAATCTTTCCACCACTTTCTTCTTTCGGGTAATATTATTATTTGCTTTTTTTTTACACACAAACAAATGTTGAGTTAAAAGGGAACTATATTATCATTGTTTTTTAATTCCTTTATTTTAATGAAAAAATGTGGGTTTTGTTGGTCCTAATTTTCTAGGAAATCATCAAGGTTCATGATTTTTAATTGATGCATTGGTGAAAATTTGGAACTCAAATTCCAATGTTCATGTAGATTTACAAGTTATATGTATTTATTTTTTGTTTTTAATTTTAAATAATAGTGTTCTTTGGAAAAAGTAATTTAAGGATTAGTGATCAAACGAAAATAAATGATGCTAATTCTTTTTGTCATAGTTGAGATTGACATAACTTACTGATATGATATGATATATGCATTGTTATGGGCTCAGAATTGAATATTGTTCTTATTGTACTCTTTGGGGTATCTGGATGTTGGTGTCTAATTAAGCACTTAATTGTAATTTATGTGTTTGACAGATAAACCTTCATCACGAAATTTGAGTTTCATATTTTTTCTTATATTTTTCTTGGCATTGCAATTCAATCAATACTAAAAACATAATTGCTCCCTTATTTTGACACAAATACGTTCAACTTGTTCTCATTTAAATTTGTAAATTAGTACGCAGTTACGCATAATTTGTGATGTTATTTTGGTAAATCACTTTTCTTTTTCTAATTTTGGATTCTTTTGAACTTTATAGGCTTTAATTGTTAATCTATCAATTTATAATATATTTAACTTAAAAAGATCATTGTTCTTATACTCTAGTCTTACAATTTTAGTTTATTAACATGTTAAGCTTGTATTGAGTTTTCTGTGTTTTTAATTTTCAGGTGCAACAACTAATAAGGTGGACAATCTTTCACAAGCCTTTCTAAAGACAAATCGTTTGGCAGTGGAAGGAGGAATTTGGTGCTAGTTTTGGGAGCTGGAGCTACTAGGTGCTGACAATTACTACAATATTCAAATATGGATGAGTGTTGGGTGTGTGACATGCGCAAAGCCTTTGGTAGGGATGTGAAAAAATTTAGTTTTTTTTTTTTAACAATTGAACTGAATCAAACTGAATAGTTTTAACATGGCTGGATTCTTAATCCAAATATGCATACTGGTTTAGAGAATCGGTCCCAAATTGATTTTGAAGGATCAGTTCTGAATTGATTCTGTATTGTCGTATTGAACTAATTTCAAATCAATTTTAAAAATTTAACTGATTTTGAACTGATTCTAAAATCTAAACTTGTTAAAACTAGTTTTTCAAGCCTTTTTCTTTAATTTGGCATTTAGTTATTTTCACATTTGACAACAAATATATGATATTATATATAAAAAAACTGTAGGGAAGGGATGCAATTACAAATTTTGATTTGAATACATATGAAGTGGATGACATAATAGAGGGTGTAATTACACAAGTAATGTATGGATAAATTATTTTGCAAAAATGAAGGAAACTAATGAAATTGTAGCATATCCTCAAAACAACCCCTAGTTCAACACAATTCTTAACAATTGACGAACTCATCATTGTTTTTTTAGTGACTAACTCATCCTTTTGTGATTGCTGTCAAAACCAGAAACTCGTATTCTCATTTCAAGTTCTCTTGGTGGATTGCCTAGTGGTGTTAGAAGTAGTGGCAATAACAATTCACCTGGAAATCATAAATTTTTTAGATTAAATGTCCCTTAACAACTAAGATAAGAATCAGTAATGCAAAGAAATTTCACTAAACATATTATATGATTATATTATATGTTCATTCATGTACTATTTATGCATATATAATATGTACAGTGTCATTTCTTTGCATTATTTATTGTTATCTTAGTTGTTAAGAGCCATTTAATCTAAAGCTTTTATAATTTCCAATTGAATTGCCATTGCTACTACTTCCAGCACCACCAAAAAATCCACCAAGAGTACTTGAAACAAGAATGTGAGATTGTGGTTTTGATAGCAATGACAAAAGAATGAGTTAATCATTAATTAAAAAATGATGAGTTGTTCAGTTGTTAAGGATTGTGTTCGACTAGGGAGTTATTTTGAGGATATGCTACAATTTCATTATTGTTCCTTCTGTCTTCAAAATAATCGATTCATCCATTGCTTGTGTAATTACACTCTCCATTATGTCATCTACTTCGTAGGTATTCAAATTGAAGTTTGTGATTGCATCCTCTTCCTTCAGTTTTTTTATATATAATATTGTATATTTGTTGACAAAGGTGAAAATAACTAAATGTCAAGTTTACAAAAAAAAAAGTGTTTGGAAAACCAGTTTTAACTGATTCGAGTTTTAGAACAATTCAAAACCCGCTCAATTTTTAAAACCAATTCAAAATTAGTTTAGTGCATAACAATTTACTAGAACTTTTCTGCAAAACCAGTTCGGTTCAAAATTGATTCTCTAAACAAGTTCGCATATTTGGATTAAGAATCAACCTGTTTTAAAATGATTCAATTTGGTTTATGGGTTCGATTAAAAAACAATTGTTTTTACAATTTTTTTTTCACACCTCTACAATTGACTAACTCATCATTCTTTTTACTAAAGACTAACTCATCCTTTTGTCATTGTTGTCAAAAACTACAAGCTCATTCTCATTTAAAGTACCCTTTTGGTGGATTTTCTAGTGGTGCTGAAACTAGTGGAAATGTCAATTCAATTGGAAATCATAAAAACTTCAGATTAAATGCATGTGCTTTGTGAATCAGTGATTTGAGATTTAGTACGTGTACGTGCTTAGATCGTGAGTAAAAAAAAAAATCAAGAGTTCAAGAGACTTGTGTGTGTAAACTGTAAAGTAACAAAAAGAAGTTAAGTTCTAAGTGAACCAAACTGGTTTATAAAAAAAATAGTTCAATTCGAATCAAAATTATTTTAAAAAGTAGTTCAGTTCATTTTTTCCAATCCGATTCAATTTGATTCGATCTGTTTTTTCTTTCTCACACCGGTAGCCTTTGGAATGGGTTGTTGAGAGACCTTGCTTACATTGAAAGGTATTTATCCACTTGTTTCGACTCTGTTTGATATACCACCCGTTGCTGCATTTGCAAAAGAGAGTTGTGCATCTATAATGGTGTATCATTATAATTTAGCAATATATCATTTGAAAATTTAATTAAAATACGTTCCATCAATTTTGCAATATATCCAACTTCATATATTGACAAAGTTTTTGAGAAAAGAAAAAAAAAAGGAAAAAATGAAACTACCATAAGCGACACATTGCACACATGACTTCTAGAGTTTCACGGATGTATAGTGTGATGTTCTAACGTAGTACTCGACGGGAAAAATATCGGGAAATTTCAAGATAACATGCCAAATTAAACTCATACATGTCTGAAAATTGATATCGAGTTATGAATGCAACTGAAAGCCTTGTATTTAAGACAATGACATTAACAGTGGCTGTAACACTCGATTATGGGAAAATTTGTCAACAAGGGAGAGTGATTAGGAAATGTTTAAGATGTAAATACAAAAGTAAATCAGGATGGCTTATAGTATTTTGTTGGTACAAATGGCATTTTTGTAACGACTCCTTCATTGGGTTTTCCTCGAATAATAATCTTTACTTTGGTGCCTGCCTTGTGCAATCCAGATTTCACATATCCCATGGCTATGTTCTTCTGGAGGCAAGGACTGAATCCACCACTGGTGATTTCCCCAATGTTGTTGCCTCCTTCATCATGAATCTCACTGTGGCCTCTGGGAGGTGGACCAGAAGAAAAGAAACCAACACGCCTGATTTTAGGACCTTCTTCGAGCTGTTTCAAGATAACATCAGCTCCTAGAAAACCACCTTCTGCTCTCCTCCTCTTCCCTATAGCCCATGTGAGTCCTGCCTCAATAGGTGTAATGTGCTGTTCCATGTCATTTCCATATAAGCACAATCCAGCTTCAAGTCGCAGACTATCTCTAGCTCCCAATCCTGTCAATCTTACCTTCCCTTCAGATTTTTCCAGTATTGCCTTGGCAAGATCTAGTCCATGCTCTGAAGGAACTGAGATCTCAAATCCATCTTCTCCAGTATAACTGAAAGTCTCAATCAAGAAAGTGTTATTATTCATGGTGTCCCTGAGAAACTCTGAGCTAATAACACAAACGTGCAATAATGAAATTAAAGTTAATTCATCACAATAAGAAAACTAGTGCATCTTGGAAACGAAAGGCAAGATAGTCAACGTAATACAAGATGGAGTTTCATAACTCGGATGAACTTTGAAGAATAAATTGGTGATGTTGGTAAACGAAAATGACAATAAAAGCATACCCTGTCCGGGTAAGAAAGCACTGTGAGCCATTGATGTCCAACACACGGAACTCCCCAAAGTATAGCTTGCTCAAATCCTCTTTTGTCAGGTGTTGAAGAACGGGAGCAGCAAGAGGACCCTGCACCAGTGACAATAAGAATCCTTTATTGATGTTACAGTGAGGAACAGGTCATTAATTTTAAAGCCCCTCAATTTATTTGTATATTTAACATGAGTACAAATCACCTTAACAAGTGAACTATAATTGTTTAATGACCACACTAACAAAGTTCTAATATTTTTACTGCGGGGAAAAGATAACAACCAACAAGGCCAAAATTAAGTATGTGACACTACAACAAAAGATACAAAAGGCAGGTGATATGAGAGTATACTGAATAGTTTCCTAAATAGTCAATTCAATGCTTAATGCCTCTAGAGCACATTACAGTCATCTCAAGTGAAACAGGTTGAGGAAAGTTTTCAAGAAAAAGAAAAGATTGAAGTAAAAATTAAACACATAACAGGTGCATGAATACTTATTGGTTATGTTTCTCAACAACTAAAATGCATATATCGACAAATAGAGATATCAAGAGAAAACCTCAGAAGCAGCAGGAAATTGGTAATGCATAACAAACAAAAACAAGTTGAAAGTGTGTATTTAGCATGCATCATGTCAATGTAGAAGAGCGTTTAAATGACCTGCAGAGCAAGTAGGGATCTCTCATCGTGGATGTGCCAAGACACATCACCACCTTTGGCCTTGAATGCCTTCATATGTTCCTCAATATGAGCCAGATCTTTATCCCTGCAACCAGCATTCACAACCAAATATATGTGGTCATCCGTCACCTTAGTAATTACTGAATCATCAATTGCCCCTCCCTTTTCATTTGTGAAAACAGTCAATGTCCCAGTTCCAGGGGCAAGCCCGGCAACATCAGCAATGACTAGCTTTTCAAGGAATGGGACAGCATCCTTCCCCTTGAGGCTCAGCCCACACATATGGGAAACATCAAAAAGGCTACCATTCTGCCTACAGTTGATGGTAGAGTCCATGATTGAGTCCTTGTATTGGATTGGCATGCTCCATCCAGCAAATGGAACCATCTTCCCACCATGAGCAACATGGAAGTCATGAAACACTGTCTTTTTCAGCTCAGCTTCTGAGGCAAAACATCGGCGAGCAACAGCCTTCTTATCTCCATGGGCAAGACGGCGAGTGATCGATTGCCCAAGTTGCCACAAGCCCCCCCTCATTTTCTAAGCAAAATATCTGAAGAATAAATTAAAATGTTATTGACACACCACAGTGATAGGGGTCACAGGATTTCATGTCATTCCTTCTATGGGAAATATGCCTATTTTGGTACAAAACAGTACGTTACTCTCCCCAACAAAAAAATTGGCCAAAATTTCCATGTGAAAACTGAAACAAGATATTTGGTGGCATTGCTGGCAGAGATAAAAACAAGGCTTAATTGCAACTAGCTAGATGTGATCGATTGCACAAGGAAATAAGACTACCATGAAACATTTGAACGTTTCATGAAAATCTCTACCTACGAGATTATGCAGAACTGAGAAATTGAATCGAACATATGAAGAATCAATCATATAATAATAAAATGAGGTTGTTTATCAGCAACCACGTACCGAGAAGAACAGAAAAAAACACACATCTCTATAATATTTATGGATCTAATTATGAATATGCAGATCATGAGAAAGTGAGTAGCTAAATAAAGGGATGAATATGATATATTATTGAGATGGTAAAATGCGAGGGTAGAGAGAGCACTGACAGAGATTGGTTTGTTGTTGAGAATGAATGGAACCCAAAAAAGAGGAGAAGGCTCTGCACTCTGCAGAGTGTGAAACAAAACAAGAGGAAGGCTTATCTGTTGGACTTGGACATCAATATAAGAGAAGAGATATACTTTTTAAATAAAAGAAAAAGAAAAAGAAAAAAGCGGGAGTTGGTGGCTGTGAGAGAGAGCTAAGGGGTTCCTCTCTCCAAATCGATAATACCACATCGTTAGTGAGTGGTAGCAACACTGCCGCACCAAACTCACTCCTTCCCAATCTCTTTTCACTAACTAGTACAATAAACTACTACTCTGAAAATTCAAATTGGAGGTTAAAATACCAGAATCTTTTGTATGTTTTTTTATTGGAATGGAATTTACTTTTTAAAATTATAATCACTATTTATTTCTCCTTCATCATTTTATATTTTTTATTTGAGAAGATATCAAATTACATTTGTGTAATGTTGACAATTATATCATTTTATAACTTTTAATTTTATAATATTTTCTTAATATTCATTTTTTATTAAAAATTTATTTCACATAAATCACATATACAAAATTTTATATTAATTCAAAATTATTTGTTACATCATTCATATAAATTAAAATTAAATTATATAAACATATCAAAATATATTACAATATAGATTATTTGATTATTTTGTTGTCATTGTTTAATTTTGACACATATCAACTCCACCTTAATAATATATAAACATAATTCAACGATTTGATTAACAAAATCAAATTATAAAAATTATGTAATAGTTGTCAAAGTTTTATCAATATAATTTGAACTTTTTATTAAATATATTTAACTTTTCTAAAATTATTAATTGTTAACTAAACATGTTCATATATGATTGACTTTGTGATTAAAAAGAGAAAAAAAATGAAAAGATCATAAGTTTAAATTTCTTTTACTAACAAAATAATAATTAGCATTGATCCCCATGTAAAAAAAATATGAGAATAATATTTTTAGACATAACATTTCTGAAAATGTGATTTTTTAAATATAGCATTTTTATATTTTAAAAAATAAAAAACTATTATTAATAATGTCCGAAATTTACATTGCTAATCACAAACTTTTGATAATTAGCGTAATAATTCTTCGGATGCAGTAGCAATTTCACAGTAAAAAGGAAAGCAATGAAGTTGGTGAGATGCTCTTGTCATGAAAGAGAAGGAAAGCAAAAACTGTGGGAACGGACTTAAAAAGGTTTGTTATCACAAAAGTTTGAAGGAAGCAGTTGTGTGGTTGGTAGCTCTGAACTTAGAATAAAAAAATATTAAAAATTAATCCTAAAAAACTTTTAGGTTTTTATAAAATATGATTTTTTTTATTCTTTTAAAGATTTTAAAAAATTATTTTAATCTTTACCGTTAAGTAACAATATTAATTAATCCGATGTTATTAATTTTTTTTTAATAAATAAGAATTTAAAATACAATTTATCAAAATAAATTATAATAGTTACTCTTTCAAATTCTTTAATGACATGACGTCATCACTTAAGTTGACAACAAAATTAAATAAAACAATAAAAACTATAAAAAAAAGACTAAATTAAAACAAAAATCTTTAAAAATTAAAATAAAAAACTCTCTATTTTATGGAAGCTAAAATGTTATTTAAGTCTAAAAAATAAAAAGTGGGTATTTAGAAAGAAAAGCAATTACTTCCTATTGCTCGACTTTCCTGTGAATGATGGGCATATTTGAACGTATTGTTTTATTTTAAAAACAAATAATTTTTAAAACAACAATAAAAAAAGCCTTATATTACTAAGGTTGGCTAGATTATAGGAGTTCATTCAACTCAATTAAAAATTAAATATTCAAAATATGATTTATATTTTACTCTAAGATATTTTTTAATAATTTCTTTTGATATCTTTCTTAGTCAATTTCTTCTTTTTACATAGATAAAAATCATGTATATATTCTTTTTTATTAGTGATTACAGAACTTTTTTTGGTGTCAAAATTACTTATTTAAGTTTCTATCATATTTTTCTCAATATATGTAACACTAATACCTTTTTATGTAGAATAATTTTGTATCTTAACTCTTTTTTTATAATTACACATTTATTTTAATATTCTCATTTTTACTACTCATATTTTTCTAGTCTCTGTAAAATTCAATATTCAATACCACGAAGTGTAACTAAACTTATGTCAATAGAATTTAACTTATCTTTGAGCTTAGTAGTTATTTTACAATCATAAATAATTTCAATATCTACTAATAATATTTGATACAAGTAGTATAGACTTATATATCTTAATTAAATAGTTATTGCTTCCCAGAAAGAAAATTTTGTATCTATACCAGGTCAGGGAAAAAAAATCCAGTATCTTTTTTCGTTGTCCTTATTTTTTCATATTTCGAATAATTTTCAGTGTTTTCCCACGTTCAGGAGCTCAAAGTTGTCTGATCGGCTCAGTAGCAGTCCATTTGACGATTGATCAACTGCTTTAAGTGGTCATAACTCCTAAATTGTAGGATGTTGGAGTTGTGTTGCCTATTTTTTATGCACAACAACTTTTAAAAATGGGCCCTGATTATTTGTATTAACAAACTTATCATAAAGATCAGCAGTCATATATCACATATATTGTGATTGGATTTAAAAATCTTTATATTGTCACATATTATTTATTCTTTAAAAAAACTCTTAATTTTATTATTAATTTGATAAATTATTATAGCATCAAGCATGTATTATCAACTTGGCCAGGAAAATAATATATAAGCAAGTTACTGAAATTAATGAGTTTTTTTTTATAATCGGACGATAATGTAAACAAAGTTTTATATTATACGTAAGTGTTGTCTGTTGCGCAGGGAAACGCAGCCAGGGATTTATGATATTAAGAGTTGAAACTTGAAAGGGATCGTTGGTAGCAGGAAACCATTCATATAATTCGTGGCTCCGCTGAATCCCCGTTTTACAGATACTTTTCTCATTTTCTATTTCTATTTTGTGTATTAGCTAAGCCTATATACCTTCACCAGGTATCACTCTGCTTGCCCCTCCAACCGCTTCCTTTCCTCTTCTCTTATTTTCATTTATTTACTTTTTTTTATTGCTTATTTTGAAGGGATCAATACAATATAATGGTTCAAACATGCTAACGGTGTATGCTCCTAGAGCTATTCTGAAGTGTCATTTACACCAAGATTCAGCTTCTGCTCAACAAGCATATCCATGCAAGATCAATAATAATGCTAATTTGGTGAATTGTAATCCTAAACCTTTTGGCACTCTTTGTAGTAATATATTGTTTCATAGTTCCTCCTTCTCTGGGAAATGTGATAAGCTACAAAAGAGCCTTCATCTATTCCATCATGTCGCCACACATAAATGGCTGGTAACTATGCTTGCTGGATCATTGACTTGTGTCTAGTTTAGTTGATTTATCAATTATCATTGCTCTTGCTGATTCATATGCTTTTTCTCTCTTGCTACAGTGTGGGTTACAGGATTCCATTTCATCTGATGATGAGTATCGTTCTTCGCGCAACATAGCCATCAGCTTGTTCAGGCGATACAGGAACTTCATTGATCGTGGTGGAGCCGACAATCTAAAAGTATTTCCATTGACATGCTTCCTTTGCACCCTTTATTGGTTCTTTCAATTCTTTATGTTCCAATTACCAGATTGTGTTGTGTGTTTTCACTTTCAGGAGTTCATCACTGCCGGGGTAAATGCATATGCACTAGGATGCACTGATGAAGGATTAAGGAAAGAACTTATGGATATGAAGAACTCTGGGATCGAAATTGATGTAATGCAAAGTTACGGTGGAACCACAAGCTTAAAATCTAAGATCATCTCAGAGGAGGTCAGTTCTAGTTTGGTTTTAAACCAGCTAATTCCAAGTCATGAATCATGATTATCACGAGAACTTCTTTAAAGGATCAGCCTTAAGAAGATTGTAAATTGTTAGAGCTTGTTTGTATAAAGGAGGGAGCTGATTTTCTCCCTTCTGTCCACCAGATTCATAAAGACATGCTTGCCTCTATATAAAGAGGCTCGTGTTTCAAGGAACGTTTGAATCCTTAGCATTATAGAAACAACCAGTAACAGTAGCTATACAACTGATAGTTGTTAGTTAGCTTATTAGTTTGTTTATTCACTTTAGTTGTAACTGAATGGTACCATCTTAGCTGTCAGCTCTAGTTCCTGTTAATTAGATGTTTCCATGCTTCCTAAAATACACGTTCCCCCTTTATTATTGATCATATTAATCAATCAAAAACAATGAGAATTTCTACTTCTGTGGAACAACCTCTCTCCTCAATGAGCTGTATGATGTGTGATCACACCAAGTTAGTATCACCTGCATCATCAGTTCATCACCAATAACGTTTACTTTATTTTGTTGGTCAATTCTGCTAGATGTCAGTTGCTTTGTTCTATGCTGTCATGCAGGTTGATGAATGCATTCTCTGGTTAAGCATTATATTCATCACCATCTTGTGTACACCCCAACCAACTATTGTTAGATGGTCATCTATACCTCCAGTGTCAGATGAAGTTAGACTTCAGTGGAAAGGCTTTTGTGCTCTTATAGCAAATGCATATTTTATGAAGGGAATGGCTTGGTGAGATGCCATCCTAGCATATTTTCTTTTCTTTTCTTTATATGCTTCTAGTATTGTTTTTCCCCCAAAACATCTTCACTGTCTTGCTTACTATGTGTTTATTGAAGGCTTCCTGTAAAGACTCTTCAATTAGAACAGACGGCTGTGATGGGTCAGGCTGAGAAACCGTCAGTTGTTGCTAGCAGAATGCGATTAATCTTTAGCACACTTGAGGTTAGCAATTTACATATTACGATCAATGTATGGAAACTATTGCGGGTGCGGGGACTAATACCATGATATATTTGAGCTGAGCGTTTTTCACGTTTGTGGATCAATGTGGTCAATTAAGGAACACGGATCTCATTGATTCGTTTCTGGATTTTTAACTTGTTTTAGAGAACGACAGAGGATCACATGCCTTTTTTTTTTAGATGATTATTCTTGAATGTCCTGCGAGTCATGCTCATCATGATACACTGCTCATCAAAAAATAGAAATAGAACTTCATGTTTGATTTGACTGTTGCAGGTAGTGAGTCCACAGTGGCCAAGAGCATAGATAATGGGATCATGTTAAAACTGGCTCCCAACCATTTCACGTTGAGTTGTATTCCATATTTGCTAACAAATGTAGCAATATCGTGCCCGAGAGGATATTAAAAAGGAAGAGAAGAAAAAACTGGATTTCTATTTTGTATGTTATGAAAATGAGATACATGATATATTGCAATTTTAGTGCTATACTAAATTAGAGTCAGACTAATTATCAATTGGTCCAAAAAACACAGTATTGTTTCATACTTTCATTTTCTCTTTACACGTTTACATAATACTTTCGATTCGTCTTATATGATAAACTTTGCAATCGTTCCACCCGCAATTTTTTATGCCTACACACGGTAACTTGACACAATCATATATTTGACAATCTTTTAAATGCACGGGCTCCAACTGGGTATAAGAATATGTACATACGATGCATTTAACATTCTCATTAACGTGACCCAACATACGCATGCAGGGGTGCAAGGGTACAATACAGTTAATTAGCTTTTTGGGGAAAAGGAGGAAGCTCTATTCCTCACCTCTTGGGTAGGAAAAACAAATTTGAGTTTAGAATAGACTTGTCGAAAAAGAAATTTCTGTAGAAAAATTAAATAAATAAAGTGATCAAAATTGAACTCCAATAGCCATGGTCGTAAATTAGAAATATTATCACATATCTGGGGCAGTGACAAATTCACTAACATCTTTGAGTACTTTCCTTGCACGCCAATAGATAGCAGTAGCCTTTTCTGATGTTCCCATCTGCATAAACAACTCCAAAAATAAAGTCATGGATGCATCTTTTAAATTGAATGATAAAATATATGCTACACAAAGGTACACAAACCAAATCCAGCAAAGAATTTAAAAAGGAATACGAGACCTATTAAAGACATGTTTTGTCAGTTTCAGCAGTAGTAATATCAATACCACAGAGGGAAAAAAGGAAAAGAAAGCCTTTACCTTGGTCTCCATGCGATAGTAATCTTGCCACAAGCTGACATTTTGGTCATAAGTTGCGAGTGCAGATTCATATAATTTCCTGGCATTTATAAGACCATCTTTATCTCCTATTGATGCAAGGTTTGTTTCCAGGTCAATGCAATGTCTATGTAAAGCAAGGCCAGGATGCGGTAAAGCTAGAAATCTGCAATGATAGCCAGTTGAGGAATTATTATAGATACAAGATAGAAAAATCCCCTGTGGAAGCATATTTTGGTAAACAACCTGCGATATTTCCACTGCACATACCGTTTATAGATATCTCTGGTCTTCTGAATTCCATCCTTTTGAAGTATAAAACTTAAAATAGCAAAAGAAAGGGAAAATCCATTTTCACTGCCACCATCTCTGACCAAGGTAACAACAGAAATCTCCACTAATTTATCAAAATATTGTCTTTGATTTGCATAGAATTTAAGAGCCTGTATTGAGTGAAGGTTAGAAAGATAGACTGATTTAAGAACTTTGTGGTTTTAATATTAATACAAATAGTTCAAGGGAAGGAAAAAACAATTCGAGCTGAACTGAACAAAGATAAAATGCATGAACAGTTAATAACAATAGAATGTACGAGCTAAATAGAAAACTTTTAATCAACAAGAGAAATCAAGTCTTTAACAATAAGCCATCAACATTGAATCTTCTCTAGTAAAACCATATGAATACATTATTGGAAAAAGAAAGCCAGATAATTCTAATCAAGACAATATTCAAAAAACCAATTATCAAGGAACAAATAAATATTGTATAAATGAAACCCATGAGGCAATGGAAATTTGTGACAAATGATTTGATTCAAGCAGTTTTTGTATAAGACATAGCTCGCTTAGAAAGCAAAAAACAAATAAGACATTGGTGGTGACAACATACCTTTAGCCACAAGTTCTCTGATTTTGAAACAGACACTTTCATCAAAATTTGTTGAAAGAGTTCAAAAAGGGATTGCAAATCTGCGTCACTTGGCGAAGAACTTTTTGTGATGCATCTAATTTCTATAGTAATCCTTAATCCCCATAACTCTACCGATTCTGCAAGTTTTCCACTGCAAAGTTTTGCTGCCAGTTTCCGGGCCTCATTCAGCTGTCTCAATTGCAAATGTAAGGACACATGCTTGCACACAAGATCTTCAGTAATGCACCCCATGCTTTCAGCCCTTTCGTATATTGACAGGAGATGTGATATATAGTTTGCAGCATGACCTGATGACCCATTTATATTGGTTTCTCCTTCTTTAGGAGCTATAACATCCGTTAGAAAATTTGCATACAAACAAAACATAGTTCCTGATGGCACATTTTCCAAAGCTTCCTCATAAACCTACTAAACAGAAAATGGCCCAAGTTTCACTACACCAACAGGCATGCAAGAAAAAAAGAATCATAGACATTACCACTATCTAACTAAAAAAGAAAAAGAAACTACATACCCCATTGCCCGGAGGCTCCAGCTATGTGCAGGTAAGGAGGAGGGATATTGTACGCAGTCTTACCCTTGCATATGCAAAGAGGCTGTTTCCGGATTCAAACCCATGACCAACAAGTCACCAAGACACAACTTTACCGCTGTGTCAGGGCTCACCCTCATTCATTACCACTATCTAACAAATACTATTATTCCTAGAGCAGGGATACAATTAAAATTAAAATAGGATTACCATAGTAACCTTCATCATCAACATATGGCTAATTTTCCTAGTTTCAGGTTAAAGCATTCAGAAATTTCAATCACCGGAAAAACATTTACTCAAATACCATGCACCCTATGGTTTCAGTAATTCTCACAGACTCATACCTGAACTGCCTTTTCAACCTGAGGAATAATACCCTCCTCACTTATCTCCAGATCATTTTCAAGATCACATTCATGCCTTGCGAGCCAGTCCCAAAATTCTGGTTGTGTTGAAAAATCCCTCTTCATGTCATTCAATATCTCCTTGCACATATCTTCATAATGCGACAAGTTTGTACCCTCCAATATTTCAAAAAACCGCTTCCTAAGACTGAGACTCGAGGGGACTGCTTCAACTGCCCCACCATAGACAGTTTGAAAAATATTCATACCACGTTCTTCAAACAGTTCCTGCTTCTTTTCCGACTCATCACTTCCAATATTTGCTCCATCATCATCACCATCACCATCCCCTCTTTCACCAAGAGGCATAAACAGCTCACTGTTTTCATCCCTCCAATGTTTTTCATCAGAACTCCTAGGATCACGGGTGAGAGTTCCCTGATCCTCACCTAAAGCAACCTTGCGTGCCTTCAACTTATTAAGGTAAGTAAGTTCCATCCGAAGATACTCGACCCAAAGGTCTTCGGAAGTTGGACACACTCTGAGACCTTCCTGCATCAAAGCACGACCAGCCGTAACATTCAAGTTATGATCAAATTCCCAAGCCGCAGCATAAATCCAGACTCCCGGAACCTTTGGATGAAACCTAATAACATTCGCCAAGGCCTGCAAAATATTCAAAACAAAATTGTTCAAACATACATAAATATATACATACACACTTGACACTTACATACGAGCAGTCATACCTGACAGAAAATGCAATAAAAATAAATGGAGAATAGAGTAGCACACCTTCTTCATCCTGCCATTTTTTCTGAGCCTACAAAATTCGAGGTAGCGAAACCAGAGGTCGATGTCGCCTTTATAGCGCTTCAAAGCGAGCTCGTAAATGTCCATAATCCTAAGCAATCCAGCGAAATCGGACTTAGACTTCTTGAGCTTCTTATTGCCTTGCTTCATCAATTCGCGCGCCACGGACTTCTTGCGGAGCCTGCGCAGAGCGTCGACCTGAGTCTCGTACTCCACGTAGGCCAAGAAATCCTCCTTCAGAGGACTCGGACGCTTCAGCCGGTACTCGAACTTTCGCCGCTGCTTCACGATCTCCGCGATCTCGCGCCGGCTGAAGAGCCCGCGCTGCTCGAGGTCGTCGAGCTCGTCCACCATGCGCTCCAAACGGTACTGCACCACGTCCGCCATGGTTTTTCCCTATCAACACCGTCAACGAAGGCAACTGCAGTGGATACACGAACGATTCTGCGTTGCGTTTAGGGCGTGAGTTGTGGGAGGGAGGTTGAAGAAGGGTTTTGCAAGTTGGATCTCTTATTAAAATAAGCCCTACTATTGCTACAGCCCATAAAATCGGGTTGGGCCTTAGTAGGCTTCACTATCTTGTCTTGCTCATTGCTGGGGAGACACAGAAGGAAATTACTTTATGTACCTCCAGAATCCCTAATATCCCATTTTTATCCTTCCTCTTCCAAACAAACCCTAGCCACCTCTGCCCCAAACCTCCACCCAACCCCACTGTTGAACCCAAACATCACCACCTCCAGACCACACCAAACTCACCACCGTGTCACCACCCATCACCGCCATGTGACCCACAAACCTCCAAGCATCGCACCACACCACTTCTATATAGTTACGGTTTGAGTAATCCGTAAATGTGTCATGGATTACTCAATTGGTAATACACTTGTATGTATAAAATAATTAATGTGGATAAGGATATAATTCATAAAAATAATTAATATAACACTAAAGTTTAAAAATGTCAAATAAGCATAATTAATTTTTTTTCAAAAAATATGACAATTAAAAATAAACAAGTGAAGTGAAAAATTATGATTATTTTAGAAACATGCAAAATCATATTGACATTATTACTAAGTCTAAATGTTTTAAACAACATCATAACTATGTTTTTAGAATGATTATTCATGATGTAATTTAAGCAAAGTACTAACATGTTTGGATTAGATTCAATTTTCCTAAATCAATTCTAAAATCGTGTTCAAAGCCAAAACAAAATATAGTTGCTTCTATTTTTTCAATTTTTTTAGCATAATTTTGAATCCTAGAATCAATCATAGTAGTTATCCAAACATGCTATAACACGGTCAAACCAACAAGAAGTTATCAAAGGGATCTATCTCAGTTGATTGAGTTGGGTGCATAAATTATTTAAAATATTTGGTATTTTTTTTGAATTTCTATGGATAAAAAAATGTTAGTATCTGTTTTTCATTCCTTATCTCTATTTTTTTATACCATAAAAACAAAACTCATTATCTAAGGATTGTTTATAAATCAATATATATTCGAATATAACTTAAAATTTTCTTAATCAGTTATACATATAATTAGCTTTTCACATTATTTTTCAATGGTCGTCTTCATTATTGATGGCATTTAATTCCTCTGAAGTAAATAATATATTTCAAAAAAATAAAAATATATTTGTAAGCATTAATTAAAAAATATATTTAATTATAATCTTAGATATTAATTTTCTACTCAATGATTGTAAATATAATTTATTTTCTAAGATATGTACCTCCCTCACATGCACAGCTGACCTTTTTGCTCTATGCCAACATACAATGATGGACCCAAAAAGAAAACGCATATTGGGTCACGAGCACGTTAAAGACAATAATACCGCACTGCGCAGAGTCACGGGTGCCCATAGTTTTTGTTCACATGCTGATGCTACCAAAAATGCTAACTCTTTCTTCTTCAGGACTTGATTTATTTATTTATTATTAGTAATTCATAGGTGAAAATGATGGAACTTGGAAGTTCATAGTTACTACACATGCATCAGATACCTCATCCATTAAAAAATAAAATCAATTACTCGAAGCTCGGGGCGAGCTATGATAGTAAAATTTCCTGCACGTATGCTAAAAAATAGAAACAGTCACAATATGAATATGCCACCCTCTCGTGACATGATGCAATTGCTACCTAAATAAAAACAACATGAAATTAGAAAGGCCTTGTGCGACGACCACTTGCCCTGCCACATAGAAGCGCATTCTTTGGGACCGGATATTCATCCCTCCATGACTTGGAAGGTGTATACACCCTCAGATACAATTGTTGTCCCAAGTACTGCCTTCCCCAATTCTCGGACCTTATGTTCCACATTCCCACGTTGTCAAGAGACATGTAGATTGCAGTCCATGACCTTGGATACACCTGAGTGGTGCATCTAGCAACTGTGTCTCTCAGATTGTAGTGTACTCTACTGTCTGCTGTCCACTGCCCGCTACCAAACCTATTATTCATTTCATCAAATCAATATGTTTGTTTCACTTAGATGGCTAAAATGCAACGCAAACTAATAATTGGTTAGTTAAATATTTAAGATAAGGCATACCCTACAACAAAGAAGGAATAGCCGTCGATGTGCCATGACTGCACAGAATCCTCCCAATTTTGGAACACAATCTCCACGAATTCATGGAAATTAGCCCCCATGACAGAAGTTTGGAGATAAGCATTATTGCCCCCGTTAGGATAGGTAGGAATGCTTCCAACGTAGAAAACTCCCGGGATGTTGAAGTAGTCAGCAAGTTTCAATGGGGTATCTGGTGCATTGTATGAGACACCGTTGACGGCGTATCTCTGCTTGCCATTGATATAAGGAGCAGAGTTTGCGAGCATGATGGTTCGACTCGGTTTGATCAATCCATAGTGGTATGATCCCTGAGGGTTTGGTCTTGGTCCACTAGCTGTCAGGTTCCACCTGGTTTTGAAGCATCAAAACAGAATACCAAGTTATTGGCTAGTAAAATATAAAAGGACAAATGACTATACTAGAATTTTTTCCACATTGATCTTTAAAATGGGAGTGACCAAATTGCTCCAGATGGAATATACATGGAGTCCTATTGGATATCGGTTCAGCACTTGGAAAAGGTAACCATCATATCCAGAATTATAGACAGTAGGTGCAATCCTAAATGGTGGTTGTAAGAGTTAATATATAACTTGGCCCTGTAAAAGAATGGAAACTTGTGTGGATTTGGTCTCTAAAGTGCATATATATACAAATTAGTTCTGAGAGATGAAATTGTTTATAAGTTGACAGCTTTAGGGGCCAATTCATACAAATGCACTCTTTCAAGGACCATGGCAACACGAGGAGTAGAAACAAATTGTGTACTAACTCAACTTGTATAAGGAAGCTCTATGTATATAAAATTTCCAAAAAATATAGACTTAAACAACAGAATAGCAACAGGCAATCAATAGAGTACCGGATAGTTCTGGCCTGATAGACGGATGATGTGATATCAAGGGTAGGCCCTGGAGGAACAGGACCAGATACCCCTGTTTTTGAATAGCTGTAATGAAGAACGGAAGTTGTTGTGAGTATCCGTCTGGTAAATCTTGTAGAGACAACTATATAGTAATCCTTGACGGGTTGATCGGCTGTGACCAGCACGGAATAAGACTGTCCGAGATGGATGTCAAGGGAAGAATAGGAGTTTTGGAGTGTATGAGATCCTTCTACCTCCACAAGTTTCAACCTGTGCCCCTGGATTCTGAAGTTGATTGATGTTGTGAGCCCCACATTTGATATCCTGAATCTATAAGTCTTACCTGCAGATAAATGCATAGCAACAATGGTGTAATGAAAGGGATTGAAAATTTAAAGGAAGTTCAGCAATGCTTTAAAATAATAATAATAAATGGACAATCACAAATTATTTGGCTACCTACCTTGATCAACAGTGAATGTGTTTCCATTCCAACCGCGTCCATTGATAAGAAGGCCATCAGGGTAGGGGAGATTATGACCATTCTCTAGGAGTCGTCTCAGCCTCTGCAACAACAAAGGGTAAGTATCAAGGGAATGATGAGGAGAGGATGAAGTGAAGAGAGAAATGAATGCAAGGGGTTTACTCGGTGGTCGAGCTTGAACCAATCTCCAGCAAGTATGGTAAAGTCCCCGGCAGGAGGAGGAAAAGGAACAGGAATGAGAGGGCGGCTCCAAATTCTGATGCCACCAAATGCTCCAGCAGCTTTGTGCATTCCAAGAGAAGGGAAGTAGAAATAGCTACCGATCTGATCTTTTACCTGGATTGCATATGTGAGGTTCCTCCCAGGTGGGATTGGACAGTTTGTGCCATACACTCCATCCTGCCATGAGTTCCTCCTATGCTGTAGGCCATTCCTGCAGAGATATGTTAAGATCATCAAATTCTGACAAATGGCAATTATTTTCTAGCTGCTAAATGTATACATTGTATCATTCTCTTAGTTTGTGTTCGTAAAAATCATTGGTGTTGATTGCACATTAGATAAACCTATGAAATAGCATCAATTCTAAAAATTTAGCAGATATATTTGTTCATGAAATGTGATTTAATCTGCTTAAATATGCTGCATTTAAGTATATCTTCACAGAGAACCATGATAATTATACAAGAACCACACTTGACAGGGGAGTTCAATTCTATTTTGAGTTGAATCCTTTAGCAAGTTCATGCGAGAAATCTTTACAAAATTTTTATCATCAAGCATTTGTAATGGAAAACAGGAAAAGTAATAAAAGAAAGTTTACGTTTGCAGTGTTGAGAAGATATCTATGAAACATAGAGGATTCAGTGTGAACAAATTTTCACAAATTTAACATTTTTGTAAGTCCATTATCTGATGATATCATAATAGTAAATCCAGCTTGTCCAAAATTCCAGTAAGATTCTGTATTAGGTTTCTGATCGTTCACAAGTTTCTCTTATTGATACTTTGTTATAATAGGGATATGATCCCATGTTTGTCAACTCAAATAAAAGATTAGTGTGGGATCAAATTCAAATTGGGGAATCAAAACTTGCATTGTTAAGCAAAAACAATGTTAACTTTTACCATCTCGTTTAGCATTGTCCTAGAGATGTCTAGTTTAACAACTCACGTGTCTAAGCTCACTTTATTCACTTGGATGGACACTCTTTGTGGAGGTATGGAGTCTTATATAGACTCAATCACGCCAATAAATTTTATCGCAGTTGTGGTTAAGACATGTAGAATGTGTTGGGTGACCTTCCTAAGTTGCCAGCTGCTAAAATATACTATTTTAATAACATGGATCTACATAGTCAACTGCAAGATCCTCAAATAGAATATTGTAATGATGAATCCTTTTATGCAGCCACTCAAAGAAACATAATTCACGTGTTAAGTAATATAGGACATAGGACAGAGATTGGACCATAAAGCATCATTAAAAATGGAATCTAACCTCTAATTGGCTGTTAGCTTGAAAGTAGTTTTACATATTTATTTATGTGGGTTCTGAATACCTCCGTATCATAGGAAAATTGCGCCTTCAAGGGAAAGAATAAGTTCACGTGATCTATCAGAAAAGTTAGGAGCGAAAAACGTAATTTTGGTGGATAAAAACTAAAAGGGGAGGAACTTATGATAGCTGTTATTTGAAATCTGGCACTCAGAGATAGTCAGATACAATAAATAGCCTGCATTCGGCCAAATATAGTTTTTATAAAAGGAATGGTTTCATGACAAGAGTTAAAGTAAAAAAAAAAACACAACAATGCGGTTAGGAATAAGATACAAGAATGTACCATGAAATGAGGAACGGTTCTCTGAGGTAGTTATAGACATTGATAATCAAGTTGTCATTTGTAACAGCATCTATTTGAGGCCCCGGAAACTGCCCATTAATTAAGATTCCCTGCAAAAATGAAACATGTTCAACAAAGACTACCCCTCCATGTGCTGAGCATAAAGCTAAGAAAAAAGTATTTCCTTTCTCAGAAGAGCAGAAGCATGAGATCAACAAGGAACAAGAGTGGCAGTTAGTTATATAGGAAAGAAGAAAGTACCTGTTGCTTAACACCAAGAGGATAGATGTCACCATAGGTGACCTTCCAAGTGAGGTACCGATATGGATCTTCACAGTGGACGGAAGCAAAAAGGAATGTGAAAAGAAGAATGAGAACAGAGAGAACATTGTATTTGCATTTGCATGGTCTCATTTTGAATACACAGAAGGATTAGGGAGAGTGGTGTTAAGCGTTAACTCGTAGCTTGTAATGTGAATGTGAACCTCCCTTCCCTCTACGTTATAGATCTGTTTGATTTTATATAGCACAAGTCAATAATAGAGAAGACAACCTACAGCCAAGTCTACAACTATACAATGTTTCACTTTTCTAGTTTCTCCTTGTCCTTCTCCTTTTATTTCTCTTTTTTTTTTGGATCGTTTTGCTAACTTTTATCTGGTTAACTGAGACAAGTGAAAGTGGACTTGTACGGATTTTTCCCTTTTACAAAAAAATCATGGTAAATTTTTTAATATTTTATATTTTCTCTAATAAACATATTTTTAATAAAATAGTTTATTTTTAATTATTTGAAATCAATTATAAAGACCGATGATATTGACAAAAAAAAAATAGGATAGAGGAATTTACAAACTTGCCCTATTTCATGTGAATCCTCTCATTCTACTTACTAATCCTAGTTTATATATATATATATATATATATATAACTTGCCCACTAATCTATTAAGGGTTTATTCATTAAAAATTTAAATTTAAGTATAAATATTTAAATACATTTTAAACGAACTTTTTATTTCCACAAATTGTGTTAAATAAGTTGTTTAATTAGTTTGTTATTGATTTATATTAAATAATTAGTACATACATTTTTATATTGTATAATTGCTTTACTTTAAATAACATTATTTTATTAGTGATTTATTTGAATGAAATCAATAAATCATTAATTTTCTTTTTTAAAATATTACTCTATTTCTTACACAAATCCTAAATTAATAAGTTATATAAGTAATTATCTAAGTATTAAATGTGTAGCTTGCGGTAAAAAAAAAGTATTAGAAATGTAGCCTTCCAAGTATTAGAAAACCCTGTTGAATTAAATTAATTTCTAAATGATAATAAAATTATATCAAGCGATTTATTCTTATTTTTATTCGTTTTCATATGAGTTATTCTATTCACTTAGATCTATTTATCTTTTTTTTAATAAAAAAAAAGGTAATTTTATCATGGAGGGGCAGGGTCCTCACTCCTCCTCAGTTTAAGTTTTGTTTGGTAGCGAAAGCAAAGAAATATGGAGTGAGTTGTCAGGGACAAATAAAGGACCGTCGTGATCACATGCTTCCGAGTGGTCCCCACGCACCTGACTAATGGTAATGGATTACGCTTCTCTAATCCTCGCGAGCCCAATTCTCATTGCATCTATTTTTTATTTATTTTTAATCAGCGTCTTTTATTTTTTAATATTGAAGTCAATCTGACATTTTAAATCAACAAAATTATAAAACTGTTTGCAGTGACTAAGATTAATATTTTACTTACATCAAGATGATGTGAGACCTTCATGGAAATTTTTAAGTTTAAATATAAAATTTCAGTTTTTATGAATTTTTATTTTTATTTTTGTTTCTTTATTCTTATTGAAGTTGAAGAACTAAAGTCACGTGCTACTGACATTTTACATCAATAGCACTGGTGGCAGTAAATAGAATTGTCTTATGCCCTAATCATAGTGAGTAATCTAGAGAATGAAAACAAACCAATTTTCTGATTCACAATGAGAATTATTTATTTATTTATTTCCATTGGTGTAATAGTAAAGTCCTTCTGCTGTTTATGTAGTTAATTTTTTAAAATATTTCATTTTTTTTCAATGGTCAGTTGAAGTTGTGTGAGTCAGAATTTTTACATCATTTTCAATTGATTCATAAAAACCTTAACTTATAAATGGGCAAGGATGAACTCCAGTAATTAATCAAGTTTTGAAGCTAAAAGTAGCATATGACTTTTTTTTTTTGGTGAATTGAAAGTAGCACATGACATGTACTAAGCATTTGTATACCAATACGAAGAAGGAGCATATTGTAGGGGCTATGCTTAATTAGAGTCGAGACATGACGGTAAGACACTTGTTATCATGCGAAATAAGGTGGTTGAGTTGTAGCAAATTTCTACACTGCAGGCTCGTGATTGGTTTATAGCGCATTCATTTACGGTGAGTACCGACAATACCAACAAAGATACATGTTACGTATTAACAAGCATAGAGGTAAGACTTTCAAACTTAAATAGCAATCAGTGACGGAGCCAGGAATTTTATTGAGGGGGGGGCGAATATAAAAAAAATTATATAATAAATAAAAATACTTTGAATACAATACAAATCTAATATACAAAAAGAGACAAATTGCAAACTACAGACACACAAATTGCAAATAGGATGTGTTGATGAACAAGCTGATAAAGTCTAGTGAGTCTTACTAAAATAATTCACAATTTAAAATCAAACTCAAAGTAATAATATAGAGATAAGAGATAAAGAAGACACAATCAGTTTTAGTGTGGAAAACCCAATTGGATAAAAAAATCAAGACGTCCAAATTGGATAATCAATCCAATGGACAATTTCACTATGATAATAAATAAGTACCTTTCAATCTTGAGGGAGAGTTAAAAATCAGACTTGTCAAACGCTTTTATATGATCTCATAACAATTCTCTCAATAATGCAAACGTAAACTCTCTAAAGCTCTAATATTATTTGGAATGAAATGCATATTATAAACACAAAAATATGTTTCTATTTATACTAATTTAAGCATATGATTTTAACCAATTTTTGAATACAATCCTAAAAATATTCTATCATATTATGCAATGCAATCTTAAAAATATTTTATATTATGCAATATAATCTTAAAAATATTTTATATTATGCAATACAATCTTCAAAATATTCTATCCTATTTTTTAATACAATATTAAAAAATATTCTATCATATTTTTGAATGCAATCTTAAAAAATATTTTATCTTATTATGTAATATACTCTTAAATATTTCTATATTATGTAATGCAATCTCAAAAATATTTTATCTTATTTTTTAATGTAATATTAAAAAATATTATATTTTATTATATTATGCAATGTAATATTTTTTTATTATCAAATTATTTTTTTAATTTTTAATATATATATATATATATATAATAAAATATATATTAATAAAATTTTAGGGGGGGCGATGGCCCACCCTAGCCCCCCCTTGTCTCCGCCTATGATAGCAATTATTAGTTAAGCAAGCAAGTTCCACCGAGCTCGTGTTCATTTATTATCCTTCTTAATTCCTAGCATCGATTTTGAACCCTTGTAATGGAAAAGAGTGCTTAAAAAGGTAGATGGGCGTTAGGGGTTCAAATATGAGATATAGTAGTGAAGGGAGATATTAAGCTCATATCAATACGTCACATGGTATGTCAAGTAAGCATCACACTCAGACAAGTGTTAACAATGCCATAGATGGAGTGAGGACAATATTAAAACATAAATTAAATAAAATTATATTGTTCAAAAAGTCAAACTTTAAAATTACGGGAGCAATAATAAAACAGCTATTTATCCACTTGTTTAAATATTATTGAACATATATTAAATTAAAAAATTAAAACCTACATTTTGCGGAAAAGTTCTATATAAAAAATAAGGGTTAGTCATCAGTGACTGCCAGTGGAATGAGAGGTTTCACATGACATAGGACAATTTAACATAACGATGTGTTTTGTTTTTGTTTCAGTTATTTTGCTTTGATTGGACCACGTTTCAAACCAGAGAGACGGGGAGTAGATAACAAGAAATATTTATATTTTTGTAAATAACAAATCTAGAAAGTAGCGGGGATACCTCAGTTGGGAAAGCGTCAGATTGAAGATCTGAAGGTCACGTTTCGATCCACGTTCACCGTATTTTGTGCTGAATTTATTTATAATTGAATTTTATAATAAAATATTGAAACATTAATCACATCATTTTAAAATTAATTACATTCAAAATCAAATTTAACAATATTCATTCAAACACACTGTTTGTTTATCAGGTGAGAATCAATGACCAAATGAGGGGGTATTAATAACCAAACCGCTGAATTGTGAATGCGAAATCATTGCTTAAACTAAAAAGATGAAAGTAGCCAATTATGCGTCATACATTGGCAAGCACAATTCTGCTATATATGGATGAAAAGGGCTGATTCAAGATTCCACTCTTCTTTTTGTTAAATTGGTGATGATGATTATTAGCCTATTCTGAAGAGTGAGACACCATATGGATGGTGTTTGTCTATTCACTTCAATTTCCTCAGTCACTTTAATTGTTGCATAGTCATGTAATTTTTATCCGACCAGACGTATTATGAAGTTAAAATTAGCTTCAGACTTACAGTGCAAGCTTAGATGTAAATACTAAATCCTTAGTGTAGACTCGTAATCTTTAATTGACTTATTTCTTAATTGAATAACGTAACAACTTGGGCAAACAAATTCTGTATCTTCATTTTTGTTTCAAGGTACAAATAATCACTTTATTATACTGCTAAAGAACGTGGTTGATGGTTCGATTAGTGGGATATTGTATGTAGTACAACACAACAGTACTAGACAGGATGAAAAATCCCTCGAATATGCCGTCGGCAGCACGTTGAAAATCGTTACTGTAGCTTGCCCTGCAAAATAAAACATTTTAGCAACTTAGTAAATATTATCTGAAATGAAAACAGGACAAGGGCCATGCCTCCCTGAAGTAATCTACTACTATAGTTCAACAAATAGCGTCATTAATTCAAATATAGTGGACTTATTGGCTATCTGTATCGCACATTCTCCCCAGATTTTTCTTATTCCTTCCAAGTATCCTTTTGTTGTCTATCAACAACAACCGACAGGTCTTGGCAAATAATCATCAAGCAAGCACACCTTACATGTTAGAATGGCTTTCTTAGCATTTTAAACTTATGGGGTTACTGCTCCTTAATCAGTTTTAAACAGAAATTGTTGAATCTGTACCTCAATTTGATATATCCAAGCCTAGGTGTATGAAAAAAAGAGAAATAAAAATAAAGGATGAGAGGTGAGAAGAAAAATAAGATAGAAAAAGAGATGAAAAAAAAAGTGTGTAAATATATTAATCTTTTAAACTTTCTTAGCATGATTTAGGCTGTGTTTGAGAAGCCTTGAGTTACGTTCAATGCTAATTTAGCGTGAAAGAATGATTGACGTTGAACTGCTTTGTGAAGTGAGAAATTATGTAAACAATTTATAAGAACACTAATAATTAGCATAATTAAACATGCACCCAAACCTCAAACCTGCTTGCGTAATTGTTCTCTCATTCAAATCAAACTGCGTCACCATCAAGAAAGTTATCCCTCGGGTGCATGCATTCTATGGGAGGGTACATGATTTCATTGCTGATTATTACAGGGATAAAGAACCAGTGGCCATCTCAGTATGTTTTCTTGCATAGCTCGATCCATTTAGGCCTTGCTTAAGCACTTCCATTAAGACTATAGTCTATAGTTGACATCGGTCATTTGAACAAAGCATATAAAGCTGTCATAAAACTGGGATGAATTCCCACGACTAGCAAACTGGGATGAATTGAAAGCATCTCAACGACATCACAAGGAAGTTTTGATTTCAAGGTGGTAACATGTTCAAGTCTCAAGTCAAACACCCAAGCAAGCCACCAAATTTCTGAATCTTTTATAGGAATACTAAACCTAACAACAAAGAAAAAGAAAATTATTTTACACATCCGGGTGCATAAATACATGTGTCTAGTCACAGACCCCCTTAACTCCCATTGGCTAAAAAGCCGAAGATTTTGGTGCTGTTTAACTATTTTGGCAGACATGGGTCCAATAGTTGGAAATAAGCACCTGATATATCCAGTGATGAATTTGGGGATTGGATTGGCATCTGCCGGCAAGCATTGACATGGATTATACTATCGAGTATCGCCTGTTCAAAATTAAATTCCCCCTCGCCACTGCTGATAAGTGATAACAGCTTTCACGTTAATTCAGGTAACCAACTCTTTCAAATGCAAAATAAAATTTCAACTATTATCCAAGGCAACTAAGATTCGGGCCAAAATTTTGACAACTAATTTTTTATACTAGATATATAATTTTATATAAAAGCAAAGCAAAGCAAATGCAAGACCGAGAAAGCAAAATTATATATCCACTATCCAAGGTAGATAGTATAGAAGTTCTAAAAAATACAGCACTCAGCCCCATTACAATGTCAGTACCGTCTCCAATACATTTTTCCTGTAATCTATACAAAATTGCATGCAAAGCATGCCTTGGATACAGCAACAGTGGAGAGTGAGAACATCAAAACAATGGATTCACCAGCCAGATTCTCCAGACTGGCTTTACTTACTAGATATTGTCAAAAGCAGGCCATAGTGATCACTAGGCAAAATAGGGAGAACCAGTTGTTTTATCTCCTTTCTTGCTTTCTTTTCTTTGTTGTATGAAACACCAGGTATTGCTTCCATCCCAATCATGTCAACACTGGTTATCTTAAAATCAGTTAAATGGCAAATAAAGCGATCTAATCGCTTTTGCACAGTACGGTTGCCTGTCAACATCTGGTTTGACTTGGTGTCATAAGTCCAACCATTTTCATTTGGCCTTAGCAGAGACCAGGCATCGACCCATCCATCTTGTAGAGGATATTGACCATCCAGGTTGTCATTCCAGTTCATGTCACCTCCAAAAACAACATTTGGCTGTTTCTTGAGAAGGTTTATAGCCTCATTGGCCTGCACTACTCTTTCCTTGCTGAACATCTGATCCCATTTTGGAGGGCCTGGACAGGGACTCTCAAGATGGCTTGTGGCAATAACCAATGACGTACCTCTTGCAGCTTCAACCTCGGCAATGCAAAGTTCTCTTCCCATTATAGAATTGCTGAAGGGCTTATTGCTGAATGATTTCACAGGCAGTTTGCTTAACTGCAATACAAAGTTCAAAGGATAACATATCATACTTAAATGCGAAAACAACAACACTGAGTTCAAAGGATAAAACATCATAGTGATTATCAATCATGTGAGCATGAACAAATTTAGTCCTACTTTCTAAAGACTCCTGGGAACAAATGTGGGCAGAAAAAATAACACGTGCCAATCAAACCAGAAATGGTGAGAAGTATTAAATTTGAAATACTAATAACCACATCATCAAAATAAACGGCACCATAAAGGGAACTCTTACTCACTTTAAGACACATCAGGCAGGTATATCAAAGCCAAAGGATAAAAGATGTGAGATTTACCACCATACAAAAGTAGGGTCTTGAATAATCCATCTCAGAAGAAACTGAGCAACGATACCCACTCCACCAAGTGGATCGCTTGAAAACGTCATATATATTGGGAGTAACCTCCTGAGGCAGTGGCGGTCCCAATTAAACAAAGCCACATAAATTCAAAATTTTATCATAATAAGAAAATTACAACTGCATGAATATTGAAACCTGGAAACAGATAAAGTCAGGGGAATGCAACTGAACAAGGTCGCCAATAGCCTTCATCCTCTTGAGCAACTCCAAGTCTTCCCGGAACCAAACATTATAACTCAATATCTTGAAAGCTTTTCCTGAGTCAATATTCTCAGCCATATATCAAATCAAAGTCTTTTAAAAATAAAACGCACATTGCAAACATTAAAACCAGTAAAAAGCATAGAAACACGCTCACCATCACCGGTGATATCGGTAGCTGTATCGGATGGCTTGACCTTGACCTCAGAAGAATCTTCGTCGTCGTCGATGGCCTTTCTCTTGTTGCAGGTTCGAAGAGGGAAGAAAACAGAACCCACAGAAGAATCGTGATCGGTGGCGTCATTCAAGTCGGTGAGATTAGAAAGGGAGAGAACGGGGCATCGAGTGCGGCAGACCTCGCAAGAGGGGTTGTTGTAAGGGTTTAAGAAAGTGCAGGCCTTGCACGACCATTTTGGGGGCGACGAAGACGAAGAAGAACATGAAGGACCCGATGCCGATGGGGACGCAGGGGAAAAGCAAATTTCGCATTCCACTTTTTGAGAAGGGGGGTTCACAAAGGTGCATTTTTTGCATGCCCAAGACATCGTTGTTGATGGAATTTCAATTGTTTGAATTTTTCTAGGGTTTATGAGAACAGGGGCTGAAAATGAAATTGAAGAGTACATATACACTGCTCGGCTCGCATTCCACTCGTTTCATTTCAAATTTCATGCCGTTTTTGCACGGTTATCAAAACGCAGTACTTGAACAATGTTCTCTCCCAAAACGGCACCTACTACGAGGCCATGCGTGTACAGTGTACTTTCAATTTATTATTAATTAATTATTAATATCAGTATATTTTCATCAATATTTTTAATACATTTCTGGTGTATTTATTTATTGATTACAAATAAACCCTTGCAGATTTCACATCCTCCTCCATAAATTTTAATACCCTAAATACAATATAATTAGATGCGGACCTGTTCAGCTGCACAATTTAAATATAAAAAATCAGTGTAAGAAAAAAAAGTGTAAAAGAAAAAAAATATAGTTTAACATGTGATAAAGTACTGGACAGATTTAATATATATATATATATATATATATATATATATAATTTTTTAAAATTTAAATCATATAGTGTCTTTATTTCATAGGTACTGTTGAGTAGAGTGGAATGAAATTAAGAAAAAAAATTAAATTAAAATAGTGTATAAAAATGTATGACTCATACTAAATTTATGAAGTTTTCTAGACATTTTTTCTCTTTTTTCCGCAACAACCAAACGATACATAAAAGATAGTGACAATCAACTTGTAATTCATGACATAAATATCTTGCCGGATAATACATATATCTTGCAATTCTAATACTCGAGATATAACGCATGTTAATTAGAGATGAGACTGGTGTTTTTATGCAAAAGTAACTCTAAGAGGATGTTGTCATGAAAGTTACACCAAGGCATTAAGATGACAGATATTACTATTATCCAAGAGTAAGAAAGAGAAAGAATGCTTATTTTGCGTGTATTTTGGTGTAATTTTTCCTTCACGTAGGCTACGCTTGTTTTCCCATTTGATTTGCGGTGATGTGTGCTGCGAGACACATCCAATAGTCGTTGTCCGTTCGCAGCTTCCCTGTGAATCCCCACACGTGCACGCAGTCATGCCCTTTTATTTCGTAAAAACACAATTATATAATGTGACAGAAACGTGACTATGAACACTTGCTTTACATGGTGAATGTTTATGAGTTTGGATCTCCTTCCGTCACTAAATTTTTTCGGTTGGGGAGATAAAGACACAAAAATGTGTGTCATACAAGCACTTTTTGTCTTTCTCCCGGTAAAATTATATTTACCGAATAGGAGTTTTTCCCAATAGTTATAGCCTTGAAAGTTGAAACCTTATTTTGGTTTTAACAACAAAAAAATGTGCCTAGCTTTACCTCCAGGAATGCTTATTATACTTGTTATCTCATCTCACATTCTTATATGCAAAACAAGGTTTTCTCACTTATTCTATGAGATCACCATAGTTGACTCAGGATAAGGTAAAACATGAATCTTAGCCCACTTGAGAAATATATCAATGAGATGGCAAATTCTCCGAATCAATGGTGAGTGTCATGGAATAGCCTATTCTTAAAGCACCTGTTACAAATGTTCCTAAAGCTCAAAAAGATGCTCATGAGAACATCGAGATGATGTTCTTCGGCAAGATTTAGTACTGAGGAAAGAAATATAGTGGATGGAAATTAAAAAAAAAAGTATGAATAGGTGAGAAATAAAGTAATGATGAGAGAGATAGAAAAAATAATAGAAATAGATGAAAAATAATCCAGGTGAGTCACACCATTTTTTAACTTATTTCTCAAATACCAAACCACCACCATTCATTCCCATTTACTCAATATTGTTTCTCTCTGCAGAAACAAACAGAGTCTTCATGTAAGATATCTCAAGCCACCATTAACTTAGAGCTTCACAAGTCACATGAATACTGGAGGCATACGTTATGATTGTACACTTGAAAAAGCTCTACCGAACACAAGCAAGGCATCAAAGGTTAGAAGTATCAAAAGTCCTTTTATTAGTGTAGGCAAGAAAAAGGAATACATGTTGGTCTTCGAGCGCGTAAGATGATTGGGTACATTTAAAACCTTGAAAAACTAAGAATTTTATTATTGAATACCACTTGTCAATTTGCCATGATGTAATACCTTAGTTGCTTACCATGTTGAAACCAAACTAGCAAAGCATTAATAAAGAAACTAGGAGGGTTAGATCGATGTTTCCAATTGAAAAGAACAAGGGCAAGATGCAATTCCAGAAGCTGAGAGTTACTCAGAGTAGGGCAAGCAACCTTTGGTTGAAAGTCAATTGAAAGGGTGGCTGAGGCTGCAAGTCGTTTCCATTATGGGCAAATAAGACAAGAGAAATTGTACAAAGTATCTTGAAGAGGCTAAAGAAGAAAAGAAGTGGTACTTCCACTTCATTTATTTTTGTTACAGAAGTGGATATGTTGTTTTCTCTTACTTTTAAAATACTTTTAAAAAGTTAATAGAAGTCAATGATATTTATCACGCGGATCATGATACAGGTCGATCACAATCTCTACTATCATAATCATTAATTGACCTCCACTATTAGGTCATGATCCTCGAAAATTGTGAAAATGGTTATCGACTTGATAATGATTGTTGCCTATTTTTAGGGTTGGAGCACCAAATGTAGATAAGTAACATTTCATACTCATTATACTCATTTAAGCACATTCGAATCCTTTTTCAGGTATTTTTCTCATTGGAGAAGGAGCTCGAAAGAGAAAGATAAAACATGTTTGGTCATTTCGAGAATGTTAATAACAATATGATCATTTGTTTTGTTAATCAAATGCAAATTTAATAAAATAAGAACTTAATATTTATAAGAATGGATAAAATGAGTAGAATATTACTGTTTCAAAAGTTTATCTCCTTGAACCTCTCATTATTCTGTAACTAAGATAATAGCATATTTGTTAATAATTAATTAAGAAAAATTAATCACTTTTTTTAGAAATTCTTTCAAAAATTTAATAAAAAAAAATGATTGTGATTTTTTTATAGTAATCAAATGCAAAGTTAATATAACAAGAACCCAAAATTGATAAGAATACATAAATCGAGTAGAATATTACTGTTGAAATTACTCGTGACAATTTAGATTCGACTAAAATTGTTGCAACCATATGCAACCTTATTAGCACGATAAGCTTAGTAAATAAAATATAATTTACAAATCATATTTAATAAAAATAAGAACTTTAAAAAATAATATAATTTTTTTACTTTTATAATAACTTTTAAAAAATGATTTATTAGTTGATAATGTAAATTTTTT
This sequence comes from Glycine latifolia, assembly GCA_013407115.1. Taxonomy (NCBI): domain Eukaryota; kingdom Viridiplantae; phylum Streptophyta; class Magnoliopsida; order Fabales; family Fabaceae; genus Glycine; species Glycine latifolia. The sequence goes on from CM023947.1 coordinate 1,040,179, forward strand.
TACACTAATAATGAATCTTTAAACTTAATAAGTAATTATTTTTCTAAAATAATTATTAGCAAACACTTTAAAATAATAAATGGTTTAAGAAAACTAACTCATGATAAATTAATTAGTCAAATTTAACTTTAAAATCAATTTAAAATAATGACGACTTTTATTTTTGTTTTAATTGTTTTATTTTAGTTAAAAAGTCTTTCAAAACTAATAAAGAAGTGGAAAGTAATGTATAGAACCATAATATTTTATTAGTATGTTAAGTTGCGGGGATGACTCAGTTGGAAGAGCCTCTAAGATTTAAAATACTAGCAAAGATGTAAAAGACAAAGGTTGAAATTAGATATCAAGAAAAAAACCAGTGATTTCAAAATTGGTCTATTAAACCACCTGTAAATTTTTATTAATTAAAGTATTTAATAAAACATATAAAAATCATAATAAAAATTTGCAGGTTTAATAAAAATTATATTTGTATTTACATGTTAAATTAAAAATTATATATGTATTTATAGGTCTAATATTTTTTAATAAATTCATAAATTTTTATTTAAAACTATAATTTTTATATGTAAAAAATACTTTAATTATTAGATCAAAATTAATTGCTACAAAATTTAGTATGTAAACTTATATTGTGTATTAAATATACATTTAGAAATTTAGAATTATATGTATCAACATTAATTATATTTTAATATAATTGACATATTAGCTTAGTTAGTTGGAATGTTGCGTTAATAATGCGAAGGTTACATGTTTAAGATCGACATGTGTCATTATTTTAAATTATTTCAAGAAAAATATTTTAAAAACTTACTTACGGATTGGCGAATCCATAAGATCCTTACGGACAATGAATCTGTATATAAAACCTATAATAATGTGAAGGGTATTTTTGGAAATATACTGTTCATTATGGGTGTATTAGAAAAATGCATAATGGTATATAAATCTCATCCCTCGGCTCGACAAGCCAACTCGATGGCCTACTAGGTTGGTCTATTAAATTAGAGGCCCAAAAACAACCTAAACAATTCGGCCTAACCCTGTGAGTCAGACTGGTCAAAATGGTCTTGTGTAATTCAAGTTCGAAAACTATTCTGATTTATATACAAACAAGATTATTTGACTTTTATGAATAATTTTAATTAAAAATTATTTTTAACAGCACAAATTAACAAGTCGTTTCATTCCTTATTTATAAAAAGGAAAATTTTCTTTATGTACCTATGTCTACAAACATGACAAGTACGTAACATGAAAACTTCTCATACACAAATAAAATTCGAATGCACTTTTGAATTTGACTTTATTTCTTAATCCATTTTCATACAAAGAATGACACGTCTCATTCTCATTTTCAATTCTTTTTCTTTTGAATTAAGTATAAACATTTTTCTTTTTAATTTAAATTTTTAGTAAACAATTTCTTTATATTTTTAAAAAAAAATTATGCACATGTATTCCAGAATTTTAAAAGATGTTGTAACTGGGAGAAATAAAGTTAGTCCCATGTTCTCAGAAAATGAAAAACGGGTTGGTGTGATGAGCACTACCAAGTACCACCTTTTGGTAAGAAAATAAAGCATTCTCGTCTAAGGCAGCTACCTCTCAAAACTAACTTATATTTTATGGATAAAAAATTTGGCATTTGGTTTATTGGTTAGGTTTCTCTCACTCTCTCAACGTATATATACAGAGAAAACAGAAAGGTAATGCAAAAGAAATTTTACCACGAAAAATGACCAAAATCATGGGCCTCCAACACGAAGATATTGGTGACATGTTGATACACATTCTAAACAAATTAACTAACAAATACAATTTTAAGTAATACATACGTTAATTACAAGAGCCCCACGAAAAATTATTAACACTACTTTCTTAAACAAAAGGAAGCATCTACATAAGCCCTAAGTTTAGACCTACAAATCATGCTCGATTCCTTTTCTCTTATGCCTCATCCTTAACTCTATGAAATTCAAAATTCCAAAAAGAACAAAAAATTGAATTATTTGCACCTCATTAAAGGACTAACAACAAAGTAGGGATATATGCAGCCAATAAAATGTGTAAAATGTTGCCAATTGCACTTATTTTGATGCTGTTAAAGGTTTTGAACCTCAACTTCTCCCCTGCATTGCTTGATATGGTAGAGTTCACCACTTCCTTTGTCTTGTTGCTCACTTTCTTGCTGCATCACATCGAATGAGGAATCAATCACACTAAGGTTAAGATGCAGGTTGTTAAATAAAATTTCAGATTTTGAGCATAACAAAGATCCCCATTATAGGACCATGATAATTTTAAAAACAATACGGCAACTAGGCAGAGATTGTCTCTTACCTTCCAGGAAATATACAGCTCCCGTGACCTGCAAGGGTATTCCCCACATAAAAGAAAGAAAAAATATTAATCACAAGTGCTATACCTGGAACAGACAAAAAAATAGAGAGAGAAAAACACAACCGTGGAGCCCATTCTGCACTGATCCAATATCTAACTTGCTTGAGCTAGCAAGCAAGCAAGATTACATTGGTAAGAAACTGCCCCGTAAAAAAATGGGGAGTACGAAAATTACAACTCTGTGAAGGTAATCTAGAAACACGGTCCAGAATCTTAGCAATTGTCAGGAGAAACAGTCTGCTCCAAGAGAAACTAACAAGCATCCAACTAAGTCATGGAGTGGGAGCCAATCCATGGCAATGCATTTACCAGCTCCATCTTTCTATTTCAATTTTAGCATAATAATAGAGCCAAACCAAAAGGGCCTTTGCAGTGCGTGGGCACCACACAAAAAATGCCTGGAATCATTACCTCACCACACCTCTATTTTCAATTCATTTCCCCATTTCCAATCATAAGTAATGCCACTCACAAAGTAAACCCTTGAATCATTAAGCGCTCTTTAAGTTATGATTAAAGTCTCACACAAAGTAAAGCTTCAAATCACAAAGCGCTCTCTGAGCACTTTGAGCATGTCTTGACCCCTAGTGAGCTTCCTGAAACCAACTCGCATAAACTTTTCATTACCAAAAAAAAGGAAAATCTCTCACAGTTGTCACAAAAGGTTTTTTAATATTCTTAACTTAATCAGTTAATTCTGCTATATTATTTGCCATAAACTTAAGGTAAGCTAATTAGAGAAAACAAGAAAGAATGACAATGTTACTCAAATTGAAAAACACATTATTTTTTTACAATTAATTGAGGATCTATTTCCAATTCCAGCATAATTGAACCAAATGACAACATGAAAACTCAAAATTGAACTTACTGGGATCAGTGGTGGTGATCATAGCCACTCCTTTGAAGTCACAAGACCCCTGAGCCTTGCCTTCTTTCTGGTAATAGCTATCAAACGCATAAGAAGCATGGTTCTTCACATTATTAGGCTGGAAACAACTCTCTCCAGGCTGAATCTCGGAACAATTGGCTCGGCCCGGTCCACACGCCCAATCCAGCGCGGCCTGCAACGTCTTAGAATCAAACCCATCCATGGCAATGCAGTATGTCTGATTGGTGGTATCATTGGCCAAAAAAGTCCCAATTCCAGACACATGAAGCAGATAAGCCGGCGTAGTGTTCCCATAAAACAAACCCCAATTCGCCTCCGACAGCGGCGGAGACCTCAAGTCCTCATTAAACAATTCATAGATAAACACACTGGAAGTAGTCTCGGGATGCAAAGGGGTCCCACTGCGATCAAAGACATGCCTAATCAAATTGGAGTTATAAGTATCAGCATTGTCCTTGGTAGCATAAGGCTCCATAGAATCACCCTTGGCAGGCCAGCCAGTTTCGGTGACAAGAACAGCAACATCGGTGATATTAAGGTTCTTCATGGAGAAATAAGCGGCGTCGACCATAGCGTCGAGGACGTTGGTGTAGTGAAGCAAGGTGTTGGGGTCGACCATTTCCTTATTAGGAGTGAGGGGTTTGAAGAGAGCATTGTCGAGAGGAACCACACCTTTGTTCTGCATGAAGACGTAGTAGGGGTAAAGGTTCATCATGAGAGGGGAACCGGTACGTGAAAGGAACTGAAGGAGAGGGAGAATAACGGAGACGAGGGATTGGTTGAAGTAAGCCTGAGAGGGAGGGAAAGGGTCGAGAATGATGGAAGCAGCGTGAGGGGTTGAGACCTTGATTTGTTGGTGGAGGTTGGAGGCGACGAGGGCGTTGTAGAGGGAAGCGAGGGCGGGGAGAATGAGGGGGGCGGAGGAGGGGACGCTGGTCAGAACCTCGTCGCCGACGGAGATTCCGCTGACGAGGGTTTGGGGGTAGTAAGCGACGACGTTTCGGTCGATCCAGGAGGCCGCGGTGGAGTTGGAGGAACCAATCGCCAGGAGCTGGTTGTTTGGGACGCTGATGATGACGCGAATCTTGGTCCCCGACAGGGCTTTGAGGATGTCCTGGTTCGCATCGTAGACGCGAACGTGTGTTATCTTCTGCAGTTGAAGGAACGCGACCAGGTCCGAGGCTGCTGGAAGGTTCGAGACGTCGGTGCCGATGTTCACGCCCACGAAAGGAACCTTCTCTTCGTCTTGGTTTTGTTGCTTAGGCTGAGAATCTAATGCTTCTGCTGCTGCAACACAATGCAAAGTGTGTTAATTATAATTAAGCTAATTTTGGTGAAGTTGGAGAGTAACTTTTTGGAGTGTTTACCGAAGGCGGAGAAAGAGAGGAAGAGAATGTGAATGAGAATGATATTCAGCTTAGAGTTTGCCATTGAAAAGGAGCGTAGACTTCACTTCCTCATCCCCTGCTTCTGCTTCTGCTTCAGATCCTTGCATTATCTCATCAAAAATATTTATTTAAATGTAGTATTATTATTATTATAGTATACAACAGGGTAGGTGGAATTTTCTTACTTTTGGTGACTGAACAAAGGAGAAAGACTAGAGAGAGGAGGGTTAAGAATTTAAGCGGAAAGAGAGCGAGAGAGAGAGAGAGATGTACCAAATAAATGGAGAATGCCAAGTGGGATGTTAGTTGATCCTCACTTCACCTCACTCGCTTCTCGGACTTTACTGCAATCTATTCTTCTCTGCCCTTGAGGTTCGTCGCCACAACATATTTTCTCTAAATTGCCCTTCAAGTATAACCCATATAGGAGAGGAAAAAAAACTTTTAAGAAATTGTATTTATACTTGTCTTTAATTAAAGAGAAAGTTATAGGAAAGGAGGTTTTGAATTTTTGAAGCTTTTTTCTTTATTCTCATTTTATTCCATCTCCTTCACATAAAGGTGTAAGATGTTTTAATTATTAAATTTGGATTAGGAAAAAACACATCTCACGGACTTCATTTGGGAAAGGGGCTTGGCTTTCTTTGTCAGAGTTTAGACTTTAGACATTTGCGCAAAATAAAGAAAATTGTCGAACTTCGGACAACCTGGATGGGGTAAAACTGTAATTCAACAGCTCTTTGGTGGAAGACAGTGGTTTTGCCTCCTATTTATTTTTTGCATTATGTTTTTATTTTCTTTTTACCCAAAGTATGTTCTAACATGTGTGCTGAATAACTTTAAAAAATATATATAGTGCCTTGGGGTAATTAAATAATGAATTATGGTTATGTAAAGCATGTTGCTATTAACGGGGGAAACGCAAAAGCCTTGCGCTGTGTGCGGTTCTAAGAAGGGTTAACAAGAAGGAAAATGTATTGGCCACTTAATTGGAATATGCATTTTAAATGAAACACAAATTTCGGTATTTATTAAAACTATAAAAGTTTTAAAAAAAATCAAAAAAGTATAACCCCCCCCCCCCTCTTTCCCAAAAAAAAAAAAAAAAAAACTCCCCTCCCCCTCCTCTTCCAAAAGAAAATAATAACCTGCACGCATGAGAAGTATAGTATTTTTTTTCTGTACAGTTGAGGTTATGTTATATTAGTATACACAGAATTTAAATAAATTTTATCTAGACAAGAGGTACAAAACAAGCGAAGAATATAACCAATAGCGTTGTTATTGATTTCAACATGTGAAAACTCTGCCAGCAACAAAACAAGCAAGATTCAGAAAACTAGCAGGAAGCAAACAGAGAAACACAGGTGGCTTTGCTAATTACAGTATGAGTTAAAAAGGTCATGAGCTTCATGAGCACATAACATAATGGAAGACATGTAGTGAACCAGAATGACAGAATCACATGTGCTCATCCATTGCTACACCATAGAATAGAAGGCTATATCACAAGCATCCAATCAACCTTTCACCATTGTCAAATCTATGAATAGTTAGTTGAATGCTTCGTAATATATTGATTGCTTAATCTCAAGAAAGATAATTACTTTGGGCCACCAGCATGTCACTCATATTATTTGCTACTTTGAAGCTTTTGATTTTAATAATAATTACAATAATTAATTTTTTTAATCAATAAATATTAATTTGTTAAAATGTTACTCTTATTAATAAAGGAATAAAGGGAATCGATTCTATGACTTCTTCTTTTTTCTTAATCATAAAATTCATTTTATATTTCTAATTACAATAATTAGTTAAAGAATAACAATCATTATGTTTGCTTAGATAGCCGACTTTAGATCAATAAAGAAGAAAGGGGGAAGACATTGAGATGTCCCAACTCATGCCCACTAAAATACTTTCCATAGGGATGCTGTTGAGCCATCGCAGTGGGGTTGCTCAACCACAAGCTCGCCACATGTTTCCAAGCCTATGATTAAATTAAAAAAGAATAGACCATCAACTCAAAAACCAAGCATAAGTGGACATAATAAATATTACTCCGTATTATACAATAATGGACATATTGTTTTTTTGTTGCAGCCTTGCTGTTGAACTTGAAACAGTAATAAGTTGTTCTGGCAACGAAGCAAAATGGTAATTGTAAGAGTTTACTTTTCCCACTTTCCATTCACTGTTGCTTTTCCATCAGATCATCGCTAATTCGCTGCTAAAATATTTGAGAAGGTAGAATTTCCTACCACGTGTTCAATCATACTCATACCTAACATAAAATGCCAAAATTATTCTTGGTCATTTTAGTAATTTGAATTATTTTGTTGCCCCTGTATCTAATCCCACATTACACAATAGTTTTACTTGACTAACTCAAGTCTCACTCAAGTATCAGCGGCATAACTATTGAGAACGGAGTGACTTCATTTGAATTTAAAATGAAAGGTAGTAGAGATGTGGTAATTGAATTTAAAATCATAGCAAATACAGACTAAGAACTCTGCAACTTGATAGAGTGATGGTGTATAGTTCTGACACACCACTACATCGGGCTGTTGGAGGGTTAAGATGATTGGCCGGCAAGATTGCTACATCCTTGAATGGCAGAAATGTGTCCTTCATGTTTTTGTTTCATTAATGCATGCAAAATCATATTCTTCCATCCAAAAGGAAAGGACAGTCTATTTTATTGAAAAGAGACGGCGTTCTTGTATACGCATTCAAGCAAAAATTAGACAAAAATAATTACTTAACAACATTAATTTAATATTAAAAGATGATATGATGTAGAAAAATGCTTAATGGTACGAAACAATTTTCGTATAAAATGCACGAATGATGTGGTAATGTGGACCCCCTTATCTTTGGTGTTTCAATTCCAAAAGTGAGAAGTTCCCTTTTTGGCTTTTTCTTCTGTGTTTCAATAGCAATAGAAGACCCCATTACAATTCACTTCAAATTGATTTTCTTCAGTGATACCGTATACCTTACCTTAAATGAGAGTTAAATGTCCTCCAACAAAACTAGAAACAGAGGAGAAAGCAGTGGGTGATAACTGATAAGTTTGCTGCATAGATCATAATTCAACATCCTTATCAAGCACAAAAACAGTGCAGTGACAAAGGTTTTTGACAAATTGTAATTGAAATAAACACAACACACTCCATTTCCAAGAATGGAACATCTGAGTGCATCCTTTTTACACGATTTTTAATGTTTAGATCTCTTTAATATTTTATTGCACTTCGAGTCTGACAACAAGACTATGTGAGGCTGTATGCACAAGCATATTGGGAGGTGATGATGCAACTACGGCGGTTAGCAAAGCAAAGGCAAGAGTGATAGTTAGTGCAGCCTGAGAGGCGCACGAGTATGGAGAAAGTTGGAGTTTCTGATTCTGTTAAGATTCATTATGTTTTATTTTTAATTTTTAAAATCATAATTAAAATTAAAATAAAAAGCATGTGACAAAAAAAGTTCATGTGTTCGTGCACTTTCCTATCAAGAAATTTCGTAAGATATAGCATTGCTGTATTAATATAACATGTTCAACTCAATTAAAGGACATGGATAATTCAAATTTAGATAAAACTTTAACACAAGTTAAACAACGTGCAATGTGTCCTATTTGACTGGGTTGCGACCATTGTATAAACTTTCCTTAGGAAAAAGCTTGTTTTATATTGAGTATAGATTGATCACTCGGGCTAACTGCATCTACAATGGTTAGGGAATTAAAAATAATTTTTTTCGTTAAAAAATGCAACAATGCAGTTCTCATGAATTTCTAATGCAACTCTCTAATAGTAAAAAGTAAAAACCTTCTTTGTGTCGTATCAAAATAAATAAATAAACCTTCTTTGTGGATGATTTGAAAATCTTAACACTAAAATACCATCGTTGGTTTGCGTTTGTTTAATCTAAGATATGAACTAGAATCTTGATTTATAAATATAATAACGGATAGTTATTTCTAATTTTTGTTTTACTCTTTTGTTAAATTTTAAAACTCAAATAATTTATAAAATATTATAACTAATTATGTATTTAGTCTCAAGTAGACATGGCAGCGGAACCTGATCCCATGGAGACCGAATCAAACCCGTCCTGACTTTGACGAAAAAAAATCGTGTTGACCGGATTTAGGGACGGGGTCTAGTTTTCCCTGATAACCAACAGCAGGGGCGGGGGCGAGTATGGGAAATACAATACCTGCCTCGACCCCGAACCGGCCCCGCCCACTAAAACCCTGCATTTAGAAATTAGAATTTAGAAACCTAAAAGCTAAAACGTTTGTGCCGCTGTCGCATTGTTGCGCATCCTCACTCCTCACTTCAGTCATTGTCAAGTTCTCTCACGGTTGCGCCTTCTCTCACTGACGCTCGCATTTTCTTCCACAACTACCAATGTTTCACTGTCGGATTCACCACCACACGTCACCGGCTATGGTGCAGCGTCGTCTGTAGCCTACCATCAACGAAGCAGAAAACAAACACTGGCAACATCAGCAACAACACCTTTGCGTGGAAAAGAAGAGGAGAGCGTTCATCGGCTATGGTTTAGTCGACATTCTTCAATACTTTTACCAGCCCTGTTATTACATGGTCAAGCTATTTTACAGAGTACAAGGCATTTTTTTGTTTTTTGATGCCACATTCTGGGTTTAGTATAATCGGTCGAGGTAATTAGTGTTAACTTACATGAGTAAATCTTCAAATCTTTTTGTTTGATGCTAATCAATAATGATTTTTTGGCTTTAATGTTGGGTACTTATGTTTCTTAGTTTGATCTATGCAACTTTTACAGTCTTATTCATGATTGTTAATAGGAATGCTTATTTTCTATTGCTTCCTTGGCTATAGACTATACACTTAACAGTCATGAACCAGTATGGAAAATGCTGAAATTCCAGCACAGAATGTGGAAGTAATAATTGTAAGAGATGTTTGTTGTCAAATATGGGCTTGGAATTCCTTTGAATGGCTTAGCTATATGAAAACCATTTTGGTGCTTTATCATTGTAACATAGAAGTAAGTTGTCTGATTATAAGTTTTACTTTTTAATTAAATGTTGTTTGCATCTAGTGAATAAAATATTAAAACATAACATGCAACACATTTCTCCAGTCATATGTTTCCATTTATGTATGCATAATATTTTGTCCGAAACTGAGTGCCCATTTCATTTTTTTTCTAATTCTATTCTGTAAGAATCATTTTATTGACCATCAACAATTTGGAGTAATGATTATTGTAACACCCCTTACATGCACCGGGGTAATTACCACGCATAAACAATAATCATCATACATAATACATCAGAGATTAAGCAGTTTGGAAGCATATAACAAAAGGGCATCATCAAATGCCATCATCGTACACACTGTACATTATAATATGGTGTTTATACATAAATTTCTGTGCAAGTACAAAACTGTACATAAAACTCCCCTCAGGGTACAACAAAAATCAACCAAGGCAATGCAAAACATCCGAGCCACAAGCTCATGTCATCTAAGCCTAAGGTTTATAAGCAGCAACTATCCCTGTATAGGCTTCTTGCCTTGGGATCTATCTGCTCCTGCTGAGGATTCACCTGCAAAACATAAGCCCCACACAAGGGGTGAGATATAAAATCCCAGTAAACTCAGGGCCCTTGAAGGTATTACCTTCCCCTGGTTCACTTTTAGGCACATACATAGAAATAGTACATTATCTTCATTCACATTCTCATTCATCATCAGAACATTTCTCATTCATCATCATACCAAACGGGGTCTCATCCCCTATCACAGGGTACCATGTCTATCATTTCACCCCAGCCTGTCAACAAACAGGTGGTACGCATCATTTTGCAAGGCAGAGGCTACATCTAGGTATATAGGAACATCTCCACTCACGGAGGCTACGTCTATATACTAGGAACATCTCTTGCCTGGATATCAACATATCTATTGGAGGCTTCATCTGAAACATAGGAACATCTCAGTTAAGAGGCTACATCTATGTAACAGGCACATCTCCATCGGAGGCTTCATCTGTGTATATAGGAACATCTCAGTTAAGAGGCTACGTCTATATACCACAGGTACATCTCCATCTAGTGAGGCTACATCTGTGTATAGGAACATCTCCACTCACGGAGGCTACATCTATATCACAGGAACATCTCACAACCTATCTCAATCAATTGCCTGAGGAGGCTACATCTGTGGTTATAGGAACATCTCCATTCGGGAGGCTACATCTATATCACAGGAACATCTCACATCAGGTCTTACTCAACCTCTCGTCATCTATCCTACTACCGTAGGACACAATTCATTCATATGATTCACATTCCAGTCTCATATTCAAACAGGTATAACATCAGTCAACCATTCATAGCCATACATAACAAGTCCCCAATCACTGGGTCCAATCACATTTCAGCATCTCAAACATATACAATGTCAATTCCCATCACAGGGCACAGTGCACAATTCATCAGGCAATCACATCAATAAAGCCGATTAACATCAATTCCCATCACCGGGAACAAAACACAATCCATTTATTCACCACATCAATATACAATTTCTATATACATGCATTTGCCCACAAGAGAACCATCACCTCATTTTGGTGCATGGCTGAACACAACAAAGGGCATACATTCAAGAACCAAGAGCTTACCTGCTCTAGGCACAATACCGGCTCTCTTGAACTCGTGGCTACCACCACCAAAGATCTCAGGCTCACGTCCTACACAAGAATAGGCATACAGCATATCAATGACGGTCACAAGCTGTTTAAACGAAAGGAGCTATAATCCTTCCATAGGATACATAACCAATCACTTCACAAGTGATTCACAGCCTAACCAAGGCCCCAGAGCCTCTTCTAAGACTCCGCTCAGGCTAATACAAGCATATCCATACCTTAGCCTTAACCAAGCCAAGCTTGCATTTCAACTCAATACAACTCCTAAACAGCATCCATGTGACCCTAAGAGCAACTTTCTCATCTATTCTAGGGTTCACAATGACCATACATTCAGCCATTTTTCTATACATGCATAACTCAGAGTCAAAATCAAACTTCATCAATAATGATTTCTGAAGGCTCTAACATCATCACAACAACCCCCTGAACATAATCTTCTACAGAACCCAGAGCTAATTCTAGCCCCATCACAAAAGGGTTACTATTCATGCGAACCCCCAATTTCAAAATCAAGCTGAGAAACTTGAGTTTCTTACCTCAATAACGGCAAGGAAGACCCAAGGACCACCCTCTCGAGCTCCGGTGTCCTTTCCACGCAATGGGTCTCAGCCACTCCCAAGTTCTCTGAGCTTTCCTTTGGAGATTCCCAAATTCTCTCAAAAGGGGTTTTCTCAAGAAAAGGGGGTGAATGATTCAAGCTTCCAAGGTGTTTCCCTCACAATCAAAGGCCATAAGGAAGTGTTTTGGTCAAGATATATGGCTCTAGGAAGCTTGAAGGGGTCAACAATGGAGGTCTAGGGCTCAAGGAAGAAGAAGAAGCATTTCCCCTTCAGTTTTTCGCGTTTTGGGCTTTAAATAGTGGCCCTGCCCGAGCTCCCACGCTCCAGGCGTGGCATTCCAGAGGAAATCAACTTTCTGGAGCACTTCCCACGCTCCAGGCGTGGCACTATTCACAGGCAAAAAATCCGTCGCTAATTCCGTTGCAAAATACGTCGCTAACGCTTTTTCTGACAGAATTTAGCAAATTTAAACTTTTCTTCCTTTTTCTCTTAATTATTAAACCTAGGTTATTATAATTATGCAGCAATTGTGTGATTTCTTTCTTATGTTTTTATCTATTTAAGTTTGGTTGATGGTCCATATTTTGCTATATGGACCAGACTGTATAATAATCCCTTCTCGTCTACTCTATATGTTTCCACTGGTGTGAGTTACATAATATGACAGAAGATGAGAACTGCTAACGTTTAATGAGTATGCAGCAAAGTTATATATATTTTTTAATTTTAATCAATTAGCGGGGATGGGGTGAGGCGGGGCGGGGAAACCCGACCCCCCAACGAGTACGTGGATGGGTACATGTTTTTTAACCCTGATAGGGATCGGGGGCGGGGTCAGGGATCGAGTTTAATTTTGGGGGTAGGGATGGGAAATGCAATACCCGCCCCCGCACCGCCCTGTTGTCATGCCTAGTCTCAAGTACTCCCTCCAAATTCGAATATAAAAAAAATGTTTTGGTATTAAATTTAAATATAAATAAACCTCAATTAAAATTTGTTCATTTAATGAGTCTATATCTAAAATATTCTTTATTACCAAATAAGTAGTTGGTTCAAGTGATTTTGGGCCCCATCCCCTTAAATAAGGTTTTGAATTTGAGCCTTCTGAATGAAAAATGTGATTAGGAGAAAATACTCTTTATTTAATGGAGTTTTAATTTCAATGATTCATTTTTCTATATCAAATTCTAATAAAGAGTAGAGATTAGTCATCAGCAAAAATTAGAGGTGTTTGCGGGTCAGTTCGGATCAGTTTTGGCTAAATTTAGGACTCAACCCAATCAAATTTGATTGGTTCGGTTCTGCTCGGTTTTCAGAAGAAAAAAAATTGAAACCTAACCCAACCCAACCCGTTCATGATCGGTTCGGTTCAACGGGTTACCCATTTAAATTTTTTTTTCTTAGAACTACTATTTTATATCATGATTCTTTCAAATATCCAATACAATTAACACAATATTATCAAATGTATGAAAGTAGTAAAATTGATTCATTTAATACCATCAACATAATATTCTAAAATAAACTTATAATATAAATTAAAACAAAAGATTCTTGAACAAAAATTACTATAATAGTCTAAATCATAACTATTTCTTACAAACTAAGTTTTGCTATAACCAAATTTGTTATTGTAACGATCCGCCTTGTCGCTACTGTACCATACTCTTAATCATGTTTTTAATCACATTTTATAATTGAAAATATTTAAGTTAATTATAAAAAATAGTAGTAAATTTTTCGCGTGAACATAATCAGTATCAAGAATTAAAACACGAATATTTAATGATGAAATACCTCGTAATATATTTATATAAGAACATAACTTGGTGTGATTACAAATAACCATGTCTAAAGGGTACAAAATTCTCAAAAGAAACAAATGATTAACTAATTAAGAATGAGTTGTCACGGTACAACTCGTGGCCGGGATCTGGTTCGATGTCATCCTGACTACTTGGCGGCTCCAACAAAAGGAAGTATCTCTGTCTGCTACTACTTGTCTGCTCACACGAACACGGTTCGCGATCATCACAGGTACCAAAACCACATGGCACAAGAAAGCTAAGGTGAGTTCATCATGTAAAATAATAAATAGTAGATAACATCAACTAAGAAAATACCATACGGTCATTGCAATAATACAACAATATTCAAGTATTTCTGCACACAATCAATCATGGACAACCCATCCAATAACATATCATAGTACATCTTATAAGAACTAGTCATGATGCATGCCCCTAACTTTTCTCTCAGCATGCAATGTGGTACCATCTCCGAAAATAGGCCAAATCCATGGTCCAAATGATAGTTGCAGTTGACGTCGGGGTCACTCTGTTGTGCACATGACTCATCCCCCCATGGTGATCAGCCAATAATGGGTGTCATAAGGATATCCTTACAGACGTGGCCCCCCAGTACTTCTCGTACTATTACAATCAATCATTTTATTTCCGTCATACAAAATGAAATATGTTACATAGGCACCATCAATGCATGACCCGGCCCGGGATCAACTCGTCCTGGCTAGGATAATGTCATACACCCTCTATGTACATACATATGTCTCATGGGCACCATCAATGTATGGCCAGGCCCGGGATCTACTCGTCTTGGCTAGGATAATGTCACACACCTCCCATGTACATATATGCTGACCCATTCTCGGGCCTACTGATGCATTGACCGTGGTCCTCGTGAGGTTAACAACCCGGTCCCGACATCTTTCATCTATACATAGAATATCACCACGACATCATCAATGTATGGCCCTGCCTGGGATCAACTCGTCCTGGCTTGGATAACGTCATACACCCCCGTGGGTATTTATGTATTTTCCAATGCATTTAATATCTCAAGCCATCACATAGGCTGACCTCAATGTAATCACACTTTTCATACACAAACATTACAAACAAGTGAATAAGTGTGAAGTATTAAGTGTCTGAGTTGGGACTTGGATATACTATCTTAAGGTAAGAATTCGAACAATGTCGAAATCAGCACTATGAAATCGATTACATAAGTGTTGTAATTGATTATAACAGCTAGCGCTTGCAAGACTCAAGGTTGTCCGGGTAAGGGAACCTAGTAGTTCTAAAAAAAATACGAGCTCTGCCGAGTAATGAACCTGGTAGCTCTATTCCCGAGAAGGCACAAGCTCTGTCGAGTAAGTAACTCGGTAGCTCTATTCCCGAGAAGTAACTTAAGCTTAACAGCTCCAAAGTACAACCCTGGCTAAGGAACCCGGTATACAGACGTCTGCCAACAAGGACTAAGTTACGTCTTGCATGCATACATGCATGCTACGTAAAACGCTCAACTCGGTCAACTCATCTCGGTAGCCGACATCACAAACAAAGGTTTGACACATATATTCAACTCGGCTAACCCTTACCGGTAGCTGACATCACAAACAAAGGTTTTATACATATATGCAACTCGGTCAGCCCTTCCCAGTAGCCAACATCACAAACAAATGTTTGACACATATATGTAACTCGGCCAACACTTCCCGGTAGCCAACATCACAAACAAAGGTTTTACACATATATGTAACATGCCCAGCCCGACTTACCCAATCCGGTAGTCGTCTTCTTCACAAACACATCACATAAAAACATCATCAATTTATTTCACGCAAAACATCAAAACACATATACATATTGCATCTCAACCATGATATCTAAAACCATTATTAACACAATAAACTCCCCTTACCTGGACAAGAATTCCTTTCTTTCAAACTAACGTGAGTTTTGTTCGAACACAAGTTCTCACAGCAACCAGGAATGAAAGGGATTAGGCTCCGTTCACGAGTCCCTCTTAACGTAGAGGTTTTTCCGCTGCAACTACGGTAATTCCTGAGAGTTAAAGGCAGTATAGAGGGTTGATGAAGAGAGATTTCTGGGTGCAAGAGAGTTTAGAGAGAAAAGAAGAGAAACACGCACAGAGATGAGAACGAACATGCTTCATATGCTGCTATATATATAGGCGGAGATACTAAGGCAAGTTGCCAACATGCGTGAACGGACAGCTACCATAGCCACCATAGTTGCCAACTTGCGTGTACGGACAACTATCTTAGCAACAAATTTTGACTTACGTTCCTCAAGCACAAATACAAATGCAAAACACTTTACAACAAATTTGCAATAATTACTACATCCTTCAAGCATAAATACCAATGCACAACCATTATACTAAACAATTAAGCAACACAAAATATCTATTAACTTGTAAATTTCCAGGGTGTTACAGTTGTAACTAGATTTGTTGAAACAAACAAATGAACAAAATATGATTCATTAATATTATAAACAAGTGAAAAAAAAGGTGAAACAAATAACAATATACATGAAAGTAATACATTAAGAAGTTCTAGCACTTGCAGTTTCAACACTTGGAGATCCAATATTAGCAGTATTTAAAGTCAAACCAAACAACTCTAAAAATTTAAACACAACCTCGTTAGCACAAAAATTAATTGATATTTTATACAAATATAAAAAATGAAATAATGGATTACACACCTGATTCAATTTTTTTCGCTTCCTTTATTTCAACTTACAAGTCATTAACATTTTGCTTAGTAGATCTAAGCCAATTTTGGGCACAAATGAGAGCTTCAACAGTAGTAGGACTCACAGAACTATGAAATGAATCTAGAATTCTATCCCCTATACTAAATGCAGACTCAGATGATACAGTAGATACAGGAATGACCAATATATTCCTAGCCATACAGGAAAGAATATAATATTTGGATGCCTTCAATTTCCACCAATTCAAAATGTCAAACTCAGGGTGATCATCTTCAACATCATCCTCCAAATACCTATCTAACCCATTTTTTTGCACCTTACCCTATTTTTTTCTTGATTTTCATTCTAAATTTATTATCCTAATCATCATCCTTATCACCTTTGTCATCATTATATTGTGAGACTATGTTTGAAGCCAATGTACTAGAATTAGTTGAATTACTACTAGAACGGGAAATGTGATGTTCTAGTACATATTGCTGAATCAGTTTCTAAATGAGGTCTTTCAATTTTTTCATCATGTCCATGCTCTTCTCAATACCATACATACGATTAAAGCAAAATTGAATGTACTTACATTTATGACAAGGATCAAGGAAAATAGCTACAAGCAAAAGGTAGTTAATTCCACCACTTTCCATTGTGATAAAAAATATTCTTTATTTAATGGAGTTTTAATTTCAATTACCCATTTTCTTGATATCAAATTCTAATAAAGAGAAATTTTAAAGAAAAAAACTTATTTTTAGTTGAGATTAATGCAATTAAATGTTATTAATAAGTTTTTATAGTTAGCGTGAAATTGTTTTTTGTGCTTATATTTAAATTCAAAGGGAGTATTGCATAGTTGACTCTAAGCTAGTAAGAGTTTAGTGTGTGTATTTTTTTCGTGACCATGATGAACAAACATGAAACTATTAGTGTGTTTGATTGAAAAAAAATAGAAGATAAAAAATATATATTCAAAATTATGTGTGTATCTCACATTTCTTTCTCTCAATTTTTAATTCAAATATGTATTCTCAAATTTTTTCGTTCTTTCATCAGTTCAAGTATATTTTCTTGAGATTATCTATTAATGAGTTGTCAAACTAACCTTTTCCCCGACGATAATTTCTTATTTAAACGAAACAGTTGTATACCTTGGGCAATTGAGAAACTTTTAGGTTAAGGCCATGACTATGTGATTAAAGCCGATACACTTATACAATAATCTAGTTTAGTATTGGATCATAAAAACTGTTCAAAATGCCTATAAAGTCCACGATTTGTAAAACTCTTAGGCTTTGTTTGGGAGAGGGATTTTAGAGGGGAAAGGAAAGAAGAGAAAGGTTTAGGTGGTGACACCTCCTTGTTTGGGAGATTTAATTTTTGAGGAAAAGGATTTGAGGATTTTTTAAAACTCCTCTGAAATCCTCCAAAGCCTACAAATTGTTGTTCCCCCTATTTGGAGGTTTTTAGAAGGAAAAGTAATAAAATTACTATCCTACCCCAACCAGTGTTAATAAAATTATGATCCTACCCCAGCCAGTAATAAAATATAGAGTGTATTAATTTTTGAAATAAGGGCAAAATTGTAAAAATATCTTATTAACTCTCAATTTCTCCCTCTTAATATATTTTTAACTCCCAAACAAGGAGGAAGGAACTTCCCTCATTTTCCTCCATTCCCTTCCCCTCCCTTCTCCTTGAATCTCTTTCCTTTTCTTCCCCTCCTAACTTCCAAACAAAGCCTTAAAGAAATGGAGAAAGAGTACTTGGGGGATATTTGTTTGAGGTGGCAAGACTCTAACACTTGAGCTGTAATATTAAAAATGTTTTGTTATGCAAAGTTAACTGATTGGTCACTTATTGAGAACACAAGATTTTCTTTGAAATTTAAAATTATCACCTGTGAAGCAGGATTAATTAGTTTACTGGTCGAGTAGGGATGTTACAAATTATTATAAGTGATCTGTACGTGATTAATAAAATCAGAAACTTTCAAATTTTAGGAGTCAAATAAATAAAAATAAAAAAAAGATGACATTGGACCGTCCAGAGACAAGTTTCACGCCTCTTAAGACTATCATTTTATATTTTGCAAAGTATGAAATTTAATAGGACAGTCAACAGCGATAAAAGGAAGATATCATATTGGAGGAATAAGTAACGGTATTATCTAATTATAAATAAAACACTCATCTAGAAAAGAAGAAAATCAATTACTCCCCTACAGAATGACTACTACAAAACAACCACGCAAGATGGTTGTATAAAACTATTCAAAACTGAGTATCTTATTTGTATAAACCTCCATTCCCACTTCCAACGAGTTCACAGAAGAATCTGTAAATGAATGGTATACACGTAATAGCATAAAGAAGGAACCTGCTGTACGTATATAGTCACAGTGGAATTGCAATCCAAAAACGAAGAAAATTTCTTGATAATCCTTATCTTAAGGCATTTACAAATGCCATCAAGGAATCAACATCTCTCTTTTCTGAGGGATACTTTATTGGCCAAGACGAATGCCTTGGGAAAAATAATATCGTAGGGAAGCTTCCCAATTGCAGTTCACTCTTTGCAAATTCTTTATGCTCTCCATCTGCTCTAAATTTTCCAACCTTCACCCCTGTTGACCCTGCTAACTTGTCTGCTAAGTCAACATAAGATTCCTCCATAGCCTGTTGCAATTCAGAATATACACCTCATTAGAGAACAAATATCTCAACCAACCATAGTGAGTGTGAGACAATCTTAACAGATCGAATACAATAAGAACAAGTTGAATTTACCTGGCAGTAGGGGCACCATGGTGCATAAAGCACAACAAGCCATGGTTCCTTTCGGTCCTCCAATTTTACCAAATTCTCAATTCCAGTCCTGCTCAAGTTAACTACATTGTGGCTGTTGAAAATGTCAGGCACAGTGGTAACACCACCATTTGCATGGGATTGGGATACCCCATTTCCATTAACATCCTCCTCCTCCTGCTGCTTTATATTTCCTTTGTGAAGACCACATTCCTTAGCTTTGGCATCCTCCCACCACCACCTCCCTTCCCTTTCATGTTGCCCAGGTAAAACAGGCCTAGTGCAGGGCTCACACCCAATGGAAACATATCCTTTTGCATGCAAGGAATTCACAGGCACATTCATGGCCATAAGGAAGTTCCATATGTCATGGCCCTTCACATTTGCAACAGGGTTCCACTTCACCAAGCTTCCAATTCCACCATCCATTCCCTCAAAAACCGGATCAACCTGAACAACCGGTATTTCAGACCTAGTACCAGGTGACTGGTCTTTCCTCTGACCAGTTATCCATGCTCTGAGACCCTTAAGGGCCCTCCTTAAAGGCCTCACCTTTCTCACCCTGCAACACTCTTGGTGCCCATCCTCATAGAAAGAGAACAAACCCTTACTCCTCACCAATGCCTGAACCTCAACAGCATCAGGGAACATGTACTCAATGCGAATTCCATAATGCTTCTCAACCGCATCAAAAAGTCGATAAGTTTCCGGGTTCAGTCTCCCAGTGTCCAAACTGAAAACCCTAAAGGGCCGACCCGTCAATTTTGCATACTCAATCAAAGCAACATCTTCAGCACCACTGCAAAGCCATCATAATCCAAGTCAATTAGTTTTTCACCGCCAATGTATAAATATATAATAATAATTAAACAATTGAATTTTCGGCAAAACAAAGTAATTGATGGGATGTGTTAGTGGTTAATTAATTAATTACCTGAAGGCAATAGCTATGTCGTTGCCGAATTTGTCGAGGGCTCTATCCATGATTTCAAGAGGTGAAGCATTGTCGAGATCACTGGCTATCTGTTCAAAATCTTCCTCATTCGTCTCTGCGAATTGAACGACGTCGTCACACTATCATCAATGTGAATGCATTAATTAATTAATTAATTAAATGATTATTAATGCGTACCAGAAGCAGAAGCAACGATGGCTGTTGCTGCGAGAGGAACAACGGAGTCCTTGGGTGGAGGTTCGGCGTTAACGGGCTTTACCACGCTCCGTCTTTGAGATAAATTGAAATTAACGGCGCCTCCATTGGGCCTCTCCGAAATAGTAATGTGAAAAGAGAGATGATTACGTTTGGGTTGTGATGATGGGAAGGTGGAAGTTGGTGTGGAAATTGAACAAGTGAAAGCGAGGGCCATTAAGAAGACTAACTGTTATTGCAAAATTAAATGTCTTCTCTCTCTCAACTTATTATTGAAGAAAGAGAAAGGAGAGTTGTGTTGCTATATATAAATGGGAAAAAGGAGGATACCAAACAGAAAACAATTTCAGCGGTGGCCACTGAGGTTCATCGAACCTGGACGTGTTTTTGGTATGCTTACGTGGCATGCGTCCACTGGATCATTGTAACGAACCTTTGGCCTCATCGCTTCCGTCAGATCGCATTCTTCATCCATTCAAACCTAGTACGAATTATATTTTATAACTATTCTATAGTAGTACTATTTTTCTTTTATATCTGATATATTCAGATTGACCATTGGATAATATTGTATCACGTTTTTGGATAAACTAGCTTTCGGAAACGTGCAAACCGCGATTTCAAAAAAAAAAAATTCAAATTAAGAAACAGAAAAAGAAAATGAAAAAAAAATTCAAATCAAGGAACAGAAAAAAACATGAAAAAAAATTCAAATTAAGAAACAGAAGAAAAAGAAAATTAAAAAAAATGTATTACACTGTCCCATTTAACTAACTGCTGGACATATTTAATATATATTAAGATAATTGAGCATTGACTTTAATAACTCAATTTTATTTTCTTTGTTAACTTTTTGCCGTTGTAAAATTAAAAAGTCATGTGTTTGGATTCAATTGAGTTATCCATAAATATTGATGTATTACACACAATTATGATATAAAAAATATTTTTTACCAAATAAGTTTAATTTAATAGTAGTTTCAAGGAGTTTAAGAACAAGAGTACGTGAATTATTATAAATTATCATATTTAATTTTTTTAAAAAAATATTATATAAGTTTAAAAACTTTAGCAAAACACTTACAGTCGTACTAATATGCTTGTTAGGTTGGATGGCCTAGCTAGCTTACTAGCTCTAATAAATCATCAATGGATGATTAGGTTAATCAAGAGAGTATAATTTCGTCGAAAGCAACAAAAGCGCAGTGTGGGTGCGCACAAAACAATTCACAGTCCCCATTCCTCACAACTAACCCACCCGATGAAAGACAATCTGAAAGGTTGAATTAATGGGTGAATACAATGCTGATTATTGGTGAAATCACTACTCTAGTTTAATAGAACAGGCTTCAAAATTTTCAAATTGGTGATCACTGATTTCTGTTGGTTTATGCGTATTACATGACATCGTAGGTTGGTGGAAACAAGTCCCTCTAAATCCAAGGTCCCTCGCAGATGCGAAGGGATTTGATATCCTATAAGAATTTGCAAACCCCCCACACTAAAAGTACAGAAAAAGGAGAACAACACATATGATAGCACAAATAGATATAGTGTAATTAAGTCCTCTGTTTATATTTTCATTATATGATTTCCTCTAATTTGTCACCATATTAGTATTGCTGTGAGAAATTATCTATTTTTATTTTATTTAAAAAAACCCCATCAACAATGGATCTAAAGGCTTCACTGAAAAATAAATTCAACTTGGACTAATCATAATAAACCAAGGCTCTCTATTACACCCTGTTTTTCTAAGTACACACCTCATACCCCCTCTCTGCCTCTCAATTATCTATTATATCATTTTTCTCAAAGAATTAAACTCCTTGTGCTTTTTAGATAATGATAGTTTCAGAGATATACTTCCAAAATATCATTTAAGAATTAAAATGATTAACAAAAAATAATTAAAAAAGACGATAAAAACTTATATTATATCTATGTTTATTATTCTTATTTTCATCTTATCATTAGTGTCATTTAAATCTTATTTAAAATCTTATTTTCATGTTTTCTTTATTACTCTTTAAACTCTAATTTTAAACTATCTTCACCATATATTCATTATATAGTATTGCATTTTCATCATTATTATGTAATTTTCTTTTGCTTTTATTCATGTAACACTGAATTTCAAGTTATGTCCATCACTAATTTCATATATTATACACCTTAATTACAAACAAAGCTTTTAATGATGATTTCTTTCCTTTAAGTGCGTTCATTCATTTTCTAATCCAAGTTTACGTCAAATTCAATGTCACATGAAATTAACAATGAACGTACCTTGAAATGCATTATCACATGAAGGAAAATGCCAAATAATGTATAATAATGATGAAAATGAAGTATTATATAATGAATTTATGTGGGAGATAATTTAAAATTAGAATTTAAAGAATAATAAAAATAAAATGAAACTAAGATTTTAGATAGGATTTAAAGAACACTAATGACAAGATAAAAATAAGACTAATATAAGTATAAGATAAGCATTTCTTATATTTTTCTTTACTTCTCGCTAACCATCTTAATTAAGTGATATTTTATTAAAAAATATTTACCTATTTCAAAAGATGTACTTCTAGAATAAGTATATGTAATTCTTGAAATACATTTCCACAAAGCAAAAAGGGTGTACCTCTTTAAGAAAAAGGGTTAATGGGTTGGGGTATGAGGTATGGGGGTGTACTTAGAAAGAGCCTAAACTAAACAGGATCGATACAGTACATGAGAATCCATAATTTTTTTAAAAATCCATTAAAAAATGAAAGCCCATTGTAATAAAAGAAATTGTATCTAGGTATGATAAAAATTTGTGTCTAACATTGAATACTGAAAAGAACTTTACAAATTCAAAATTTATCTTAAATATATAATATTTCTATTCATATGAGTCTCAAATTTAAGCTTTGATAATCACTACTTTTTTTTATCCTTCTTCAACTTTTTTGTTTAATTCATTTGGTATACGATTATCCTCTGCAAACAATTCAAGCAGTAAAGACATGGAAGTCATAAAAAAATAATTCCAAAATGCTATATATTGAACATAGACCACGTCTTTGTATAAAATTAATATTGATAAGTCATTTAAAAGTGAACATCCTAATAAATAAACAAAACTTCCAATTTTACAATTCACGAGGTGTACAATGACAATGAAATGAAAATTGCGAAGAATAAGTAAAAAATTATCCACATTGAACATGGATCGTGTACTTGTATCAAATCGATATCGATAAAAGCAATTTAAAAGTGATTATCCTAATATATAAGTAATTTAAAAGTGATTATCCTAATAAATAAATGAAACTTTCAGTTTCACAATCATGAAATGTACAATAACCTTTCCAATACAAAGACACGAAAATCATTTAAGGTTATGAATGATTACATGAAAAATTAGTTGAAAATCAAAAAATTAAATGATAGTTGAAGATTGAAAAAATTAAAAATTATTAAATAATAAATATTTGATAAAATTAACGGTTGAAATAATTGAAAAATATAAAAGATAGAAAAATAATAAATTATAATTTATTTTTAAAAAATAATAAAGAGTTTGAATAAATATATTAAAGGTAAAAATGAAAGAAAATAAAATAAATTAAAAACTTAAAGTTAGCGTTTAAAACTTACTTCAAGTAATTTTACAAAAAATTAAAAATTTATCCAACAATCAAATAAAATTTTAACTAAAAAAATTAATTAAAATATCTTATCAAACATAATATAAAAAGTAAATATTCCAAAAAATAAATGAAACTTTCAATTTCACAATCCAGTATAATAATGTCTTCTCAAAACAAAGACATGAAAGTTGTGAAGAATAAGTAAAAAAAAATGGTCCATATTGAACATGTATCATGTCCTTCTATCAAATTAAAATTAAGTCATTTAAGTGACATACCAACTAAATAAACCAAAACTTAAATTTAGTATTGTGTTTAATTCTTAACTAAGTGTCACCAATCAGCGTCTCATACTTTTAATTAATAAAATAGACTAAATTTAAAAAGTACTAACTTTGATAATAAAAAAATTAAATGCACCTATTTGGTAAAACAAGCCTGAAAAAACACCATCTTCGATCTGGAAGAGATTCGGATCGCACTTTTATTGGAAACACTCAAAAACACATAGCAACAAAAAAAGCTCCAAATCTATTATTTCTCTCTCTCTGAAAAAAAGCTTTTCAGAAAACCCGTGTCCCTATGATGCAGAGGACTCCCTTTTGCTTTGGAGGGGCCCGTATAACTTTTTTTTTTCCTTTTCTCGTTTATAAATCCATATTTTATAATTTAATAAATCATTGTATCGAGCTTTATAAAAAAATCATTATATCATGCTTTCAATAAATCAATACATAAATAGATGTAAAAAATAATCAATATATAAATACTATCTTTCTTACTGAATATATAAATACTATATAAAAAACGTATTCAATGAAAGAGTCACACATACATTATTCAATGAAAGTATGAAACACACAATCGCTACACACACATTTCTCATAATATCTCATTTCAGTAACTGTATGGGTTGGTAGAGTGAGAAAATAGAATGAAAGATAATAAAAAATAATAGGTGATGAACTGTAAAGGCATGAAACTCATATATTTTAAAAAATTTATCTTTTTGTCTCACCTAATTTTTTACAACTAAACTCATCCAATAAGCGTGTGAAGTGAAAGAGTTTGTATTAGTATATATATGTATCAGTATATATTGAGAAATACCAAAGTGTACAATAATGATAGTAAAATTAATAATAATAAATAACGTTGAAATATAAGATACATTTTTACTTTTAAGAAATTTATCTAATTTTTTTGAATGATCCATTAAATAATCTTTTTTCATCATCACGAAACATAATTTCCTGAATTTATGATTATTGAAAATCATGATTATCGAACATAAAAAATTCGTCTCCTGTACTCTAAAAAATAAATAGCATATAAAAGTTGTTTGTGTGAATAATATATACACGCGTTTCGCATGCTCTAGTCACAGACACAAACACAGATCAGTCTTCCGGTTAGTCACCTCTCAAATTTCTCGGACATTTCTTTGATGATAGTTTGTGTTGGAGCTGAGATTACATGCTTCGCTTGTAGTTATAGGTATGACTGTTTTTTTATTGTGTTGTTTGTTTGGTTTAATTCTTTTGAACCCCATTCATCTTAACGTGACATTTTCTTCATAATTTCTGATCCCTGGAGGCTTCAGTTTACTGTTGATTTTGGTGTTATGCTTCTAGCAATGCCGTAAGCTTGGTACTCCACCACTTTTCATCTTGTTTAGGCCTTAAAACAATCCGATCTGAACCCGTTATTGAACTTTTCAAGCTTCTTGTGTGACATTTTTGCTTGCTAATGATGCTGAAATTATGTTTGCTTAATAATTAAATCCTATACATCTATTTATTTTTTGTTGATGCAGAATGGTGGTGTTTAATTTGCTAGTTTTTGTTTTAGTAGTAGTTTTTATGCACTGTGAGATGGTGTTTACTTGTTTCTGGCTTGTGTTGCAGAGGCAGAAGCTAAATATGGCTGACTTGTTGGAATGGCCAAAGCAAGATAAGAAACGAATGCTTCATGTCGTCTACCGTGTTGGTGACCTTGATCGCACCATCAAGTTGGCTTTTTGTGACATGGGTTCTTGTTATAATTATTACATTCTGTAATTTGGTGCTTAAAATTTCCTCACGGTTCTTTCAGGTTTTACACAGAATGTTTAGGAATGAAGCTTTTGAGGCAAAGAGATATCCCAGAGGAGAAATATGCCAATGCTTTTCTTGGATTTGGCCCTGAAGAATCCCATTTTGTTGTTGAATTAACATATAGTATGTTACTCTACTAATCTTGTCCTTGTTGCATATGTGTTCATGCAAACCGTGGTTCTCTGATTGTGTGTAGTTTTTTAGTACAATGATAGAGTTTTGATCAATTGCTTAATACTACTATTTCTTTGTGTTGTACTACATATATTGCAAAGCAAACATGGATTTTTTATATTCTTTTAACTATTTAAATATATTATCTTTATTATTGTCAGTGGGGTTACCTCGTATGACATGGCGATGGCTTTGGACATTTTGCAATTGCAACTCAGGACGTAAGACAAAAGTCCACCTTTACAAAAGCTCGAGTAATCTATTTAATGTTACACAGTGAATAAAATGAACTGTTTATTGTTTCAATTTTTAGATTTACAAATTGGTTGAGCACATCAGGGCCAAGGGTGGAAACATCACAAGGGAACCTGGTCCAGTTCAAGGTGGGACTACTGTTATCACCTTTGTTAAGGATCCTGATGGTTATACTTTTGGAATTATCCATGACCTACAGTCCATAACCCATTTTGTCAAGTAATGCTTCGTGTTGGTGATTTAGAGCGCTCAATTAAGTTTTATGAAAAGGTGACAGTCCAAGTCTCTCTCTGCTTTTTTTTTTTTCGTATATGTAATCCAGTTTTGTTGCTGCAGTCAAAACTGTTTCAGGCTTTTGAGAAATTTTCAATGAATTTTTCTGCTTTTGTGTGCATAAGCTAAAAAACTGTTATAGGCCCATGCCAAATGGACTGAAGCAGCGGAATAATTCTAAAGTGTGTGTATGCTCTATAATTGTATTCAATCAGCAGCATTCAGTATCAACATCCAAGTGGAGCATTCTTATTTAAAGTTTTAGACCACCAAAACAAGTTGAGTTATGGCTTTCAGTTAGTTCCATGGAAATTCTTTTCTAAAGTGTGAACTTTCCCAGTACTCTTCTTATCCATTTAACCTTTTCTTTATAGAAATGATGAGTTTTGTCTGTGGGTTACAAGACTGGAAGATCAGCTAACTGCATTTCGTGGTTTACAATTTGTGACAGCCATTGAAAAACTGAAATTTGATCTTCTATTTTGTGTGAAAAAAATTGGATTGCATACCAAAAAAAGGATCCGGAGTAGGAATTCGTAGTTTTTGCTTGTGCTGCACAAAATAGAATCACAAAACTACATTTGATGAATTATGATTTAAATTTTTATTAAACCAAATGCATTACTTAACTATAAGGCAATTTTCTTATGGGATCATACTTGCACAGGCTTTGGGCATGAAGGTGGTGAGGAAGGTTGATAAGCCTGAGTACACGGTGAAGTTTCTTCTCACTTATATCTTAGCATTATGCTTACTAGCTGGAACATTTTCATGTGTAAGCCATTATAGTAACTAGCAACATGTTCCATGTCCTACAGTACACTATAGCTATGCTCGGGTATGGAGAGGAGCACGAGACAACTGTGTTGGAGTTGACATATAACTATGGTGTCACTGAATACTCCATGGGAAATGCTTATGCACAGGTTAGTTAATAGGTTGTATTACCTGACCTTCTTGAAGCCTAAACTGGCTTTCTTTACTTTTATCAGTTTCTGTCTCCTCAATGATAAAATTCATGCTCCATATGTAACAGATTGCCATTGGTACTGATGATGTATACAAGAGTGCTGAGGTAGTTAACCAAGTCATACAAGAGGTTGGAGGGAAGATTACTCGGCAACCAGGGCCAATTCCTGGCCTTAATACAAAAATCACTTCGTTTTTAGATCCAGATGGATGGAAAACTGTAAGCCTCCTCCCACCCCCAACCCCCAATACTAGTTGGTGAAGTATCTTGTATAATCATTTACGTACTTGTTTGCCCTAGGGTCTGATGATACTTGTCATATAAAGCTTGTTTGAAAAGGGAAATACTGGAGTTCTAGATTATATCTTACATGACCTAAAAAACATGGATATGAGCAAAAACTATTTGCTCTATGCTGAAGAGCTAGATGTGAATTGGTTATGATTGTTAAATATATAACAACAAACTTCCCATTGTAGGTACAAGTTATTTAGCTAGAATTGTTTTTTTTTTAAAATGTGTTGTTTTAATTCTTGTACTACAGTAATCATGGAGATGGAATTCATTCTAACTAGCAACTTAAACTGAATGTAAATGTTAAATTTAGAATAACTTCCTAATGATATGTTTTGTTAATTTTCATTCTTCTAAGTTGTAATTCTTTGCTTCCTTCACCTTTTTCTGGAAAAGTGGATCCAAACTTTCTGTTACTTTATAACTGAATGGTGAATAGCTACACTACACTACAAATGCTTTAACGCCTATAGGTTTCAAACCCCAAGTTTAATTTTAGCATCTGGTAGAAAAAGTGCGGTGTTGTATTATGTGACAAAGCATTGCCTTCCTTTCATCAGTGGTATTATGATTCTTTCTGAACTGGTTTGCGAAGAAGTGAAGTGCCATACACTTTGAAAATGTTCCATATGGCCCGTTTCAGCTCCTCTTTCTTTTGTTGATTTTTTGTCATTTTAATAATAGATTGTATGATTAAGTTTGTTTGAATTTTGGTAGGTCTTGGTTGACAACGTTGATTTCTTGGAGGAACTGAAGTGAAGAGCAAGCTTTGTATGAAATAAGTAGTCCTGCTGCTTTTGTATGAACAAGTTGTCTGGCATTTTATCATTATGTGTGTTGTATCAGTACCAGTCATCAACTTGTTTTCTTGCTTTAATGGGGTTCTTTTGTTGACTTAAAACCATAATTGAAACCTCATTCTGCATGTTACTTGTAACACCCCAATCGAATCACATCTGAATGAGAGAGATTCAGAGACTGTACCAATATGAAGCTGAGCAGTTGAGGATAATTTAAAAAGAATTAATTGGTAGTACTACTACCTATATCAACAAGATGTATATACTTTTCGGTAGCCTAATACATAAGAACTCCACATTTAAGTCTGTTTGGCTCGGAGTAGTTATAAGATAGGTGATCTTCTGGAAAGTTTATAAAAAAGCGTGTGAATGAGGACAAAACACACTGAAAAATTATGTTGGTTTGTGAGGTCAGTCATTGATCTTGGAAGCAAGTAAAACTGATTGTTGATATATCAGAAATGGCTGCCTATGGAAGGTTCTGACCAGTGAAGGGTTCTAATCAACATGGATGTTGAGGGAAGTGTTACCACGTGAAGTGTCGTAGTGTGAGAGCCGTCAAGAAGTTGAAAATCAAGGATGTTACAAATGGTATCAGAACAAACCTCTCTCAATATGGTGTGGTTCGAGGATGAACAAGGAGGAAGTTAGTGGGCATGTACACCTCGATCAAATCATACAGATCTATAGGTTGTACATGTATGAAACTATGTAGTTGAGGATGACTTAAAATGAATTAATTTGTATTACCTATACCAACAAGACATCTACTTTTTAGTAACCTATTACATAATAACTCCATAGTTAAACGTGTCTGATTTGTAATAGTCATGAGATATGTGACCTTTTGAAAAGTTTATCAGTAACGTATTGTGAAAGTCGTCAAGAAGTTGAAAACTAGGGATGTTACACTATCATATATTGAGTCAGGTTAACCGATTAAATCAAATATTAAATTGGTTGATGTCATGAATAGAAGCAAGTTTATTGATGAGGGTAACATGACAATTTATTTTTATTTTTGATTGGACTGATAAATTGAAGCTTGAATAGATTTTTACAGGAATAATATAAGAAATAAATAACTTTAAAAAACATTACATTGATACCTCTTAATTATTTAATTTTTTATTAATTTTAAATAATATGAAGTCTTTCCATATAAGTTTTTTAAATGTGAATTTTGAGTTCCTTTAAAAAATGTGAATTAAGTAAATAAATCATTAAAATGTAGAGTAAATTAGAGTGATATCTCCTAAAATTTCTTGAGATTGATCATAATTTATAATTTTTTTTACCATTTACAACATTTTTCTTACAGAGGTACATAATATAATATTTTTCAAATAATTAAGAGGTATTAATGTAATATTTCTTAACACATTTAAGTAAAATTAGTGTAAGAATAGCAAAAGAAAGAAATATTACAAAATTTCATGAAATAGTGTAATTTACCCTAGAAAGACTAGTAACATTTTTAAATTATGATAATAGGAATAAGAACTTGAACTTACGAGCAGATTTTCGTGTATTGACAGTGTCCTTGGATCATTTTCGTTGTTTGTGGGATGAAATAAAAGATTTTGAATGCATAATTAACAAGTGAAGAAACAAATCTGAAATGATCTTAAATTCTAACTACTCAACCCCCCCTGTTAAGGAACTCAGTTAAGGAAATTCAATTCCTTTTAATCCTGGTTAACACAAATGATCACAGTAAGAAACACATCTTCTTAATCATTATGCCAACTGAACAAAAAAGTACTGGAGTCATATTATTGTGTGGCTTGGTCCTTCATTTATTTGCCATAGTTCAATAGAGCCATTATTTACATACTTTGGTCACTGAGTTTGCATTGCAATTCTTTTTAATACGAAGGGGTCTAAAATCTAAATGAAAGGAATATAACACAATGAAGATTCCTGTAGCAGCATTCACTCCACTGTCAAAACTATGATGATATACTTCAAAGCACCTCCTTGGGAGATGAAAAGAATTTTGAACGAGGTGACGGGCAATGCTTGTAAAGGATACTTCTTCCCCACCTCTCTGATTGAAGATGAACAGCATTGACTGTTGCTCCTAGTTAAGACACTGAACTTCTATACTACTGTATCCGTAGGATAGCAACCAAGGACCCGAAGAAATCTAGCAAATTCCTGAAATGGAAATGAAATAAATAAACAGATGTTACCAACAGAGATAGCATTTGATTTGAAAGCTACCTTTGAAGAGTCCTCAACTTGGTTAAAGACATTTTTGAGTCATGGTCGCCACAGACAATAACTTAATTTAATACTTTTTTATGTATAAACACTAAGGACGACTGGATTTTGTGATTATGCATAGATTATAGTAGTAAAAGGAATTTTAACAATGTACTATGCAACTGATATAGAAAAGAGTTGAAGTTAGTGAAGTAAATTTATCTAACTGGGATGTTGCTTAACAAAAAAAGGCTTTCCTAGCAGGTTGTGGAATATGGCATTGGATCAAGCAAATAATAAAAGCACTAATCTACAAACACTTGCAAATATGTGAATGTGAATATTCCACCAGAAGCTCCATAGAATAGCTAACATTCTATTCTACACAGCATAAATCGGTGAAGGATATCCCACCTCAATACCTTAGACACCCAGATCAATAGGATTGAATGTGGTATGATGCACCAGAGCACTAACTTGCTTTTTTGGGGTGTGGATAACCTTTGATTTGCTGGTTAAAAGTCAAATCAGCAGATTGACAGATGTTTGTGCATGTGTGCAAGCGCTCATCAAGGGTGTCTTCTAATCAACAATTATATACCAATCCCTTTCCAGGCGTAAAGACTATTGAACTGAGTTTCTTCTGTCCTAACATAACCTTTTCTATAGAAATGGTCAAGAATTAAACCTTGATGGACATGCTCAAGGGACTCAACTATTTACTAACAATGTTGGGTTTGTTAGTCGTGGATTGGCATATCTAACACTAAGTAGTTAGTATAATTAATTTAATCATCATTAATCCTAATTATTTTCCTTAACTATTAAAGTATTTCTTTTATTCTTTCCTCTTTTTATCATCTAATAAAGTACTTTTTTAAAAAAATTGTCACCCTTGTGTTAGTTTCTAAAATGTGTAATTAGACTCACTATTCATCAATAATAGAAAATATGTATTATTAAATAATTGTATGAGCCTCAACTGCATTAAGAAATTTTATAGATTCTGACAAAAAGATTAATATAAAATTTGTGGCTCGATAAGGAACAAATATTTAACTTGAGTTGATGTGATAATGAGCAGACCTGCAACTGTCCTAAAGCATATTGTGCACGAGGTTCTGCCATAGAAGCTTCAATATCAATGTAGAAGAGGTAGTCAAAGTACCTGCCACCAGAAAAGTGTTATGCCTAAAGTCATAGTTTTGCAATACACTTCTATACAAAATAACAAAATCATTAGATCATATTCATGAAGTAAAACCCTGTCTCAGAACTTGCCTTTCAGTTTTTGAATCGAAGACTTGGAAATATGTTTTTTAGAATAAAGCTATATTATATTAATGGGTGCTTGGAATAGAATCAAGAGATAATGGAGAAGTTTATTAAAATAAGTTCTTTTCACCTTATTTCAGTAAATTTGATAATGAGGCTTACGAATAAGTTATTGTTGAAAAAGTGTTTAACTAAGCTTTTTACCCAAATACATCCTTGATAGTCTAGTAATGTGAATCCCTAAAGGGATTTCAACATGTCATGAACAATATCATATCCCCTTCCATTTTTACTCTTAACAAGCCTGTTGCCCTTTAGTTGTGTACTCCATTCAACTCGTATTATCTTCATAAATGTTCACAGGATAAAGTATGAACCACTGGTCAATTTTCAAAATTTACACCCTGCTATCGCAAATCTTGAACATGGAACAAAACTACTTACGTGGCACTCCCTTTATTTAAATCATCCACAATCCTCAACGGGCACTGCTTCAACGGACGGCTCTCTATCTAATTTTACAATAAAAAAATAAGAGGAATGGATGTTAGTTGTAATTTCAAAACCCCAATCTCAATTAATATAACGACACATTAACACACCTTTGACAAATTAATATCCCTCATAGCAAAAACTGCCAAGGCTTTGAATAGTACACCTGGACCTTCTTCTAGACTGAAAGCAATGCTAGTCTGAGAGAAAAGTCGTGAACTCATCAAATTCATAAAAATATAAATGTAAAGAATTAAAATTTGTATACCTTATGGGGCCTGTCAGTTCCTGGAATTATAGGCTCCCTTGCAAGGACCAAGAAACGAGTAATATTCTCATCATCATCCTAACAAAATTGCAATGAATCAGCTAAACTTTAATCTTGAATTCACCAGAAACAAGTCAAACAACAAACATGTTTCTGTCTTCTACTTTTTTTTTGTGGCTACAACAAGACGTATTTTTCAATAAAAGCTAAAAATGGCGAAAGGAATTACCAATAAGAGTTTTTTTAAGTATACGTATTGTGCAATGAATAATGCAATCACTGAAAACTGTATATTTTATCTGAACAGCTATCAGAGAACAACAATTGATAAACCGATAAAATATAATACTGAACACTAAAATAACACACAATACAAAAATAAACTTGTTATTGAGAGAGTCGAGAAGTTTTGCCTTCTGATTCATATTGAACCTAATACAGATATACAACCTGCAAGGAAACTTAATGCATGGCAAAGTAAGAAACAAAATATGGTGGCTAGGTTAAGGGGAATTTATATCAATGGCCCATGGAATTTGCAAGATTATGTGGACGAAAATACTACTAAATAATTATAGGTTGACAACTCTGCACCTATGAAGGTTCACTGTGATGAGTCTGCAATCTCTGTAGCCAAACTCTTGATGACAGAACCAGGCACATAGAAGTATATAATATAAACACTTCCTAAAAAGAAAGAGAGAAATTGGACAGATCTGCACAGTGCACCCACTATGTAGACATTCTCATCAATGGGCTGTCCAATAAGAACTTTAATGAATCATTTGGCAATCTGTCTCTGAAAGAATTTTCAAGCCAGCTTGTGTGGGAGTGCTGAAAGAGTTTCAATAGGATAAATGTAAAATTGTAGATATTTGTAATAGTGATAAATGTCACTTCCTATTTAGTATATCTTTAGAGGATGAAGTGTTCACTTTTTTTAAAGGATTAACTATGTAAATGGTTTATGTAAAACTTTTAACTGCCTTTTCAATTTGCTTTGTAATCATATAGGCTCTTAAAAAATCAAATTCAGTCTTCTGATTCTCTGAATAGCTTAGTTGATGATAAGGATCCTCCAGAGATTTCTAATGTCAATCAAGTGAAAGAGGCACTTGCTTCTTATTCCTTGGTAAACATCAATTGGTTTATTACAAAATTTAGTCAGAGCACATCATGGTAGGAATGAGTTGAGTATTTCAATCGAGCCTAATTGTGTCATACAATTCATGTAGCCGACCTCACCTAGTGGGATAAGGTTTTTGTTGTTATTGTTACTTCATTGCAAGCTATAATCCTTTGCTATAATCGTATGCAGTATGCTATCAGCTAGTTCTTCTGATCTATTCAAATAATTACAATATAAATTCTATCACCAATCAAAATATTGCATGATCAATTTCATTTTTAGAAAAATTATTAATTGGGTAAAGCCCAATGTAATTTTCATTTCTAGAAATGATGATCAAAGTTCATTTTCTAATATTGGTGCAAACATTTAGAAAGCATCAAATAAAAATGGTCCAATCCTATCTCAGAAAGGAAAACAATACAAGGAAGATGCATCAACTCCATGTTGTGATAAAAGGAAAACACGAGCTTAGGCAATATACTTTAGCAGCTCAATCTTCCATAAAATGTAAAGGGTGTCTTACTTTTACCTGAATTCTTTCTGCAAGAATGTCAAGCCCATACACTTCTGCAGCTCGGGAACTTGCAATAGCTCCAGTGTCTCTTGCACAATTTGAGGCCACTGTCTGTCCTCAAGAAAATAATTGTTAGAAAATGCCACTGTACAACCTAATCAATGCTTACTTTCAGACAAAAAGAAATTCAATACACCTGGGCAGCAGCAGCAGTATCATGTGCGCTAATCTTGACAACACCTAAATCACTAAGCGTTGTCTCACATTGAGCAAAAGCCTGGATGTAAAATTATCATTGTATCAATATAAAATTTCTAAATAAGGTATTTTGTTGTCAACAGATAAGTTTAGTTTGGTGACACAGTCAGCTGTCTCAAAAGTCTGTGCAATCCTAAAGCAAGTTAAGACTTGAAAGTTGGCATGTTGAGGTTAGCCATTACTACATAGCAGAACAGTAAATATCATTGATGTAATCTAGTACATTGTTCTATTGGGAAGTTGCTGCTATTTTAAGGCATAATCGTGCATACCCATTCATTTTGTTCAAATGGGAAACATAATGCATTATATCTATTCACTCGTTACCACAATGGAAAAAATAGAAAAAAAAAAAACTATATATAATAACCAACCTGGGGATGACTCACAACAGCTTTGAGCTCCTCTTTTCTCACACCAGGCAATCCTAAAAGGCAGTGGTTAACTTGCAACTGCACCTCCCCGACAATGTGCAGCCTATGGCGAAGAAGTAAGTCGTAATTACGGTGGACGCTTCCACCAACAGAATTTTCAATGGGTAGAACAGCTTTATTCACTAACCATAATTCAACTGCCTACAGAGAATAAAACAAATATATCACTGCAGTAGTTATAACTTACCAGTCAATGCTTCACACACACACACACACACACACACAGATAATAAAACAAGAAATGGAACCTTAAATACAGCTTCAAAATTGTCACATGGCACAGTCTCACATTTTGGATATGCTTTTAAAGCTGCATCCTCACTATATGCCCCCGGAAGTCCCTGTATCAGCCAATTGACTAGTTAGCAAAGGCAATAATATGAATATTTTATTTGAAAAGAAACTATTAAGCATCATACCTGATAAGCCACGCACACCTTTGATTCATCCCTTGGATAAGAAGAAATGTCAATTGCTGTTAATGGCTCTGCAATTAACGAGGTTACATAATTGTGATAAAATGTGGAACTAAATAGCAAATGGAATTACATCACTTACTGGCTACCGCTAGCATAAAAACATAAATTGCACCCGTTGTATTTTATGAAATTTTGTTTATCTGCACGCATACACATGCATATGCTAGCATGGGTGCAGGGTTCAAAGTGTATTAAACTAAAACTTCAATTTAATTTACTGTAAGAAGCAAAGTCAATGCGATAATCATAACACGTGTAAGAAAAATACATTTGTAATTAGCTGAGTAACCTAGAATTTATTGGTTAGGCAGCCATGAGGATCATCCAATTCCGTATACATTGCTCTGATAGAGTTCATAATATCTGAAGTCAGAACTATATAGTGCATGCCTTCTCTCAAAAATTCATAACCATTCTCCATTGATGCCATCAAGCCAAGCCAAGAATCTAGGCAGTGTCACCATGAGTCCATTGCGGATCACCAAGACGACATCAGATGCAATGACATGGTCAACCATTTAGAAAATTTGGTGTTCTATGGGATAAATATTAATTAGTCTATTACCTTTCTACATATCTTACAAGCACAAATGTAAGCAGTCACATCACAAATAATCTCTCCTTCAGATAATTTTCATTTCCAAGTTCCAACTACCGGACTTGGGTGAATTGGGAAAAACAAATAAGAGCAGCCAAGTAAGAAAAAGAGAGGTTCCCCGGTATATGGCATGTCTTCTCCCTCTTCCCTACCTATATACCTGTTCCTCTCTAAATTCTACTTGCAACTTCATATTTTATGTTTTACTTAGTAGGGATCTTCTTCTGTCTTGGTTATCTTTATTATCAACAAATTTCAACCAAGAATACATCTAACATAAGAAAAAGATCATTCAGCTGCAGGTGGTATTGTAGTAAATTACAATAACATCTTTAAGAAACATCAAATCCATTACATAGGACCACCCCCTGGGGGTGTTAACAAAAAGCACAAAACTTAGATCAAGTTTGTTGCATCCTTGCCATTAAATTCTCCAATTAAACGATGATGCATAGTTATTTTTTTAAAATTCTAAAACACAGTCAATTGGAGTTATTTGTTAATGGAGAGAATATTCATGTGAGATCATCATTTAAATGGAGAATTGAAGAACTTGGTCTGAGTTGTCTCCTAATGAAAAAAGGGTGGCCATGAAAGAGAATAATAAGCTATAAAAATAACGTAGCTAAATGCTGATATCATATTCATATCCCGTGAACATTGTCCCCTGCCAACTTCAACAACAGAATTGTATGTGAGAAAGTGAAAACCAAAGGCACCACTAACAAAATAATCCCTCCAAACGCCAACCGGAGAAACATGAGTTGATAAGCAAAGTTTGATTTTTGAAATATGCAGCATTCATGACTTAAATTCTCAGAATGCCAGTTAAGCACAAAGATCAAAATTTTATGGTGGGGAGGGAGATATCATGTAACTCACTAGGAAGCAGGTTTAAGTCCTTGTGAAAGCCCTTTGACTCATTTTGGTGAACACCATCAGCAGCCCCTGAAGAGTCAACCAAAGGAGGGACACTGGGGCCCTCATCTTCAACAGCAGTGGCAGCTCTTTGAGCCAAAACACCCAAACAACAGCATTCCCATTTGCGGCTTTTGTCATAATCATATCTTAGATTCCCAATCAGAGTAGAATGAGAATTGGCAACACCAACACCCAATTGAGGAGGTTTGGAACAACCCCAGATGGATGCAGCCTTAAGAGCCATCAAAATGAAGCAACCCAATCTACAATGTCAGGGAAGAAACAGTGAGAAGTTCAGAGTTCATGAGAGTGGTCGTGGTTGGTGAGTTTGGGTGATTCCCTCACAGCATGACATTCATTGTTTTAAGTAATAAGTTATTAGTGTAAATGAATGAATGAATTACGGTTGGCGCTTAGAATTTTTGGTGACCCCACAAATATAAATGGCAGGAAGAGATGGTATACGTATATGAACTGTGCTTCCACCACTTGAAGAAAGGTTCTGTTTGGTTTGGGGATTCAAATGTGAGAGAGAATTCAGAAAAGACCAACAAAAGCAAAAACAATTCCTGAAGGAACAGGTAGGTCAGCAGAATTGCCACTTGTTACAAGTTTCCTTGGATTGTAATAATACATTCACACACTACACTACAGATACACACTCTGTAACCGACCCAGTTAAAATTATATATATTGTCTTGTCTCTAACTTAACACAAATCAGAAATGGAATGGACTCGCTTCTTCAATAATCAAAAACCGTATTCCATGTACAATTTTTGTACAAGAGGAATCCTAAGTTCCTAACTATACATTTTTTACATTTTCAATTCAAAATATCTAATTGAAAAAATATTAAAAAAAATCCTATTATCTAAATTGAATTAAAAAATATCTAATTTTAAATTTATATTGATTGTGTATTATATTAAATTAAATAAACTTATGTAGAATATAAATATAGAAATATATTAATTATATAAATATCAATTATTAAATAAGTAATTAAATTGCATAAAATATTATTTATAGAAACGTATTAGTTATACAAAATATTAATTATATATTATACTAAATCATATAAAATATTAAATTTATAATATATAAATTATAAAATAAAGAAATATATTCATATGAAATGTTAATTATACATTACATTAATTATATGGAAATATTAATTATATAATATATCATTATTATTAATAATTTAGAGTTAGAATTTTTTTCAATTTTTGGTGACATGCATTGGCTGTGAGTGTTGAAAACATCTACAGGCTCAAGTCAATTGCAACGCCAACACGCTGAGAGCAAATTTTAGAATTGAATGTATCTGAGCCTTCAGAAATCTAATTCGCTTGGATAATAAGACTCGTATATTATGGAGTATTGTATTTATATTTTAAAAGCACTTTCATTTTATCAATTAAACAAAATTGTCATCTTCAATTAGTTACACAGTGAAGGCTTGTGAGATTTTTACAACGCGTTTCACTCTTCTTTCTTTGTCTTTAAAAATAATAGAATTACAAAAGAATCATTATTAATTCAGTTACGAAAATCATTATTAACGGACATCTAGAAAATTATGATGCGTATTGCCGAGACACACACACATATATATATATATAAAAGATAGATACCTATAGGAAGGGATTATTATTGTTGAACAAATCTTTCTCTGTATTCTTATTTATTTCTTAATTAAGTTGTTTTGACTCTCCTCATCTGCTTTCATGATCTGGAACTGGAAGGGAAGCTGGGAACTGGGTAGAGAGGATGGATGCAGAAATCACCTACCAATTGTGTCAACAACTACACATTATTACCTGGTCCAATTTAATAGCTTGAAATATTAATTATAAATAGGCAAGTAAATGATAAACAGTGACTATGAATTTGTCGTCTCATGTTTGGGTCAAAATTCAACATAAAATTTTCACTGAACACGTAAAGATATTTACATATTCACCACGACTTTTAAGTTTTGCCATAGTTTAGTTTTTATCTACTGTAATATAAAAAATTATATTGTTAATTAATAAAAAACTATCAGCAATATGATTTTAAATTAATTATTATAAACATCAATAAATTTATCTGAAAAAAAATTTATCACACATGACAATTTTATTAAATAACATTATATTATAAGTATACACACTATTTTTTCTAAGTTTTTTTTTTAAACTTTATTAGAATAAGAGAATTCGGTCGACAGATTCTCAAAAGAAATTCAAATTTAGTAGTGTTAGAAATAATTTCCCTCTAACCCACGTTTGTGGATGAAATTGACATGGTCTAAGTCTGTTTTTTTTTTTAGAGCTACACCTATTGGATTGGTCTAAGTCTAATTTAACTATTTAAGTCTAAATTTCGAAGCAGTTAGAACGAGATGGAACACAAGTAGAAAGGAAAGTAGAACACTCCGATTCTGCAGCTCAATGGCCATTTTTTTACTAACATTTCTAGTCAAGGTTTCTCTGTTTTCAATGGTTTCATTTTGTGGGGTAGGTGAGAGGTGAAACCTACGGAAAAAGAAAGAAAAATATGTATATATTAATGCGAATTTTCCCATTATTTGACACTAAAAATCCAGAATCATTTCCAACGAACCGATTCGTTGTTATTGGTAATTAGGTGTTTCTTGCATTTCACGTGCAATTATGTGGTATGTGAAACTGGATTTCCTTAAAATAAGTAATACTCTCTGGATTATTAATTTTCAAATTTGATTAATAATAATGTTAACAATAACAAGGTTATTGTTATTTTTAAGCTTGTATATATTAATAAATAAACAACTATATCTTAAAAAGTTATTAAACTATTTAGGTAATGCCTTAAAATTTTATTTAGCATTTTAAATAATGTTATAAATAAATGATATTTAACTTTTTTTTTTTTCCTGGGGGAAACAAATGGGACGGTGAAGCCCTATTAACAACAAACATTAAAATTTTCATTCTATCAAGTTACCCTAAATTATAATATTTTTTATTTCTTTAAATGTTTAAAGGACTTATTTCATATCACAAATATTTTAAATACCTAATAAATTTTTCTTATGTGAATCTTTAAAAGATTTAATAAGTAATATAGTCAACTAAAAAAGTACAACTAATAATGACAATTTTTGCACATCAATATCTTTAGCATGACTAAAACATGCCCGAGAACAAGTAGAAATTTACTTTAAAACAAGAAATGTGTAAAATCACAGCAATAAGATTAAACTAAAGACTTCATACAAAACAAATGGTAATAAGCTTAAACTAAAGACTACATATAAATTACTCAAATCTCTCATTATAGATTGATACTTGCATCCTTTGGTAAGAGAAATATTATCGACATCGTTTCTGACACTTTTTTCAATACTTTTCTTATAATTGACTGAAATTTGTTAAAAATCATCAATTTTGATAGGTCTCATTTATCATTTAATTATTTTTTCTTTTGATTTAGATATAAGATCCACCAAAATTGATAATTTTAAAAAAAAATTCAACCAATAACAAAAAGAGTGTTGAAGAGAGTGTTGCTAGTATTCCTCTTTTTGGTAATTCATCTTTTCTTCTCCTATCCTCACAAAGATTTGTATGCTGTTGTATAAACTAGTGAAGCGGATTGGGTTTGTGCTTTGCACAGCTGTTTGTCATAAATCTGCATTCAAATAAAAAATAAATTTGCACAGTCTCTCTATTTCATGCTCAATCCAGAAAGCAAGGGGTGCACTTTTGTCAGCTGTGTCCTGGTATACTAGTACACCCACCCACTCCTGCTCTCTTTCCCTTGACCTTTTTCCTCCACAAAAACTCATTTTCAACCTAAGAAAGTACAACTAATAATGAGGAAAAAAAAACCTTTGCAAATCTTTATCTTAAGCAGGAACTTACAAAATATGGAGCGTTATATTGTTGCCCTAAAGCATCGCCCCCAGTTACCATTTGAACTCCAGGGGTTGCCTAAATGAAAAAAGAATTTATAGGTGCTCCTGGTCAATGAAGCACGGATACGCGAAAAAAAAAAATATCAACGTATCAGACACACGTCCGATATGGATACGTTAAGGATACTCCATTTTACGTATCGTTGTGCTCACCTCTGTTGGTCGTTGCTGCTCCTCCTCCACCGTTGTTGGCGAAGTCGAGGTTGTCCATGGCGATGCACTTCGTGCATTGGAGGAGGAGACCAAGGAGCTTGAGAACGGTGGACTCGCCGCCGTGAGGTTCAGGATTGAAGGCTTGCTCCTCCTCCGCTTCCACCGTAGTTTTGTCGCCGGAGAAGTTGGTTCGCTTAAAGGAAGGCTCATAGGCTGGGGAATCGTCTCCAACGTCAACTGCACGTTTAGTTTTCATAGCGTTAGGGTTTGAAGTGCGAGGGGACGCGAGACCAAGCTTTGAAGCATGATCGGTGCGGGGCGAGAGAGAGAGAATCGAAAGCTTTGGAGGAAAGTTTTCGGGGAAAAGCGACAAAACCCAGAGGGAGGTAGATGGTGTGTAAACAAAATAAATAATGCTATTTACACTTTCCATTTTCATAACTACACCCCTTACACTCTCCTTTTGGGCCTGACCCATTCTAGAAACACACCGCTATTTACACCATTCCATTGTTCATGTATGCACCCTTAATTAGTTTGGGTGTTATTAATATGAAATACACTCTATAAAAAAAATATTATTTAATACTAAGACGTATTGGGAATGTATCGAAATATTAGTATTTTTGAAATAACGTATCGACGTCCCGTATAGGTCATAGCTCTAGGTCATGATGCAGGATTGACTGAGATGAAGCCAATTACAAAGTCAGAATGATCCTCAGCAATTTTTACTGCAGCAGTGGTATGATCTCCCTTTACCAGCTGAACTCATTTCAGCAAGCAGTAATAGACCCCTGCCACGAGGTAGACCCGTTGCATGGTTCAAGAAACATGTTAGGCCATGAGTTAAGGTGTTGTTATGAAATAGTATAATTAAAATGATTACTAGTACTGTAGTACAGACCTTCAAGTTTAATCCATCAACAATTCCAGGACCTGAGATTATGGGCCCAATCCAATATATGAAAGACCCCTCTGAGATCCTTATTAGAAACAAGTCATATTGAATGCAGAAATAAATTAGAGGAATCCAGAAAAGGATTCCATAATAGTTGAGTAGGCTTACCCTTGATATTGCATGGTCACTGTTACCAAGATCAGCAAATTTGCTATTCTCGAAGATTAAGAAGTTATGTTTTTTTTGCAATCTTCAATAGAATAAAGCATATATTAGACACAACTAGACCAGATATGTAAAACATTGCCTGAAACTTATCGCACACAAATGACACAATGCTCACAGTACATAACACCCTTATCATGGGTTGAAGGCAGGAAAAGCCATCCAGTTTGAAAAAATTCAAGCAAAGTTTCTAGTGTGCTAATGTCAATAATATCAGGAACCAAAAAGTTTCTCATGCTATCCTAAAAGGAAAACAGAAGGCATATAAACAAAATTGAGCTTCATTTAGCACTATACCGAGAGAAGCTTAGAGCCAAAATCAGGTGAAAAATCTGGAAAAATATCCACGAGTCTTCAGCAAACATATCTCAGGTCCAACCTGAAAGAGAAAAGCAACCAAATTAGTTAAAAGAAAATATATGATCATGGCCAATCTTCTAATTAGAATCCAGTTGGTGTTTATAAGCCAGAGAACAGAGGATACTTTAAATTATGTAAGATAGAAGACTAAATTACAAGGACTAATTAAGAAAGTATTCTGCAAGCTGATGATCCAAGTCAACAAAATAGTACTTGTCCCTTAAAATGATATCAAGACAACCTTCTCAGCAATTTCAAGCAATTCAGCTGCAGTTCCAACATATGCAGCCAAACACAGATTACTATCCTTCTCAGCCATTATCTCAAAAACCTCTTTCCCATAGAATTTTCGGACAGCTTAATCCTTTCTCCAAATGACAAAGCCTTGACCTTAGTTGCAGGCTTCTCCACCTTTCCTAAAGCAGAAACGTTCTGATTCTCCTCTAAAAATTTCATAACAACACCTACCATCTCTTTGTCAAGTTTCCCATGATTGCTCAAAATTGTCACCATTTCAGTCAATCTAATAATAGCATGCAACTTGATGCCATTCTCCTCCAAATTCTCTCTCCGCCTTGCTCTCGATCGATCAAAACAACTGCATCACTTATCTTCAATCCCATGGCATGCAGTGGTGCTGCTGTTTCCAAAACCGATGTGCCACTAGTAACCAAATCCTCAATGATTAAGCAACTCTGGCCAGGTGTGAAATCACCTTCAATAGCTTTAGCAAAGCCGTAATCTTTAATTTCCTTACAATGCATGACCATGGGAAAGTTCTGAGTAAGAGAGTGACAATGGGTAAGGCAGTGTAAGGAACACTGCATACAAGGTCAAAGAAAGTGGAAGAGACTGAGGAAATAAGGATTTGAGAGATTTGCTGGAGGAGAGAAGAGTAAGATATAATGAGGCGGAGGTCTATGTAGATTGGCGAGGAGATGCCTAATTTGAGCTTAAAGTTGCCAAACTTGACAGCTGAGATCTCATGGAGTTAAAGAACTAGAGACTCTATCGATGATGATGCCGACA
Source organism: Glycine latifolia (assembly GCA_013407115.1). Classification (NCBI taxonomy): domain Eukaryota; kingdom Viridiplantae; phylum Streptophyta; class Magnoliopsida; order Fabales; family Fabaceae; genus Glycine; species Glycine latifolia. Next base: position 1,084,338 of record CM023947.1, read on the forward strand.
TTTCCTCGCCTTTCTCAGTGTTTTGGAAAGAGGATTGCTTAAGACCTTAGAGATAACCTGCAACATCCAGAATGCATAAAAATCTTCTATTAGATTCTGCAATTTTAAGTATCAGAATGGGGATTCATAGCATAGATTTAATTATAGCATTCTCACCTCTCGGGTGAAAATGAAATCATAGATCGGACCATTCTTACAACATACATAATGCAGAATAATGAACAATGGCTTGAAGAAAATGAAAATTTTAGTTCGGTAGGTCACACAGACATGGATAAATCCGACAACCACGACATAAATAAATTCCTAAATAAAGAAGCCACTTCCTAATTCAACCAAAATAATAGTAATGATTAAGACTTTAAGCATCACTGTGGGATGCCTTCCAAACACGTTTTCGGATAAAAATTTAGCTTTTAGAAACCGAAAAAATTCAATATAGCTTTGAAGTAAGAGTTAGTGAATCATCATTAAGGTCTGTGACTTTGGTCGATTTAATCTGCTAAAGGACGAAACAAACATTTTCAAGTAAAACAACTAAACTATTAGCAAAAATTAATATTCGACGGAATAGAAAAAGAGAGAACGATGCGGTACTTACCTGAGAACTGAGAATTGAGTGAGATAGCTAAGTGAGGCGTGGAGAAGGAAGGAATGTGTTTTTTTGGGTATAGGGTTTAAGAAAAATGAAAAATAAAAATAATTGACTTATTTTAAACATTTAATGATCAATTTGATCATTAAATTATTTTAAGATTTAGTTTAGTTTTCAAATTTATAAAAGATTTAATAAGATCATTTCCGTTCAAGTCAAATTATGTTGACGCAATTAATATTATGAATTTAAACGATTTTTGTTTACGAGCGATTTTTATTTAAATTTTGTAGATCTGGTTCCCTTTTTTCCATCCTTGTTCCTTCCTCCTCTTCTTCCCCTTCTTTCATATCCGACGTCGCACCCTTTCTTTCTCCCCCACGCGCCTTTCCATCACCGCCGCTGTTACCTCAACACTCGCCCCTTCCTCTTCCTCTTTCCTGCTATCCAGCACTTCCAATTCTTTTAAGTTTATAAAATGAGAAATAATAACAGATGGAATTGCATATGGTAGAATTTACTTGCCCAGCTTCAAAGTTACCAAATCGCAACACCATTTGTTTTGCATACCAACATTACCATGAAAGTCTTGTTGTAGACCAACAAAACTGGGATCTATTAATAGTTTCAAATAAGAGCCTCTACCATTGGAGGGCTAGAGATTCGATTCCAACAGTGGCGGTGGGTTTGAAAGAGAGAGGTTTCCTCTTCCTCCTTCCTGCGGCGGCCACTACCGCTGCCACCACGTTCGCCGCCACGCGCCAGATCCATCCAAGTTGGGTCAGGGTTCACTCTGTCGCTGAGACATACCCTCTGACAACGGAGGAAAGGCAGGATTGCAACCAGGAACACCACGACGAGCACCACCACTATCATCACCATCGCCAGAAGAGCTAGTTTGCGAAGAAGATTCGCAAGTTCATAAACCTGTTCTCAAAGAAGGGAAACAAGAGGAAGGAGCACAGATATGGATAGGGGAACCGCATATGAAAATTAAAAAAGAGTAAATTACACTCGTATTCACGTGTTTTCTCAAATTTCACACGATACTTCTATCGTTTTGCATATTTCTCTTTTCCATTCGCGAGTACTGTTCATCTTCATCTTCTTGGCGAGTTATTCTTCAGCGTCCAGGGAATGCGAGTTTTTCTTTCTCTTATGACGTTCAAGTTTCATTTCTCTTCATCGTTACTCTTCCAGTTCGCGATGTTCACGAGCACCTTCGTTTAGCTTCCTCTTCGACGTTTACGAGTGCTTTGTTTCTCTTCTTATTCCACGATTTTTGTTCATGTTAGGAATATGCTTGTAAGTGACTATTTGACCTTGTATATAGGTTACTTTTTAAGATTATTTATTGTTGTCTATTTCTGAATGAAGTTCCAATTGGAGACCAGTTTGGAACCACTTATATTTTTTAAAATTATTTGTTTATTATTGTTGATTAAAATAGTATTGATGTTTGAAATAACAGGAACACAATGGATAAACTGGAATACATGGGTTATGAACCAGACAACATGAATATTTTGATCCACTTTACTAATCAATGCGGAGAACCAAATGAGATATGCAATGTTGATCCTGATAAGTTTGGAATGTTCAACACATATAATTGTGTGAATAACATTGCTAATAATTTAGACTTACCCTCATGCCACCATTTTATTATGTGGTTTTGCTCTACTACTAGTGGTAAAATTCTTCCTTTAAGACTAATCATGATGTGGTGAAAAATGTTTGTTGAAAACCAAAATTCAGTTCATATGTATGTTAGTAGAACAAAGGATGAAAGGAATATTGTTAGTACCAACAAAGTGAGTTCATGTCCAACAAAAAGTTGAGTTTAAGTCCAATTACAGAAAAAAAAACAAAAAAGAAGAAGAGTCTTAAAATATTTGTAGGTTGAGAGAAAAAAAGATGAAGATATTTTAGATATAACTTTTCATTAAAAGTCATATAATCAACATGTATTTAATTTCTATTAAATTATTAAAAGGTATAGTATGAACTAAATAATTAAAGATTTTTTTGTAGAGTAAAAAATGAAGGAGTATAAAATGAAATTTGAGAAAAAAAAAAGGAACATAAATGTAATTTACTCTTTTAAAAAATAATAATAAATATACTAACACTTAAAAATCGTCACTATTGGTAAACAAAAATCATTGAAATGTGCAATCCTAATCGAGTTAATTGGACACAAAGGGCTGAATAAATGTTAATAACTACTAAATATTCATTAGAGTTTTGCTATACCCTTCGCTTTTTCATCTAATGATAATCCCTTGTGTGCTACTCCTACTAACCGCGTGATGCCATTCATTCCAATTAATTAACATAAATGAATAGCATTAATGCCTACCGCAATGCCAACAGTGCTTTTAATATACCCTACTAAAGTAACAAAAATGAAATGACAAAAAACACCCGGGGAATAAAGCCAAGGTGACAAAGTGACAAGACTGACTCCAATTGACCAGTGCTACCTCATCCCCCGGTACCCTTTCGCACTTTAAACAGTGTCCATTTCACTAAAAGCCGTGCCTGCATGCTCTCTCATTAATCCATTCAATCTGATGTTCTATTCATCATTCGGACCGAAATACCCCTTCTTTCCATAATAATGCATACACCATCTTAACGTTACATAAAACTAGAAACTCTTGGTCCCTAAGAGAGCGTTGGTTGGAATATGGCCAAGTCCACCACTCCTCCGACGATCAAACCGGAAAATTACGGCCACAGTCCGGTTCATTACGCCGTCGCATTGGGCGACCACACCACCCTCTCCAGAATCACCACCTCACTCCCTCGACTCCCCGATCCCTCTCTAATTCAAACCGAATCCGATTCCCTAGCTCAAGAAAAAATCGCTGATCAGATCTCCCTCGTCCTCGACCGCCGTGACGTTCCTTATAGAGAAACTCCTCTCCACCTCGCCGTCCGACTTAACGACCTTTTTGCCGCTCGCACCCTAGCCACCGCCGGCGCTGACGTCTCTCTACAGAACTCCGCCGGCTGGAACGCTTTGCAGGAGGCGCTATGCCGCCGCGCCTCCGACATCGCGCTCGCCCTCCTCCGTCTCCACCACCGCAACGCCTGGTCCAAGTGGCGCCGCCGCCTCCCTCGCGTCATCGCCGCGCTCCGCCGCATGCGCGACTTCTACATGGAGATCTCCTTCCATTTCGAGAGCTCCGTCATTCCCTTCGTCGGCAAGATTGCCCCCTCCGACACCTACAAAATCTGGAAGCGCGACGGCAACCTGCGCGCTGACACTTCTCTCGCCGGCTTCGACGGCCTCAAGATCCAGCGGGCCGACCAGAGCTTCCTCTTCCTCGGCGACGGCGATCACACGCACGATGTCCCCTCCGGTTCGCTCCTCGTCCTCAACCGCGACGACCGCAAAATCTTCGACGCCTTCGAAAACGCCGGAGGACCGATGAATGAGTCCGACGTCGCCGGATTCTGCTCGCAGACGAGCGTGTACCGTCCCGGTATGGACGTGACGAAGGCAGAGCTTGTAGGCAGAACGAATTGGCGAAGACAAGAGAAAACAGAGAGCGTGGGAGAGTGGAAGTCGAAGGTGTACGAAATGCACAACGTGGTTTTCAGTTTCCGATCACGGAAAGTGGTCGTTGGCGATTCTGACGTGGCAGGGAGCGAGCAGGTGCTGCCGTTGGAACTGGACGAAGACGACGACGGTTTTCTCGTTGCGGAGAATCCGAATTTCGGGTTCCCAATGCCAGACAAGAGAAGACACAGTAGCTTCGTTCGAGAAGAGAGAGAGTGGGTCCCAATGGGAAGGAAAAGCGTCGACCTAACGTCCGTAACGGCCCCACCGCCGCGAAGGTCACCGCAAAGCGTGACCATGCCTCAGACCAAGGAAAAGGAGTACGTTAGAAGCTTACGGCCGTCAGTGTGGCTAACGGAGCAGTTTCCGTTAAAGATCGAGGAGCTTATGCCGTTACTCGACATACTCGCTAATAAGGTCAAAGCAGTGAGGAGGCTCAGAGAGTTACTCACTACCACGTTCCCGCCGGGAACTTTCCCCGTTAAGGTAAGGGCACTATGGGAATAATAATTTTTTTTATAGTCTTTTTATAATTAAAATTTCTATTTTGGCTTTACTATTAGTCTATTATTATTTTTTTTGGCCTGGTCTTTTGTGGGCCTGACTTGGAAAATCCCTCTCAGAGGATTAGAATTTGGACCTGGGAGAGAAGGTTTGGTGGAGCCCACACGATGATGACATGGCTTTGGATGTGTTTGGCGTGTAGTGATAACGTCCATCATGGCGATGTCAATGTCGGAGGGTTGACCGTGATTTGTCTACCACTAATAAGTTCACATGCAATGAAAGTGTAGGAGACATGAGGAATGTGGTGTAGGAAAATGATTTGATTTGATGTGAAAATAATAATAATAATTGTCGTGGGTTTTGGTTTTGGTGTGGGTTCAGGTGGCTATACCGGTGGTCCCTACGGTGAGGGTGGTGATTACGTTCACAAAGTTCGTGGAGCTGCAACCTCTGGAGCAATTCTACACTCCATTCTCGAGCCCAAGGCATTTGCTCCTCAGTGCCGCAGGCGCAGGGGCAAGCAGAAGAGGAGATGAGCAACAGAGCAAAGCAGAAAACAGGTGCTCTTCTTCGAGCTCATCGACGTGGCTGAGACGAAATAATAGCGTGTCGAATAAGCAACGATGTCTGGCATTGGATTCGGACCCTTTTGCGATTCCTGCGGGATATACATGGACCAGTGTGGATGATAAATCTCGTAAAATGAAGAAATCCAAGTCCGTCAGAAAGTCTAAGTAAACGAATGAGAATGGTAGCATCTTCAGCATCCTCCAGTATGTAGACAGATATCCCGTCTAATTTTTATACTCAACTGGGGCGTGGGGTGGAGGTTTCACAAAGGTGTTTAGAAGCTGCTGGAGCTTCTAATGGAATCACCGAAAAGGTGCTTGGAAGCTTGGGCTACATTTCTTTGCTCTCAGTTTTCTTTCATCTGTTTCATTAAATGCATTCATTATTTTCTATCAATTTTGTTAATTGTACACACACACACAGAGACAGAGACAGACATATATATATATATATATATATAAAATTTTCCTGACTTCGACATCATCCACATGGTTGACAGTGTGACCAGTTTCTCAGGTCCAACTTAATGTATTAATCCCATAATTGAAGGTTTGATCATGTTGGTATTCATGCTTCCTTAATTAGTTGTTTTCAGAACCTGCATGCTTAGGCTCGGTTAGTACAATTTTAAAGAAAAATTTATCTAAAAAAAGAATTTTAAAATTTGACGCAATTAAATTTTCTACCGTTAAAATTCCTTATTCAAATTTATAGGACAAGTTTAACTTAGTTTCTTTCTATCTCAATTTTGATAGTTTTTTGCTTATATTCGACTCATTGTACGGTATATGTCTCAAATCTATCTGATTCATTAACATAATGTATCATTTTTAATATTTTTTATAATTAAATTATAGTACTAAATAAATTAATGTATACTTTATAATATATAATATATTTTAAATTAAATAATATCAATGCCAACAAAATATTATTATTATTAGAAAATATTATCGATTAAATAAAAAAGAGTCCAATTGTCCTACATAATTATTTACCTAAAATTATTTCATTTCTTTGCCATTTTTTTTTTGACAATTTTTGTTCAAATCCTTCAAATAATTCTCTTTGTTGTTTTTAAAAAGTGTCATGTTTATATAAATGGGTTACTTAAAAATATTTTGAACTTTATATAATCACAACTTACAAATTTTTATCATGAAAATTTTATATAACTTTTTTAAAGCGAAGACCTAATGGTTCTGGTGATCCAAACTAATCTAGTACCATTCGAACAATGGGGCCAAAACAACAAAACCTATATTAGTTGGAAAAGATAACAAAACAACACGGGAGCATGAACCTAACTTCATGACAAAAGGTAATCAGAACTCTACCTAAATATGTAGTATGAGATAGTTTGTCTATTATTTACAAAAAAAAAAAAAAATAGTAATGATGCTAGGAATAAAATACATCAGCAAAAATCAATTATACTAGTCTCTTGAGAAACTAACTTATCTGCACGCACAAGTGTTTCCTTCACAGTTAATATGACCAATAAAAAAAACCATCGACTTAGTCAATTGCACAATATTCTTCCATCTATTTCTAATGCACCAAGTGACCATGTTTTCATTCTTCAAAGCTTGAATAAACAGCATAGAGTCACATTCAATCCAAAGATTTTTCCACCCCCGCTAGCCATCTCAATGGCTGTTATAACTGCCATTATCTCCGCATAAAAAGCGTGCTGAATGCCAATATGCATAGGGAAGCAGCCCATGATCCCGGCGTGATTATTTTTTTAGAAAATTTTATATTTGTTTGAGGTACATAGAAAATAAGTTTTTCGATTCTCAAATGCAATAAGTAAGTTTCATTATGTTTTTTGCTGGAGTTAGTAGTGACTCCTAACTTTGCGTCAAATTATTTCTCCTTAAACTAAACTCTTCTTGAAAAAAAAAAATGTAGATAGGTGTTTGATTTACGGGTGCATTTTTAGTTCGCGGTACATGATTAAAAATCAAATACAAATTCTTTTCGTTAAATAAATCGTTTCTTCCTATATGAATCTAATGAAACTTTACACCTGCATCAATCCTATGGGTTAGCAAATCAACTATTTGATGCTTTTAAATTATCACGTTTTTAACATGCAATGAGGGGTTTCAATCCAAAATCAATAACATAGTAATAATCTTCAAGAAGAAATCATTATCATTCTCAAAGTGTAAAGATAAGTACTTAATTAATTATCCGTCCCAAAAACATAATTAATTGTAGTTGAGTAGATTTGAATTTGAATTAGGTTTCACGTAGCTTCACTTTATTGTTGAATAAATACAGCAGGGTAATCTTTATTGAGCTATTCTTTTTTCCCTCTGACTCTCTCTTTTGACAAACCATCCTTTTTCTTTTTAAAGTTTTTTGATTGTAGCATTAGAGCAGACCTTTGGTTGGATCCAATTAATTAAAGTGATCGGTCCGCGCTTGAATCCCGTAACGTCAATTTTTAAGAGCTAGACTTAGATGATTTTGAGAAATAACTTTTTTTTTTACTGCTTCCTTATTTAAGTTTCTTTCTTTCTTTTTAATATATATACATACACAATACACAAAAAACCAAATGAATAACTAACAAATGTCTAAAGATATATGGATAACAACAGGGTACTACTACTAAAATTCCCTTCCGTTTATGCAAAGAAGTTTTTCAGGAAATTTTGAAAGCAGGTTCTGAACTTAATAGCAAAGACAATGAATAAAGGAGGTTGATACTAGTTGTCTAAAGATAGAAAACAGGATACTAGACTAGACTAGTGTTTATTGTACCTTCAAGTTATAAAAGGCCACCCACTAATCATAGTTTGACGAATATATGTTCTTTTTCTTTTTGCTCACAAAAGTATGGGTGATATAACAGTAATTGAGTGTTTGATGCGGCTTGTGAATATATCCGAATGCAATTTATAAAAAAGAGTATAATTTCTGAAAATTTGAAAAACAGAAAATCATGCTGGTAAAAAAAAAAATACAGAGAAGCAGAGAATCCGAGAAGAAAATATGAGAAAATAAATCAGTTGCACGTACTGAAAAATATGGAATAATAAGTTGCCAACCAGTTTTACTGTAAAAAAAAGACTTGCATACTCAGATCAGTTAAAAAAAAAAACGAACCTCTCTCTATCACTCACGGACTACTCCTGCAACTGCAAATAGTACGTTCAAACCACAATTGGCAGTCACTCTAGGGTATATCGTCAGACTCAACACTTGTTCAGAGGTTCTTTTCCTTTCATTGTTTTACTTTTATATGTCTGGAAAATATATATCCTACCATTCAATATAAAGTTATTAACCATATAATTTGCCCTTCACTTTTGTTCCTATTTATTTGTTAACAGAGAGTGAAATGTATATATTTTTCATGTGAATAGTACTTCTCGGTTGACTTCAATTTCTTTACACCTGCGATTTTTTCTTTCTTATTCTTTTGTTATTTTGTAACTCAAAATGTGTATGTATGTGTCGGTGATGCCTTGATGTATTTATGTACACAAGTAATTTCCAATCCAATATTTTTTCTTTAAATAAAATACTAGTGACAACTTCATTTTTAAATATTTTGTGTTGTCTCTGATGTGACTTCGACTATAACACATTTATAACACGTTTTAAGAAGTTCGGTTAAACATTCTTATGAAAAATTAGATTTCTGATTTTAGTTCTTATAATTTTTTATTCATTTTGTTAATTACCTATTTTTAGTTCCCTTTAAGTACTAACTTTGATGAATAAAAATTATAAAAACTAAAATGATAAATATGAAATTTTATAAGAATCAAAAAATTGTTTAACCCAAAAAAGTATTAAGAGACGGGCAAATCCATGCATTAGTTAAAGTGGTTAAGCTGATGTCCAACAACGTTGGATGACAATTGACAAATACCCTTGGCCTTCTTAAGACAGTGGCTCACAACCATACCTTACAATGGCTGAACAAAGCCTTCGTGGGGAAGGCAACTCACATTGGTAACCAAAGTATCCATCCACTATTATATGATAAGGTATAGTAATAGAAGTATTTAAAATTAAAATAAACTAGGAAAGATGCCGCACATAGTTTGCTTAATCAGATGGGAATACTCAAACAAATAGGTGAGTGTGAGTTGTCAAGTCCTATTATGAAAAAGATAAAGATAAATTAGAAAAAGAAAAGGCAATGTAACAGGGGAGGGTGATAGACAGGCCAGGCCATCTAACATGGTTAGTTAGCTAGCCCTCTATATATGAATATAGTATATGATTTGGTTCACTACTCTTCTGTCCCTTTTAACTCCTCCATCAAGCTTCTCAAATCTTCTGCATCAAACTCCAGTTCAGTCTTTGGAGTTGGAGGTACTATTCATATGTCTTTTAAGCTTTTCTGTTTCAAGTTTTCAACGCATACACTTGGCAAATATTTCTAGATTTGAAAGCTCCCCATAGTTTTATTATGAGATGTGTCTTGCAATCATTTATACGAATTGATGATCACGTGCCCGATTGATGTTGTAATATATTTTCAAGACAAGTACTTAAATTTCTTCCCTAGGTATGCCTAAGATCAAATTGACTACAAATATATCCCTAGATTTGTTCTGCAGCAATAATTTATCTAGAATTTGTCTCCTCATATCTAAAAAGAAAGTTTAAGACTTGATCTAACAAAGTTGAATTAATAATAATATTATTTTATGCAGAAGGCATCAGAAAACATGGCAAGCGAAGCACCAAGTTGGGCTGATCAATGGGGTGCTGGTGGTATTGGTGCCATGGAAGATGATGACACAATATCTCAAAAGGAAACCGGCAAGAACAAGAGTTCAGGTTCTAAGGGTGGTTTCGGCAAAGTCAAAGCAACTGCCTCAAATTGTGTCAAATGGTTAAAAAGTTTGTGCAAGAGAAAGAGTACGACCAAGTAAACCAGAGGATGCACTGTGTAGCACTTGTAATTCAGCACCATGGCAGAAACCAGTTTTGTAACCTTTTTTCTTTTAATGATTTGGTGTTTCAGTCACTTAAGCTCGAACTGATTCTAGAGGAAGATGCTATTTAAAGTTAGTATTAGTTTCACTCGCTCACTATTTTGCCGAACACTGCATGATTCATTGCCTAAGAGTCAAGACATCCTTTAGGATACTGGGTCTTGATTTTGCTTAACAATCCATGATTGATAACAGCTTAAGAATAATTCTTAACTTGATATTGGTAAAACATTAAAGACCTTTTTCCCTACTATTTTTTTTTCATATAAGAACACATTGCTGCAAAATGGTTGTCATTCTTCTTATCACAAAATATTAATTACTTTTAGTGCGTGTACAAGTTAATTGTTTGAAATATATTAAAAAAATTAAAGGTATAGTTTTTAAGTGAATAATAAAAAAAACTTTTTTAGTGTGTTTGGAGCAGCGTTCTTTAGTCTTCAAAAACAATCCAAGTAGACAGTTAGAGAAGATAGAACAAAAAAATAGTTAAGAATAAACTTTAAACATTTCCCCAATTTCTCAGTCTCTAATGTATTGATAGCATTTTGAATAGTCACAAAACATTAATCCCTGTTAGGAACCATGTAATTTGGCAAGGACATGAATTGAACAGAGAAACCAACTCTAAAAAGGATAGGACGTCTAATTACTAGGGCAATATAGTTCAGGCAGCAGAAATTTAAACATTACTGAGTTCAATTAAGCAATGGCATGGCAACAATAATGTGTCAAAAGATCACAATTCGGGCCATAAACCCGAACAGGTTTACGCTCTTTTGTAGCAGAAAGCTTTTTCCATGACGCTATAATCGTTGTTTGCTATCGTGTGACAATTATGGAGGCGAAACACACTACCAAACTCAGTAAGTCACTGGATTACTCCATTATTATTTTATTTTTTTTGTATCAGTAGCGTCCCTCTCTTTTTACCAAAATAATAAGCACCAGAGAGTGCTCGTTACCAAAACCGAACAAAAAATAACCATCACAAAAGAAATTATTTTAGCCGGACTAGAAAGAAAAGAATTCAACAGTGAGAGCATAAAATCTAAATTCATATATTGAAATCCATAATCTGAAGACAATGCACATAATCAAAGCAGCAAAATAACTGCTCAATAGATACGTAAACCATAAGCAATAAACAGGATAGGCATTGACTATCGACAGCAGAAAGTTTACATCTTGCAGCATCTATTTACAGAGGATCTCATAAATTAGTAAATTTGACCCTAGTGAGAACCAAAAGTGTTCTCTCCACTGTAAGTCATGTAAAGAAAACCATCATCGTCCTTGTTTTCCTCATAAATAGAAGACATCAAAGCGGCTGCAACAAGAGATTCAGTTCATAAGTACAGCCAGAACTGGCAACACAATAATTTATAACTCAGCTTGAGTAGTGGCTACTTACCAGTTGGAGGTAGAGTGTTATTGATAAAAAACAAAAATAGCCTTCTCTGCACTGACCTTAATCCTTTTACGGACAACATAAACAAATTGACCAACAGTCAAATCTGCTGGGACAAGGTACCTACAGCATCACAACAAAAGAACCAGAACCAAGTGAGAATCCACTAATGCACAGAATCATAACTTGATGTGGCCTAACTTACCCAATGCTATATCAATCTTTGGCAAATATATTATTAAAATGAAGTTATGAAGTGGGTGCATACTAGTTCATAAAATAATCTTCTACACACAAGTAATTAGCAATTAACTATTTACGTTAAAAACATATATTTTATAACTACAACCAAAAAGAAAGGAAAATATTTCGCATGTGTATATAAAGTATACGCCTTTGGATCACAGAAAGAAGCAGCTGACAAGGCTAGAAAGAACAAGTAGCAAACCGATGAAAGAATGCACTATCTTAGAATTTAGGCTTTAGACTTGGCTCAACCCCACAAAATCGGTTTGTGAGGACTCTTCAAGCTCTATTAAGTCATATCTCTAGTTGATGTGGACTAAATATCACACTTGAGGCTACAATTAAGGCAGACCACCAAAGAAGCTGCAACTAAGGCAACCTAGGGGTAACCACAATTAAGGCGGCTTTCCAACACCTGTTCTCATGTCCAGGGCTACCGGCCTGGAGAGTGGCAATGCAGGTTGCTATGTAGCACCGACACCAACACGCGACACGTGACACGACACGACTCGACTCTCCGACACGTCAATCTTAAAAAATTATGGATTTCGACACGTTGGGACACGTTTTAATATTAAATAATATTTTTAATTTATATAATATATATTCCATTTAAAATATAATTGTCTGAATTGAAACTTCATAAATAAATTCCCAGATCAAAGTAAATTGTATTAATAAAAAAATGTGTAAATAGCAACTAATTAAATTAAAACACAAAATCCAGTTTATAATTAAAAAAAATAGCCAAAGGAGTATAGTTAGCAAAAAAGGGGTGCAGGAAGCAAATCCGGCCCAAAAGGAGAAACCTAATCCCCTCTGTATATAAAAAAGCTGTCTTCTTCGTCTTCAAATCAGCTGCCGCTGCTCCGCTGCTCCATGGCTTACTGCTGCTGTGCCGCATTGCTTGTTGCTGCGTCTTTGCTTACATGCGTGTGCCTTCCGCTTCCTCCTTCATCTTCCTCTTCCACTTCAATGCTTCTGCTTCCTCTTCCATGTTATCGGAGGCGACGCCGGCGCGGTGAGATCCGTCGTAGTGCAGCAGTGGTACAACCCACTGCACCTGAGAATAGATGGTCAACGCTTCGGACACGGTCAAATTCGCGTGTCGAAACCGGTCAACGAGTCGGGTGTGTTGACCGCATGTCCGACACCGTGTCGGCGCGTGTCGCCGTGTCGGATCGTGTCCGACGCGATTCTCTCTGGTTTTGGACATGTCCGTGCTTCATAGGCAGGTTGCCCAACAATAGATATAGGATAAACTTTGATACCATCTTATAATTTGGGCTTAAGGCTTAATAATCAGCTTGTGAGGTGAGGACTACCCAAGCTATTTAAGCTCTATTTCACTTTTTTCTGAAGTATTCAACACTTCAAAGGGTGTTTCTTCCCTGGTGATCCATCCCACAAGGTCTTCCCCATTAAAGGTTGGCAGTTCCACTATCTTAAATTTCATATGATACTCATCCAAACCTCGGAAATTCAAATTTGACCCCTGGTTAGAAGAATTCCCTTCCTAATGATGGGAATTCTCATTTCCCTGACAACTGTTCTCTTCCAAGATTTTTGTTAGGAACTAAAAATACAAATGGAACAGAAAAAAAAAAAAGATTTTGTTGAATTGAAAGAACAAAAAATAGGAGAGATCTCTCCTCAAAGGGCTTCCTCTTTACCAAGGATTTCTCCTTTCATGAAGAGCAAAAGCTTAATCTACAAATGATTACCGAATAGAATGAATCCTTTTCCCTTAATTTCCCCTATTTATATCTAACTAAGTCCTATACCTAACTAATTAGCTGCTCTATCTGACAGTATTTTGTAACTAATTTTCTCTTTCTTTCTATTCAACTCCTAACATGCCCAATCCTCTAATCCATTTGCACCACAGCATTTTGCAATCCTGCCACTTTTTCCTCCAAAAAATCTCAGACAATGAGAAACTCTAGCCATTGTCAAGTAATCAACTCACTGGTCTCACAGATCTCCCTTCCCACTGATACAGTAGGTAAGATCAAAATATAATGCTTAACACAGAAATCATACATAATACAGCAATACACTTGCTATCCCAGAGACAAAAAGTCTCCAACAGAGAGTATTCTCTATTCACAAATTGCCTAATTACACACACTACTATTAGATATAATCCTAATACATAACTGCCATAAGTTATTTTCTATGAATAACTTCCTATCATGCAATTTCTAATACAAAAATCATGCAGAATTACCAATACAAGGCAAGTTATTTTATATCACATATACTCATAATATTTGCCTCCAATCCATCAATGGATCCTTCCCAACCCACTTGGATCTCGGTTCCCATCAAGTGCTGGGGCATTAAACTGAGATCACCAATAGATGTACAGTTTACTTATACATATTTCGAGTGCAGCTGGTACTCATTATTAATATATTGACTTTGCTCATAAAAACAAAGTACCAATTCTGTGAGGTTGTTCTGCTTCCTATTTTTCTACTTTCACCACCCACCACTACTATTACATTATTACTGACACAACAAATATAGAAAGGCCCAAAAAAATCTTCACAGAAAGCATCAACCAATTTCAAGCAAAATAAAAATAACAATCATACCCTTGAGACACCAAAACTATAATTGAATACAATAGTGTAAGTGGAATAAGATAAAATCACTAACTTCTTCTTATCGATGTCTGGGATGTCACTTCTTTCAGCTTTCTCAACAATCACCTGCACACAATGACTGCATCTCAATAAGAGTGTCTCAAGAAAATGCAAACAACCAAGCTATCTATACAGAAATCTTACAGGTATTCTATCAGGATACTTGTCTCTAATGCGAGAAGACTCAGCCTGCCTTCTTTCTGACATGGGGGAGACCAAAAAGTTCAATTCAGGAGTGGAAAAAGAAAAATATGCAACAAAGTATGCCTTAGATATAAAGAGAAAATACAATACTCATAAAACGGTGAAACAAAAAAAAAATTGTCCAAAGGGAAAACATAAGGTGCGTAGAGAAAGAGGCATAAAAGAAATAAATATCAATATTCAGTATTCTATTCGTACAGAGAATAAGCAAAAGATCCTTTTGAAATTGTCTTAGAATAAATAATCACAATCAATTAGATTTTCATTTAGATGAATTATCCTTTGCCATAATTTTTATTTTCTACAGAATCCAAAAGGCATCGATTTTGAGTTCCAGGAATCAAAAGGTTAGCAATACAATTTAAGTCAGAAAGGTTTTAACTGTACTAATTACGCGCAAACCCTACTAAACACAAGGGTTGGATGAAAAAACATGCGGCCAGTTTTGTTTCAGTGTTTGTGTTGTGGCAACGAAAAGAATCATGAATAAAGCCACAAATAGAAATAGCAGAGTAAAAAAATATTAAAAGAAAAGATTAAGAAGAAAAAGAGTACCCAAGGGATGTTCAAGCTTGAAGGAGCTTTTGGCCATGGTCTCTGAAAATTTCAAACAGAGAAACATTAGAAAACATAATAGCGAAGAGAAGGAGATGGATGGCGTGTGTAAGGAAGGTTGAAGAAAGGATTTTGACATACCGAACAAACACGTAAAGATGATTGATTGGGGAATTAGGTTGAGACTCAAGAGAAGAGATGAATTGAGACGGAGAAGAAACGAAACGTATAATTATCACTTTGCCATGCCAGCTTTCTTTTCTTTTCTTTTCTTTTTTATTCCAATTCGGATGGAATGTCACCTGCCTTTACTCATCCCTATCCAATCTAATTTATCACCTACACCTACATAATGCCAATAAAACGAATATTTCTAAATTCTCACAATAAAATATATTGGTCTCTATATCCCTAAAAATATTAATAAAATCTTATTTTATTCCTAAAAACATATTTAAATGATTTTAGAGTCTCTTTTATTAGTCAGAATATAATAGGATAGAATAATTCTCTTATTCTGTATTTCTGTTGCGCCAATAAAATATATTAGTGATGTTTTATTGTTTATCTCTTCCATATACTTCTTATACTAATGAAAGAAAAATTGTTTAGAATAAACATATAAGCGTCATCTCTCTCGATATATTATTTAAAGATATGTATATTTAATTTTATTAAACACTTATCCTTTTAAACGGTCCTCTTTTGTTTAAATTTCAAAAATTATATTTCACTAGTTTTATTTATAAAAAATTATTACTTTTACTTGAAAATGGCCTATAAAACTTATTAATGGTTAAAAATAATTTTATATTATAATTTAAATTATTAATTATAATCTAAAACAAATTTATTTTAGAAGGATGAAAAGTAAAAAAATATTAAATTACAAATACTAAAAATATATTTAAACTTCAAAGTATTTATTCTGAGTACCATACAACATAAAATATAGTAAAAATGTTTTTTAAAAACAAAAAAAATCATAAAATCTAAGTTAAAAAACATTTCAACTTTATTTTTATTCAACACATTTTATTTTAAAAGTTACATTTTTAAAAATAAAAAATTATAAACTCACAACCACCCAAATGGATATGAATGATTATTTAACATCATTACTCTCTTTCTAAAAGAATCATTATACAATTTTTTTTTATATTATTCTTTTCAAAGCAAAACATTAACATTATAGTTTTCAATAAACAAAATTTTAATTAATGTTAACAAATTAAATCAAATTTGAAAAAAAAATACATAGTGTTATAATTTCATTATTTCTGAATAATTTTAAGGTTGTTCTACACATATATCTGAATGATTTTAAATGAATTATCCAAATAGTTGGTGTTTATTTTTTAGTATAAAAGACATTCGTTGAAGACTGTCGAGCGATTAAAAATGATCCTCTGTGATTGAATCAGTACACATGTTATCATCATCATTATAAATAAATTTTGTTAATGAAATGAAATTGATTTTGTTTTTTGTGCATCCTAATTGGCTTCCCACTGAATCCAGAACTCAGTTGGGGGAGGGCCAGTGTTTGAGTCAGATCGTACCAGGACCACAATGCCATTGGACAGTGCTGTGATGTGGTCTCCATAAGCTAGCTTTTCACACTACACTTCCCATTCTCACATCCTACTCCTCCCTCTCTCTTTCTATTCTGCAGTGCATGCCCTCTCTTAAGAACACACTCTTCACAAAAACATATATAGTACACAGTAGTCACATGATGGATAACTGTTACTCTACTCCTCCTTCTTCAAGTTCCACACAAGCTCGTCGCAGCTGTGAGGATGATGAGGCTTCAAGCTTAAAGAAGAGATTCCTGAAAAGAGCCAAGGAACACAGGTCCAGGCTCTATATCCTAAAGAGGTGCATTATTATATTATTGTGCTGGCAGAAGTACGAGCAATATTGACTCTCACACCACACCCTCTCTTTAGCAGGTGGATATCATTAACTACACCAACCCCACTTTTTATTTTTTAAGTTAAACTTTCATGTTTGTAAATAAATCACTATATAATGGTTTTACTCTTACTCAGAGGATTTCAATGAACATGTTGATGAGCACTCTATTGCACCTGTGATCACTGTCTGAAGATTCTTCGTTTCAACATTAAAGAAGATACTAGCTTGTTCATCAAATTAATACTCGGGTTTTATTAGATGAATAGTGTGACAAAAGGAGAGGTGGGATATCACTTGCAGGATTTACACGTTATTGTGTAAACAGACATTACTCGACTCAACTTGTTTTCTAGTGTAAAAGAGGGTGAAAGAAAAGACATTATTTCACATGAGGATAGGGACATATCGAGGCTACCAAGTAAGTAGTAAGTACACTTGTGGTTAATTGGTAGGCCTGAGGTCAAGTATAAGGTTTGCCTACTTTTTCTGCTTACTTTGCCAGTTATATTACATTAAGCTATATAATAAATTCATCTAAGAAGCTTCAACTTTTCTCTTCCTTTTCACCATTATACCCTTCACCAGTGACATCAATCATATTTTCGCTTTTTAACTCCCAAATCTCATCTTTGATTTCTTTTCTTTGTGTTGCTAGTAATTAACTACTGCCCTTAGCTTTATTAGTATGCGATAAGTGCTAGAAACAGAGTACAAGACTTGTGTATATGTTGTTGTTGTTTTTGGTAAACGACTTGTGTATATGTTGTTTGACATAATACAATCCACGAGCCAACAAGCTTTGGGAAATTATTATTGATACATGCACGAGCTTATGGTACTTTACCTAATTAATTAATATTATATCCCTTACATTTCATATGCTCTTATGAAATAATACTTAACTAAATTATGTATTAAAAAATGGTTGAAGCGGCCTGATATATTAAACGTAGTGAATATAAGCCATATATGTACATAAAATGTCAACCACTAATCCACTGTTAGCATGTTTGGATCAATGGCACATTGATTAATAAACTAACTATTTTTTTCATGGTAAAAGTAAAATAACACTGAGTTATTTATGATTTTTCATGTTTTTTTACGTGATTTTGATTGCCCACCATGGAACCAAACATACCATACCTTAATGATGGATTGAGGGATATAAATACAAAGTTTATTTATTTACTTGAAAAATACCAACAACATATTCTTTTAAACACATTTTTATTTATTTACGCAATCACAAAAAAAAAATATAGTGTACATGTTTAGATCCTATTCAATTTTTCCAAAATCAATTCTATTTTCTAGTTGAAAGCTAAAGTAACAAATAATTTTTTCCATTTTTTCCAATTTTTTACTATGATTTTAGGAATCAGAATGAACTCTGGTAGCTATTCGTTATTCAAATACACTAAGCGCGCGAGTTTGCTTTGTCGGAGAGATGTGGTGACATGAAACTCAACACGTGTTCACTGCAAAAGCAAGACAAGTATGCTTCCTAAAAACTGAGGTTGGCGAAAACGTAAGTTTGAACCGAAAATCCAAACACACCGAGGATGTAAAAGGTTACCCAGGATCCAGCGACTAAAAGATGAGTAATTGATGTAAAAATTGGAAACTAACAAAAAAAGAATTGTTAAACTGGGAGAAATAGGTGATTTTGGAAGAAAATTGACGCAGATCTAGACATGCACTGCGATTCGATACTGCCTATAAATTTTCTGGACAAATATTAATTTGTCTATCAAAAAACAGAACGTACCTGAAGACAGCGTGTAAAAACAACGCTACATCCTTATGCGGCCATTTATTTTGGAATTGACATTTGGCCAACCCTTTTATCTAATTTGATATTCCAAGCTTGAAGCTTCCCGCTAGAATTGGAGATTTTGAGTGTTTATATTTGGACTCCTATGCTCATCATTTTTGGGGCCTGTCCCCAAAATAGTGTTCAGATGACTGTATAAGGAAACGTGCATGTCTAAAACATTGTATTACTTTATTATTATTAAAAACACCATGTTCTAATAGTACTACATGATTCTGTAATTTCTGTTCATGTACAATGCAAAAATAGGACAATTGCTGCGGTTAGTTAGAGCTAAGCTGCCGAATCAGCTGTTTTGAGTTTGCTGCCATTTATATACTCTCTCGAACTCTTTCTTTATTGAACTATAGTAATTTAATCACGTTTATATCGATTTCTTCAAAGCTTAGTGCAATTTCAGCCAGCAAACTTGCATGCATGTTCAGACTTCAGAGTGACCAATTATTGGTTAATTTGTAATCCAAATTTTCTCGAAATAATTTATAAAGAGAATTAGAAAATATTGCAAATTTTTAGTTATTTAATTGTTTTTCAAATATTTTATTCCCCTGCCACTGCCATCATAACCGGTGGTGCCAACGTGTTCATAAAGTAAAACTTTTCGTTCGAAAACGTGTGCGAACAAATCTCCCCCTTAGTTATGGGCATTACTGGCGGAAATACTACAAACAAAGCAACATAACATGTCACAGCCTCACAGGGTCCCTCCCAGGCATGCATGGGAACTAATTAACGCTGTGGATGCTAACCGATTATTCTGCTTCTGTCACCAAAAGGGAAATTTAGGTAGAACCAGCTGGCAGCTCAACTATTTCAGAAAGAGAAACACTGCATAAACAAATTTTTTTAACAACAATTTATTACGATTCATACATCTTTGTGTAACATTAGTTTAACTTTAAATTTGTACAATATTTTTATATCAAAATTTTCTATAAACAAAAAATCAAATATATTTAAGCTAACACTCATGCTAGATTCAAATTTCTTGAGGAAAATTTCAGTTTAAATCTTGTAAATGAAGAAATATGATTGATATCACCAAACATGTAAATTAATTATCCTGAAGTTGTTTCACTAACTATGGTCTAAACAAAAGAAGGCAGCATTAGATACTTTGAATGAGAGTTTTTTCATCTATAATAATCATATTAGACTCCAATAGAATTGTTTTCACTAACTATTGTTTAGAAAAAAAAAATATGATTGAAAAAACAAACCTCACTAAAGGAGTTAATTAGATTTTTATGATAAAGACTAATTATCGATAAAGAGAATGGATACTTCACCGTATAAACACTTCCATATACATTTGCTAATTTCCGAACATAATTATGTGCAAATATACACATACTGTGTAAAAAGAATCTAAAGTCATACGAATCAACGATAAAATCCTGAGATGGATGCATTAAAAAAAACAAAGAAGCCATGGAGATTTGAAATTCTTTGAAATGTTAATTAGTAGACGTGACAACCTCTTCTTCCATGGGGTTTTATGGATTCTGTTCATTAGTTTCCCTTTTTTCTTAAGAAGGAAAGAATATTAAATTAATCATGATTTTTTCAACCAAGACCTCTTGCTAAAAAAAACAGGAAAGGAAAATCTGCCCTATAAATGAGGAATCATGAATATAGTTTCCTATGAGCTTCCTTTTATGGATTTATACCAAAGACCGTTTCGTCTTTTATTAATAACTAACTCCACTCACAGGTATCTATCTCTCTATCCATCTCTGCCTTTGAATGTGGAAGAAAGTGAAGATCCGTTTGATATTGACGAAATCAAACTTTTTGCACCATATAGATGTTGTTGATAAACCAAATAAAACTGGATGAATAGAAAAATGAAAATCCATGACTCAATCAAATCACCACCATATTCACAAATTCACACCAACCACTCACTAACTTTCTAAAAGCCATTTCCTATTTGAATTTCAAATGTTGTTGGCAGCAGACCAACTTACCCTCTGAGGCTCATAAATATAAAAACTTGTAAGCAAGACTCGGTTTCTTGTCTCACTGGCCTTCTCTTCTTGTCACAATTCAAAATATGCCTTTCTCCATTTGTTTCTACTCTCAAAATTTAATGTACCCCTCCTATTTTTTGCTTGGTCGTTGGCAAATTAAATGCCACCTTATTTGAGGCTCTGCATCACTCTGTCTCTGTCCACCCCTCTCTCTTCCATTATATTTTAAGAATCTCACAGGACACTATAGTTACTCCAAGGGAACATAATACCACCTTCTTCATCAAACTTTCCAAGTATTATGTTTTCTGGTGATGGATATACTGGAGTTACCATAGGTGTAAGCTTTTCTTGTCACATTCATTATTAACCAATGGTTCTTTGTTTCTTCAGAAAGTGCAGGAATGGAAAGTGGTGGAGGATCACACTTCTAACGTATAATTTAATAACTTGAGATATTGGTGCGGTTCAATCAGAAGGCAGTGTTTTATGATCCAAAAGCTCTGTGTTATTTGATTGAGCCGTGCCAATATCACATGTTATTGATCTCGGGCTATCACATTTCTCTTCTCTGTACATGGAAATCTGCAGCTCCATAAAAGTTTTTTTTTTTTTATAATTATTTTATATGTTGATTGTTGCATGTTCTTAGAGTTCATAAGTAGCAATGGGAACTGTAAATGAATGTTGACAAAGAGAGTAAGTGCCATTATCTGCTTTTTTTCTTCTTCTGCAGATTTGATCTTCATCATGCTTGCTACTTTGCGGTGGCCACCTTATTAGCATGTTTTTGTGTGTCTCCGAAAAGTGGTGATCAATTTTTTGATGTGGGATAGTGTGAATTGGCATGGTAGGTAGGAAAATTTGTTTTAACTTTTGTTTTCTCTTTTCAGGGTGGTAGGGACTTCACTAGAGGCGGATCAAGTGGCAATTGGCAAAGATAAATTTTTCTTTACGTTTACTTTGCTTCTATTTAAAGGTTCATCTTTTTTTTTTTAGCTGACAATATCCTATCTTTCTCTTGCTTTTACATTTAATTGTTTTACATTATTTAAAGGTGTGAACTCTATTTCGGTTCTCCAAACAAGTATTTTGATTCCGCAATAAAAGGTTAGATCGAATTCTGATTAATCGGTTTATGTACCTCTGACTACAATAATTCCTTAGCAGTTAGCAGTTAGCAGTACTGTACGTACTAAGATATTAATTCCAATAATCTTCTTGGTGATACAAATTGTAAACCTCTCCTACTTATCTGTTTGAAATATTCTTTCTTTGGATTAACAAAATTGTTTAAATTCAATTTTCTTCTCCAATAATGGATATTCAATATAAAAAATCTATGGACCTTCCTTAATAAGCTTTCAAGATGAAAAAATAAATTTATTTTAATATTAAAAATATAATTATGAAATGAATCTATCATTTTATTCAATCCCTCAGGCTCACACTACCCTTTGTGACAAGTTTAAATGACATTTTTTTGTAATTTATTTTTAGTGTTGTATCTTATCCTAGGTTTATACGGCTAGGACTAATTTAACAAAATTTAATTTGACGTGGGGAAATTGATTCCTGCACCCCTTTTTTGGCCTCTACATCCCCAAAGGAAAATAATACCCTTCTTGTTACTGTAATGCCCTAATGTGCACACCATTGCAGCAATCACCATCACCATCACAACCCCTTTAACCCCATTGTGGTGGCGACAACCTTGTCAAAACCCAAGGGAGTCATATTACCCCCTTTATTACGGAACACAGCATCTTAAAAGTATATAAATATATTTGAAATAGTTATTTTGATTTTTATATTCTAGAATAGATGTGGGATACTACCACTTCTAAAGTAATTATTTCAAAATATAAAAATTTTATTTTGAAATAGTTATTCTAGAATATGAAAATTTCTATTATGAAATAACATGTCATGTTTAGATATCTTAAATATCTTAGAGACATCAGTAATATATTGAAAGCATGCTTAGATAAACAACATAATTATAAATTTGGATGAATTATATTGAAAAAAAATATTTTAATAAACTTTTTTTTACAAAAAATATTAAATAACTTAAAAAAGTGAATCTTAATTTTTTTAAAACACTCATTGGAAATAAAGCTGACAAAATGAACGGGTCAACCCTATCGATCCATTGAGTCAAGCGTGAAAAATAAGTTGAATCAAGTCAGCCCATATTTTATATGGGTCTCATTTTGTGAAGTCCAAGATGTTCATAGACCGGCCCATATTGATTCATTTTACTCTCTTTTTTATCTAAATTTAAAAGAAAAATAACCATTAAAAATATATTGGACCAAAATAGGTCTCATTGAATTCAGATCTATATATCTTGAATTCAACCTAGTATGGTGGGCCAATGGGTCAACTCAGTTCATTTTGTTGACTCTAATTGAAATTCACAATTTTATAGATTATATTATCAATATATATTTAAAATCTGTCCAACCATTTTTTTTTACGTGTCATTTGGTGGTGTGTGGTAGGTTTTTTTTCTTCTTTCTGCTTTGCAGGGTTTATTTAATAACTCTACCTCTTTGATTTTGTAGTTTCAACAATAGCTCAAGAAATTTTCATCTTTATACAGCTTTTTTCCCACTTAGATTTTCATGGAATAAATAACAGAATAAAAGATTACTTGTTCTCGTTTCCACACTTCACAAAACACCAAAACTGAATGGTTATTTGTAAGATTGTAAACTCAACAGTGCAATTCGAGAATTTTTCTGCGGTTCATGTTTTTAGGAGCAAATATGCTAGCTGATTCTTTTGCTAAGCATGAGATGTCAATTAGCAGACACTTTTGCTTGTTTTATTCTCTGCCAGACTTTGCTTGTAACTTCTTCATGGAGGATGCCTCTATTATTGATTTTTCAATAAAGTCTTAATTTGGGTTTGGGGTGTTTGCCCTACCCACCAGCAAAAAAAAAAAAGCAAAACTGAGAATGGATAGTGAGGTAAAGAAAAATGAAAAAGTAATAACACTTTAGGGAACGAACAAATAAAATCATATTAAATTTGTAAGACAAAAGTAATAATTATTATGAAGCGTTAGACATGGCAGAGAACTAGAATATAAAGCCCTCCAGCCACGTAACAAAATAATGGATTGGTTGGTTGCTACTATACTCTTTCTTCTTCATTCTCTTTGGCTCCCAAGCAGCTACACCTGTATGTCTATATCATATCATATCATCCTACTAGTCTCATACTACGTTTATAGCCTGCACTGCACCACTAGTGTTTTTTTTCAGGTTTCTGAATATTGCCCTACTGCTTTAGTTTAGAAGGTTGCACTCCACAATGCGTTTTCATCCTCCCCACAACGCTGGTGAACTTCTTTCATCCTCTCAACAGATCTGCAGATCCCACTGCATTTCCAATCAAATGAGGCGACACAGATGTTACCGGCCTGCGCTTTCCATTCACAATCTGCAGGAGGGTAGCACTACTACTGTTAATAATTACCATGGAAAGTGATCATTATGTCAGGCAGGCTTAAATGGAAGCATGGTAGTTCGAGCTTTAAAATGAGGAAATAACCATAACATGGCATCTCAAAGTTTAAACAGTATATGGACATTCAGATGCTAAGTTTTTATTGGTTAATCAGATTTATATATAATGATTCTGAAGAAGTATTGAATCAATGATAATAATGTCATGCGAATTATCAACATACCAGGGGGTGTGCCACAACACATTCTCCTATCATCAACATGATCCACATCCAAACCAATAAACCAAGATCCCAATGAGACATCTTCATTAGCATATTTATGCAGCACATCCCTGGCGTTATAAAATCAAACTGTCAATCAATAAAAAAAATACTATGTGCCAGATTAGTTGGTATGATATTCAATTATATACTAGTAGAGAAGAGTCCATGAAATTGTCAGTCTGCACTTGTTCCTACCTAATGAAAATCTCAATTTCATTGACATCCAAACATCCCCCTTGCCTTTGTGTGCTTTTAACATTTGAGCAAGGAAAACAAGACTTACTGATTTATTGATATATAAGCAGCCAAATCTTGTGAAATGGCATATAATTGTCCTGTAGCATGACGGAAGTACTTGTTTCCCACCTCTCCAAACTTCCAGTATTCTGGTTCATGGTATTTCACTCCCCTGTGGTAAGCCAGTTACACTAGCAAGTGGATTTAAACTATATCTTAAGAAAATAAAATACAGGTTTTCTTACTTCTGAGCAAGGACAGGACCAGATTTCATGCACCCAACATACACCTAAGGTTTCGTACGATGCATAGTCAGAGTCAATCCAAGTGTTGCTGAGATAGAAAGATAAACAATAAGCACAATGAGGAAAGTGATGGAATATTTATATAACAATTATGGCTGCTTAGTTAATGAAGTATCTATTATGAAGTGTGAAGAAAGTAGTCAAACAAAACCCAAAATAATCAAGAGTCAAGTGGATTTTTTGCCTTTCATTCTCATGTCTATTTGTATAAAATTCCATCCAATTAAGCAAACACTCCAAATACAACTAAGAGCACAGCATAATAATTACATTAATGTTCTATAGAGAATGTACATGTTCTATAGAGAATGTACCAGTTCTCAATATATAACACTGCAGAAAGCATAAAATATAACAGTTCAATATACCAAGGACAAGAAGAATCTTAAGCATTGTCATGGCTTAGTTGGAAACTTAAGTAATGGTGCCTGGTCAATCCTATTGCAGATAGTTTATACTAACCTCAAACTTTTTAATGCAAACAATTAAGGAAACTACAGATGGATACATGAAATCGGCTGTGCTACAAGATCAGGGATTATGTTCTAGATTAAAAATGGACAGAAATTTCAAAGTCCATTGTTAGTTGAGTCACTTGTTAATACATCAAAAGTTTCAATCCTATTGCAGATAGTTTACACTAACCTCAAACTTTTTAACGCAAATAATTAAGGAAACTACAGATGGATAAATGAAATTAGCTGTGCTACAAGATTGGGGATTATGTTCTAGATTACAAATTGACAGAAATTTCAAAATCCATTGTTAGTTGAGTCACTTGTTAATACATCAAGAGTTTCTTCCATAAAATAATCATCCCTTGGATAATTAATTTTTTAGTCCTCTAATTTATTATTTAGGTTCAATTTGGGCCTTAAATTTTTATGGGTTCAATTTGGCCCTCTAATTTTTAAAATCGATTTATTTTTTTGGAAAATGTGCATTTTGTGGTGGTTTAAAACAACTTAGTGGCGGTTTTGAACCACCACAAAGTGTGATTTCTTACAATTTAGATTGAAGGACCAAATTGAATCGATATAAAAAATTAGAGAACCAAATTGAACAAAAAAAAACTACAAGACCAAATTGAATCTAAAAAATAAATTAGAGGACTAAAAAACTAATTTAACCTTAATTTTATTTCATTAGGCAATTTTACTAACAAATACATAAAATAAATTTCCTAGTCTATTTAAATCTAATATCGTTTGGACATATGTTCCAAAAGTTAATTGACAAAGTAAAAAAAATTAAATAGGATTTCTAAAATTCATTTCTGAAGTATTCTTCCTCATTCAGTTATCATATAGTGATTGCCCTTCTCTGACCCTTATAGTTATTGCCCTTTTTTAACAGGATTTTATGGTTTTTATAGAACATTTGTAATAAATGATTTGTTGTTCTTTTATAAAGACATGAGGTTATTCATCTGCATATATAATCATAAGTAAGAACTGTGACTTAGATTCATCACTTCAATTTATCATAGTTACTTCTCCCATAACTCTCTGCATATCATATTATCATTATTAATTGTAAACACTGAATATTTTTTCTATTTACCTAAATTCACATGAACATCATCATCAACTTCATAAAATTCTGCATCCCACAAGGCAACAGCAGTTGAAAAGTAGATCTTTGTCTTAGCTGATAGTTCTAGGTATCCCTCAATGTGGTTCTGCTTAACACAAATGTATATTGTTTCATCAACAAAAATAAGCCAGCACGATATAAATAAGATATAGGATTATGTATCTCAATGAAAAGAGGCAGGAGAGAAAGATCACCAGCCTCAAAAAGTCAGCATGAAGCCTCTCCTCTACTTCAATAGCTTTGTCAAGAATGCCACCAGATGTAGAACTATAGACCAAAAAGGCTAATTAAAATCTCAATGATTCAACTGTCTCTGGTTTCCCTAATACAGCACAACCATTCAGCATAAATCAAGTAGTGAAGCAAATTTAAGATTCAGCTCCAAAGTAGATATTGTCTTACTTGGTTTCCTGCAATTCATGTATAGAAGATTTAGCATTATAGTTATTTGATAAGCATAGAAGTAAATCTAGTGCAAACAAGCATTGGCTTGGCTTACCTGACAACATTTTGTGTATTTGAAACTTCCACTTGACGGTAATTGGAGTTAGGCCTTACAACCTTTGGACAAAGGCAAAACATCAAGCAGAACATGTCATGATTATATATCTTTCTTTCAAAAAAAAAACAGAAGATGCAGCTAGTGTTATACCATATATGCCTGCAATTTGAACTTTATTATACTAAATTTCAAAACCCACTAGAGCAAAATATGTATCTTTTGAAATAGTTGGTCCAGAACCTTCTCAGCCAAGCAAGAGTTCAACCCTTTCTTCCCTTGTTAATATTTTAATTAAATTAAATTTAAGTCAATACAATGTATTGGTGGCATGTGCCCGTTGTCCAAAATTCAAGTCCAAAAGAGATGACATATCAGAGACAAGAATACTCTAAGGTAACGTCTGGCCCACATACTTTGGTTTTTAACCAGCCAAATGGCATCGTGTAATCTATGTAGCCGACCTCACTTAGTGGGATAAGGTTTTCTTGTTGTTGTTGTCTTCTCCTTAAAAGGAGAAGTTGGGCCAAATACAATCCTTGTAAAGCTCTTAAAAATAAATGTATCCTTTTTTTAATGAAAAAGACCCAAAAGAGAAAACTTCTATAGAAACTAATTAGAGGAGTTTCTTATTATACAAACACTACCTTAGGCATGCATTTGGCAGCTTAATTCTGAAGGCACATTCACCCCCAATGAATACAGTTACCGAAAACGAAGGTCCATTGGTGACATTTCCCCCATTCCATTATGCAAGTGTATACAAATAATGAACTAACCAGTAGTATTTCCAGATCATGGGGAGGGGACTTTTAAGGTTGTTATATATTCCAGTAGCAGTCAATGACAGTCTATTATCTATATTATGGGATAGGGGGGAAGTCCAACACAGAATCATAGCAAAAATACAACATAAGTAAAAGTGCAACTGATACACTTACTAGATTTAGATTACAACCCTCAGAGTTTAGTTTTATTCTTTCAATCTCAGTAGAAGCCCTTGAAATTTCTTTATATTCAGCCATCGACCATATCCTGATATACAATTGGGGTTAGCATTCCTCGCATATGATAATGATTATCTCATGCCAGACCTATTTTAATAAATACTAATAGAGTAGAAATTGGACAAAAAAAAGGACCTCTACCTTCAGTTTCTGATAATAAAAGCAGAGATTGTGAACATTAAATTTATAAACCTAGCTTCATAAGTGGATATTTGTTCTCAAACAAGCAGGGTTAAAATCAAGGGAGATGAAAAAATGTCTATAAATTGAGGATCACAGGTCATGCATATGAAAAGAAGCATTCATTTAATTAAGCTCACCCCAATGTCTTCATTCCATTAAAACTTCACGATTTTCAGCAACTACATATAAAGAGAGAGGGAAGGGGGAATAAAATATAGATACCCACCTATCCCTTCTTTTGATTCAGCGGAACATAAGGGGAAAAAAGAAGTGGATGAGAGAAAAGAAGAAAATGAGTCTGAATTAGCTTTGGGCATTTAATGAAACCAATCAAAAATCATAGGGGAAATTGAACAAAAATATTTATACAAGTATAAAACAAACAAACAAACCAAAAGGAAGGATGGATTGAATGCCCTATGGCAGAAGACACAGGCAATGAAATATTCTTCCTTAGAGCATAACCCCCTTTGCAGCCTAGAAACTCAATCACTCACGGTCACACAAAACAACTACAAAATAAAAATCAAACTTGATGCTGAAATATAGAGACCCAGAAGCACAAGTACCTACTGGTGAAGAACATTCCAGCACAGAAGCTTGCCACACAAAGCAGAAGAGCCCGTTTCCTATGTAAGACATTCCTTCCACTCACTACTACACATGCTCCCTTGCTCTTCATAGACATTCACCTTCTCCTCTTCTTCCTCACCTCACTATAATAACCAGAAATAGAAACAGATAATAATGCACACAGTATAAAAAAAATACAACGAGAAACAGAGATGAAACAAATGCAAAAAAGAAGCATACTTTACAGCTTCCGTGGCAGCCAGCCACTAACTTGTTCGTTGGGGGCAACAGAGGAAGAAGACCCACTAAGGCCCCCGCCTCTTTATTTTCCAGTCTTTAAAAACCGTCCCTTTTCAACAAACGCCTCTTCAAATCACAAACGAAATTCAGAACAACACTTATAACAACAAAAAACGGTAACAGTAACTCAAGTGTTCGATCACGGTTTCTCTTCTCAGATCGATCTTGTCTCCCTTCAGTTATGTTTGTCCCCTATATGTTTCGTTCTACAATTTTTCAGCTCAACTGGGTGTATGGTTTGTTTCATAAATCACAATTCATTAACACTAACCCCCAAGATAAAACCCCATTATAAAAAGGGGAAACAAACTAAAGTTATTTTCCCCCCCTAAGGACCTGTACCTTAACTGAAGATAAAGATGATAAAATCTGTCTCGCGCGTTAACTCATTTGACTCACTAAAAAAAGTGAATTGAGTTGACTTTGTCAACCTGCATGATTAAATGGGTTAGGTCAATCTGGCCCACTAAAATCGTGGGTCACAGCCGAACCAATCCACCGAGTCAATGTATTAAGATAAGATAAGAATGAATATTGAATCGAGAGATTAAGAGCTGAGAGGCAGGTTACAGAGTGATAGAGAGAGTCTGAAAACTAAAAAGTGATCCCGCAGAGAGAGAGTGAGAGGCACGGCGTAGGCACCCGCAATCTCGCTCGGCCACTCCGACGCTCCCCAGTGACTCCAGCCTCCAGGCTCCTCCATCTCAGCATGTTTACTGAAGATGTCGCCATCTGACCCATCTCCTTTGAATTCATTTTTTTTCCCACAGTGACGTTGCTTTCAAAATTTACACTTGATATTTGCCCTCCACATTCCTTATTTTCTTTTATTCAATTTTTATCAATTTCTGTTCAATGTCGTAGTTTTTATATTTTTTGCACTATTTTGTATTATGTACGAGGAAACACTTTGAATCTTTGATTTTGTTTTCTCGTTGAAATCTTAGTGCGCACAGAGAAAGCCCAATTCTAGTGTAATGCTGGGATTTCAGTTATAATCCTTTATTCTCTTGTGATCTAGATAAGGTCATAACCCAATCCCTTATAAATTTATGATTTCACCTTATATGTCAATAGCTTATGCATTAGCTAATTAACAACATTTTTTCCTCCAAGTTCAAAGTGATCATTATGACGAATTTTTTTCTCCTGAATTAGACCAACATGAATATTATGGTCTTTACAAGAGAAAAAATGTTGTTACAAAAATTTGGTTCTTGTGATCATAAACTTTAAAAATATTTTAGAGGCTAACCTTTTGAATTGCGGGTTTACAAGTGTACAGTGGCAACACAAATACAATTGATGGGTGTGCAACATTGTTCCATAGAGACAGATATTCACATGTTAAGAAATATGAAGTTGGGAATTGATTTGGCATATGGTTGTTCAATTATGTTTGTACACAAATTATGTGCTTGCATGCAGGTTTTATTTAACAAGGCTGCACAGTCTTTGACCGAAGGCTACAATTCCAATCACTCAGAAGAAAATTGCCTTGAATCAGCTGGTTAAGGTGGTTATTTTCCCAAATATTACATTTCATTTTTTTCAGAAAGGAAAAAAATTGGTTGTCTTGTGTAATTGTTACTTACCAAGTTCTCTTTGTATTTAGGATAACGTTGCTTTAATAGTGGTTCTAAAAACAAAAGTTAACAATCAGCCATTTGATAATCCAGGGAAAAGCTTCTTTGTCTAGTAAGCTCTTTCATGTTCATACCTTATGACTGTTGTGGTTTCTTATTTTGCTGATGCTCGTTGATCTGGTATTAAATCTTCGTGTATTACAGGTCCTGGATGCTCCCCCCTTCCCCTTCTTCATAATATTTCATAATATAAGCTATATAAAATCTAAATGCACACATAGAACTGCCTTAATTACATTTGTATTTTTTTTATAATTTTTTTAACTTTTTGTTTTTTTAAATTTTTAGGTGAATTGGCCCGTTAACCCACCAACCCACTTAAAGTGGGGCGAACTAGTATTTCTAGCCCACTTTGCAAAAGTGAGCCAACCCGCCCTGACCCATTTTTTGGTGGGCTGATCCACTGTGCCAACCCTAACTGAAGAGGATATTTTTTGCTATCACAACTCTATAAAGTACAATTATTAAAGTGTAATTATTTGACATATGAGTTTCTAAACGATGAAAAAATATATTTTTTCCCTAAATGTGTAAAAATAACTACATTTTAATCCTGCCGGTATTTTTATCTTATAACTATTATGTTTTTATTGGGTTGAAATGTCGTAAGAAAATATTGACAAATGATATGTTCACTCAATGGGACCAATTTGTCGTGGAAATTTGGATGGACTATTTTATCAGTTTTGTTTTTTTTTACCCAGCAACCTCTCCCCTTCTTGCCAACAACTATTTCTTCTTATCTCTTACATATTATTCTTCATGAACAACGTTACTTCACCATCAACAAAAGATGTACATGACTAGGAGTGGCCTTTGGTTATTTTTTTGTTTGTTTGATTTGTTAATATGAATTCATATTGTTTCAATTTTACAATATAGTCCTTATCGTTGAGTTCTCCCGTAAGCCTAATGAATTCAAAATTAAGCCTTATAATTCAGAATCCTATTCAAAACCACGAAATTTAGAACTTGTAGCAATTGAATTAATATCAAAATGGCACCAAATTTGTTACATATAGGTGCAATATAAAATTTTAGTACAAGTAAAAAGAGAAGACAACAATGAAGAAAGAAAAAAAAAACAAACAAAAAATAAGTTAATCTCCCTTTGTCTCTGCTATGAACGTCGTTGTGTCGTCGAATGCAAGTTATCATCACCAGAACTAGTATGTTCTCAAAGCTTCAGCCTCAACATCACTCTTTTCAACTCTTTGCAAAGGATGACGATTGTGCATCGCCACCATGCCGAACTTCGTCTTCTCTGACACGTTAGCTTATCGGTGAGTGCGAGTTCAAGAATGAGCAAACATTGTCGTATCATAGCTAACACCGTCGACATTAATGCAATGACATGGATCGAGACATAATAACAAAATCAAACACAAATACCTTCATGATAATCGTAGATCCAACAAAAAGAGTATTATCTATATCTCAAAAATCACCATCCTAAATTTCAAAAATTTGCACAATAATTCATAAAACCAAATGGATAAGGATGTCTTCATCATCGTTGTTAGTGGCCCCAACGACGTCGACAAGGACTTCCACAACGCGAGCCTCTGCGACAACTGCCACATACTCCATTTTGCATCCTCCTCATCGGAGCTGGACCAATGAGGTAGAGGATAGTGGCTTGCCTTCCTAGGTCAATGACCACACTCTATACTTCCACCGGAGGGGTCGAGGTGGCATTGCCATCGCCGTGTTTTGCCTTGCCTCCTTCCCCTATCTTTCTTCATCTAGCATTTAGGTTTAGGTTAGGGTTGTAGAAAGAGGGGTAGACTAGAAAAGACGGGGGAGAAAAAAAAATTCTGATAGTTGATATAAAATCAAAGAGGCTGTTGAGTAAAAAAATTCAAAATTGACAAAATAGTCTATTGAAATTTTTATGACAAATTAGTCTTACCGAGTCAACAATCATTTGAGAATCTTTTTTATGACATTTTGATCCTCACATGTCATATTAGGAAAAACGTTACACTTGAAGAACACAAGTAACAATAAGACTAAAATGTTGATATTTTTACACATTCAGAGACAAAAAAAAATATTTTTTTTCATTTTTTCAGGGACTCATATATCAACGAATTATACTTTTAGGAACTAAGTTAAATATTTTTCCTTATTTTTATTAGTTATTGTTGGAGATCTTATGTCCATATAGTCAAATTAAAATATATAAAAAATGAGAAATAATACTTATTTTATAAGCATATTTTGTAAATTAAGTTAAGCCTAAACCCAAACTTTTAAGATGGTAATAAGTATTGTTGGATTGTATGTCTATTCATGTAAACTTTATGTTTGAGATATCCATTCTTTAGTATGAAGAGGGGGTATTCTTACATTGATTAATGATAATGGTTAAATTAAAATATATAATTGACAACACTGCCACCTTAGAAACTCATTTAATAGGATTATATTCAGCCAGAAACCAAATCCTAAGAATTGTTTTTCTTCCTCGCATTGTTATTCATTTTTTGGCTGCAAAAGTGTGCTTTATCACATTTTAAAATATGAAAAATGGGCATAGGAAAATGACTTATCCAAGGAAGGTAACGCGCTCGCTGTAACTAGTGTGAGGATGATGACCAGCAAAAAGTAAGGCAAATCTAAATAAATAATATTTTTTTAATAAATATTTTGAAATTTGGGCCAGTCAAACATGTCCAATTTGGACGTGTTCACATCCATCACTAATTTGGTCTCTAATTCGGTCGCTAATACTTTTTTACAGAATACTGTATTTTTTTTTAATGTGTTGCGACCACAATATTGTGATTTTTTAAATTTTTTAAACTGAAATTGTTTAAAAATTTGGCAGTATAATTTTGGTAAATATATATACTAAAAAAATATTACTTAATTTGGACTAATT
The DNA here is from genome assembly GCA_013407115.1 of Glycine latifolia. NCBI lineage: Eukaryota > Viridiplantae > Streptophyta > Magnoliopsida > Fabales > Fabaceae > Glycine > Glycine latifolia. Next base: position 1,118,326 of record CM023947.1, read on the forward strand.
TTTTATTAACTTTGTTGTCTTTATAACTGAATTCCATAAAAATGATATCTATTTTAATTTTACGAAGCATTAATTTTCATGAAAATAACTTGTGTCTAGATACACTTTTTGAGTTTTTTATTTTGGTTCAATTTTTTTAAAGATTTGAGTCAAATTTCAATTTATTCTGTTCAAATTCATTACTATATATAATTAAATATGCATATAATTTTTAATTCACCCATGATTGTTTAAGTTGATGTTTTTATTTTTACATCTTAATGTCTGCAAAAAAATTAGCCAAAATTAGGTATACAATATGTCCTTCAAACGGTTATAACCCAAATTAGGTGTACGATATGTCCTTCAAACAGTCATAACTGTTGATAGGAATGTCCGATGGAAGCTTATTTTATGTCAAAACACTCGAAATTAAGAGAAGTAATTAAAAAAATAGAAAATAGCATTAAATTAAATTAATTGATTAAATAATTAAAAAAGTAGAAAAACAAGAAAATTTTTGGATGATTGAAAATTAAATCTTAATTTTGAGGCATTTAGAGGCGTTTTTTGGAAAAAAAAATTGTTGACCTTTGGGGATTTGCCCAAGTTTTCCTCTCTCAATTTCGAGCGTTTGGAAATCTTACATTTCTATCAAAAGTTATGATCATTTGAAGTTTATGTGCACTACGTCTCAAAATGACACGTGTTACAACTATGTGAAATACGTCTAAATTGGACTTGTTTAAACACGCCCAAATTAGACATATTTGACTGAGGCCCCCAGATTTCAAAATATTTTTCAAACATTTCCAAATTTCAAATTATTTATTAAAAAAAAATATTTATTTAAATTTGCCCAAAAAGTAATCCAATGTCGATAAAAAATAACCTCAATTCAATTCTCACATACATAAAATCTCTGTCTATGAAGAATAGAAGATCGTGCCCAAGAGACAAAGGGAATCTATCTCCGATGTTAGAAATTTGCGCTGAGCTTAATCTCATGCTAGATTAACTGAAAACGACCAAGTAGGAATGTCTTAACCTAATTTCGACTAACTCTAAAATCATACATCACCTGATTTTGAAAATAACAAACTATGCACATCGTATACTCATGTCTCATAATATTGGCCGTGACTCAACTTTACATGTCTTGGTCATTAAACCAAATTTTCCAATTAGTTTTACGTTAAGATTAAGATTGTTAACGCTATTCAGTTTGTTTGGTTAGAAACTTAGAATGTTTTACCGTAATCTAACAATATTTTGTCTCAATTCGATTGTTGTTGCTTTGGTTTGGCCTTAAGAAATAGAGTTTGAAATTGATTTTGAATATATTTTTACATATTTATGTTAAAGAAAAATTTATAATTGATTTTTGGTCTAGAATTTTATGAATTGAAATAAATTTGAATAATTTCTATTTTGGAAACAAAATTTTGTATTAAATTTTACTTTTAACTTAATTTTATAATAAAACATTAAAATATAAATTATATAACTTTAAAATTAATTTTAACTAAAATTAATTCAATCCAAATACACACTTTAAGAAAAAATATTAAAACAAAAGTATTTCAGGACGCGATGCTTTAAAAAGAATAAACACTAGTGCAATTTGCCCGAAATTGTTTGCCGTGGGTTTTGCAGTAAGTTGCACTTTTTTTTCCCCACAGACCAGACAACTAATATGATGAAAGTGTGATTTGAGTCATTTGACGTTACATTTGGAACATTAATTTATGAAGATTATATTTGCACTACGGGCATATGGCCAATATATAAATCTATGTATAGTAATAAAAAAAACGTTTGATTCGGATTCTTCTTGGCTTCTCGCAGGTTCGGATTCTCCACTCCTCAGCTTCAGACCAAAGCTTCACTTTTTCACCAACTCTGCTAACTGCTCCTCTTCTTTCATATTCGTTCACCAACTCTGCTTTTTTGGTTTTTTATTGTTTTCTCTTATGTTTGAAACTTTTATAACTGTATACATTCTCTATTATATTGGAGAGATTTTGTTCATTTTGCTGAAATTTGTTTTAAGAGCTTCAGAGACAGGGTTAAGTACTGGATTCCAATCAATGAGCTACCCTTGGCTGCAGACTTTGAATATACAAAAGGAAAGTATCGCCCTGGTCACTGTTCGCCACCTTTTGGAAATTGTTATACCGGTAACACTGATGTTGAGCCTCTAATTGTCGTGCACAATATGTTACTGGCACATGCCGAGGCTGTTGAATTATATCGCAAGCACTTTCAGATAATGTAAAATGTCCTAAACTAGCATTTGTTGTCACATTTTCTAGGTTAGGGGAAAAAGGATTAAAGGCCAAGATGGGAGAGTTTAATTAGAAAACCACTTGTGCTAATCCAGGCAAAGCAAGGTGGAACTATTGGCATTGTTGCAAATTCCTTAATGTATGAACCACTTAGAGAAGAAGAATTTGATAGAGAAGCTGTGAGTAGGACCCTGGCTTTTCACATAGCCTGGTAAGTATTTAAGTACCATTTAATATCAGGAACAAAATCCAGAAGAGTTTTGCTTATGACAATCATGCTTACAGAACTATTATGTACATTATTATTAATGAAAAGAATTACAGCACACGATCCTTTTATTTTACATTATAATACATCCTAATTATAGTTTTTGTGTACAAATGCAGAAAGAAAATGTAAGGGTCTCTAGACAATTCAAGAGGTGCATAGTCTCTGCCAAATCCAAACCAAATTCCTGTTCCCGCAACCACAGTCCTTGGGATTATTCTCTCCCCCGCCAAGAAACTCACACCCACCCTTCTCCTCACTGCTGCTAACTAGGGAGTTATTTTTTCTTTTATCTGTCCTGGTCAGGATCAAGTGCATTACACTGTTTTCTTCTCACATAACATAACATCATGGTAAATTTGAACCTTGTGACCTTTTCAGTGTCAATCATGTTTTATGAAGCATCATCATGCAAAATGATTGAACCGAGCAAAATTATGGAGAAATATGGGATCGGAATTGTCATGGAAAAGAGTATATAGGTAATGTTAAAATGGTATATGCAATACCAAAAAAGAAGTATAGAGAATATATTATTCAAAGTAAAAGTGTGGAGATTGCACCTATGAAAAGTGCGTAATCTATTAAAATTATTCATGCATGTTTTTTATAAATAAAAATCTCTGTTTTTCAATAATATTTTAATTTTAGACTAAGTCCATGAGTGAATTCCTTTCTGTTCAATATTTTAAATTAATTTAATTTATATTGCATCAAGAATAATAGTATGAAACATTATCATTAAAATATTTTTTAGTTTTATTTAGTGGGCTCTATGTGGTAAAGCATTTATGTGTTATCATTTTGGATTTTGTTTGAATAATAACACAAATCAAAGGTAACACAGGGTGTTTCAGATATCCTGCACCTTTTTCCTGCCTTTTTATAGTCTTCTTAATTCTGTTCTTATAACTATTTGGGTCAACTTCCTCCCTTGGTTCCTTTTTATTGCCTTACATAAATCACACAATTTTATGGAATTAGTTTTGGACTTCAATTTTTTTCACACTGGAGTTGATAAATAACACAATTTTTATTGCTTTACCTTTATCATTTTTATGTCACTCTTCCTTTGAACTTGTGGTTCACTCTAATGGTATTATTTGCAATATTTTGTGATAGGTGTGACCCTCTCACATTCCTGATTATCTTTCCTAGATGGTCCATTGCTTTCATGCTTCACAATCTCATGAAGCCCTTCAAATTCAGCTCCAGTAAAGGTAATTAAAGCCCAAAACCCAATTCTTCTTTTTCTTAATTTTTTTTTCCCGATTATTGAGTATCCTATCTTAATAACATCATATACTTATTTAGTCTTCTGCAGTTGGTTATCTCTAACTTATTTATCAATAAATTAATTTTTAATCAAACTTATTGTGCTGTGATTTGATGGCTATCACTCTGAATGTATATTTCTACATTGTATGTTGATCAGCGTAAAAAGTACGATTGTATCACTTATACTTTTTCATGTTTTTTATGCAATTTTTGCCACTCCACCGTGTATCCAACCATGTTGCAAGAATGTGTTAGATTTCATGGTGGGAATAATGAGAATTGATTTTGGTTGCAATCAAATTTTGTTTTATAAAATTATTATCTGGATACTTTTATTTATTTAAAAGCAAGTTTGCTATAAAATTTGGTGTAAATTTTTATTATAAAACTTGTCTAATTATTCATCCAAGTGTTGTTATTCATAACAATTCATGGCCAGATTTTTTTTTCACTCTCTTTACTTGCTGTGTTCTGGAGTTGCACAGGTTAAGAGGTGCTGGCTAGACAAAGCTTAGCCAAAATGGTATATTTTGGTTGTTATACTTTAAAATGAGAGCAGAATAGGACATAAGGTTAAGACAAGTGGTATATTTTGGTTCCATCCCAATGTAACATTCTGTTTTCTTTGGCTTGTCAAATGTTGCCTCATACTTTTGGTGTTATTGAAATATTTGAGAAAAGTATCTTGTATAAAACAAAAGGAGGGTGGAGGAGGAATTTCTTTTTTCTTCCTTTAAATTGGAGCTTTCATAGGGGAACTTGATATTTTCGGCATGATTCATGTTAAAATAGCCAATAAAGTTATATATTGTGCTTTGGTAAGTGCATATGTTGGGCATGCTTGTATAGACAGACAAGAATACACAGGTGAAGGTGAGAAACTGAGAATGCATCTACAATGAAATTCGGTGCTGTAATTTTTTAGAATAAATAAATATATTCAAGGAACAAGTTTTTAGATTGTATTCATAGTAACTTTATAACCTTTTTACACCGATATTAAACAAGTGTCTTATCATTGTGAAAATTGAAGCTTTTTGCTTTCAGTGTAGGGTTTTAATAGTTTCTGAAGTAGTTGAGAAGATTTTGTTCACTAATTCCACAAAGCTCTTATGCTGTCATTAGAGCAAAATTAAATCGAGAACAGGAAAGGGCTTAGCTCTGAGACAGAAAGCAGCTAACCGAACCGCAGCGACAAATGATTCTGCACCAATTGGTTTGAATCTTGCAGCGTTGGCCATGAGGATGCTTCTCCAAATGATGGTTCATCCGAGGTGAGGAAGTCATCAAGCAACTCAATAAGTTGCCTCCCAACTACAGCTTGCCTCCCAATTTATCCAATGCTAGCATCATACATCCTACTTATAGGAAGATTTAAATGCAGTTCTAACCATATTTATCCTTTTGTTTTTAGAATACCACTCCCATATTTTTTACCTCACTGTTTCGTAATCTATATACAAATGACTTGCCTTTTGTTGTGTTTTAGGAATACAACTCTGAAGCTGATGCTCAAGCAAACCTGGCTATAAATCACAGAGGTTAGACACGAGGCTTTTCTGAGTTCCCTATCAGTTTAAGGCTCTTCCAAAAAGATATTTGAATTTGTTAACCAGAGAAATTGATGTAAGTGACCATATAATATAAACCAAGGGAGATCAAATTTTCCCTTTATTTTTTTGGTCAAGACAACCAAAGAAGAAGTCTTGAGATTATCATGCTCAAAGGGAAGGCAAATGTACAAAGGAGGTCTCAACCCAATATTCATCATGTTTTTTTAGAGATTTTCTTTTTTCATTTTCCACTTCTAACTGTTTGATTTTTTTCTTTTATTTTCTATTTTCTTCAAATATTGTGAGGAAAAGTTCTCATAACATTGGATGTATATGCGTACCTTAATTTATTTTGCTGTTTTACTTTCTTCATCCAAGGAAAAATTGGCAGTTTTGCAAGGACATGGAAACAGATGATGTGCCTAAAAATTTTGCGGGAATTTACATTGCATGTCGGAAAGGAAGGGAATGGTGCCTTGAGAATTAGAATGGTGCTATTATATGTTGCATTTTTTTATCTCACTCTTCCTTTGAACTTGTGGTTCACTCTAATGGTATTATTTGCAATATTTTGTGATAGGTGTGCCCCTCTCACATTCCATATCTTTCCTCATATGGTCCATGGCTTTTATCTGGATAAGTTTATACCATTTTCTAAGATGAATGATGTTCTTTATACAGGGAAGGATCATTGGCTCCTTGCCTGGCAATTGTCAGTTTTATAAAGTTTCAGGTATAATGTTTTTTACATTTATATTAATATTTTACATAGACAATATAGGTGTCATTTGGTAGATTTCCAATTGATTGTAAAAAAGTTAATTTAAAATTTGTGCTAAACTTAATGCTATAAATTCATTCACGTTGAAGGTAGATGAGGCAGTTGGGTATGGATTTCAATTGTTATATATCACTCGAGCTAATTTGAAAATATGTTATTTTTTAATTTCATTTACTAGACTAAAAGGCCATGACCACCCAGTGAGATTGAGGTTTCTTCTGTTCCATTTGCAGGCTGTCAAGTTGCTTGCCTATATTAGCGACAAAGATTTGTTTGCTGAATTTTATAGGTAAAACAGCTTACAGAATAAAAAAATTATCAGTTTGGAAATGTTTCTTAAGTTGTTTGCTATTACTTCTGAATTTTTTTGAGAACCAAACTTGATGTTGTCCCAAAGCTTTTTATTGCTTTTTCTTTCATGTAACAGAAAAATGGATGATTATTTTTTGTGAAAAACTCTAGATAAAAATATAGTTAAAATGGAAAGTAATTGTGGGGTATATGGAAAATTAAGAGAGTGGATTGCAACTATTTGGAAATTTTAGTTCTATAACTACCTTTACAACCATATACCTCTATATTAGCTTATCTTTCAAACAAACATTTTGTAGTTTTTGGGACAAGAAGTGAAGATAGAAAATGTCTTCTTGATTCTATAAATTTGGATGCCAGACAATATCCTCTTTGGTTTTGGCCTTTTGGGTTTTGATTGCTTTTCATGCCTTGCAGTTCTCTTTGTATTATTTTTGTCAAAAACAAAAGTTAGTTGCGTCTTTGTGACATGATTGATGATGCAGTGGTAGTCCATCATTGAAGTTCTGTTTTCTGTGGCTAACTTAAGTGTCATCATTACTTTTTTTACTCTACTGTGAGATGCTTGCAAAAGAATACTCAAACATGTTGCGTGAGTTTGATAGGTTTAGCACTTACTTACCCGATCTCAAGGTTGTTGTCTTTTATGGTGGAGTCAACATCAAAGTTCACAAGGATCTGCTGAAAAATGAGTGCCCTCATATTGTTGTCGGAACACCAGGAAGAATACTGGCATTGACTAGGGATAAGGACCTTTCTTTAAAGAATGTTAGACATTTCATGTTGGATGAATGCGACAAGATGCTGGAATCACTGGGTATGTTTCATTGAATAGTCACTACTGATTTGAATTTTACTGTTGATTTTTAGTATGATTTTTATTGTTCTTATATGTTGTCTGCAGATATGAGGAAAAATGTTCAAGACATTTTCAAGATGACTCCCCATGATAAGCAAGTTATGATATTCTCAGCAACATTTAGGAAGGAAATTCGCCCAGTCTGCAAGATGTAATGTCTCATGGCCAGTACTACTTGAAATTAGAAGTCTCTTTTTCATTCTGCTCAAAATCCGAGTTATCTAGATATTTAAAATGTTGTGGTTTCATCAATTTTTTTTCTTCTGATTGGGGTTTATTGTATAGTCTCTTTGGAATTTTGAAGCCAACATAGTGTATGGCAACAAATTTCATAGTTGCTGATAGGGATGAAAGAGTGATCTGTTACATTGTAAATTTTTACGTTGGTATGTATAGTCAAGTTTTTTTGTTGCAGTCAATATGTTTGAAGAAAATTAGGCTGTCTGAGTCCAAATTTTTACATCAAAAGATTTAATGATACTAAGATAGTATTGCTTATAACATTTCCTTTTGGTGCAGATGTAACAATTGGAATCATTTCAGCTGTCAAATTAACGAACAAATGATCAGAGAAACTGGTATTTGATCATATCTATGTGTGCAGTGTGTGTATTATGTAACAATTGGAATCATTTCAACTTGATACCATATCTTTGCACTTTGATTTTCGGACCAGAGAGCTAAAGCAACATGTCCATTACCACAGATATGACTGATAAGCACTCACTCATTTTAACTGGTATTAAAAAAAACCCTTCTGTAACATCCCAAGAGCTTAAGCAACATCTCCATTACCTCTACATCAATCCAAGTCTGTCAATTTTCTGTTCAACTTGACAGTTAGCTAGCACCTTAATATTTATAGTTTTACATCCGAGAAACTAGAATTTTTGTTTTCTTATTTAGCAAAGATCCATTTGGCTAACTGTCATCACACCAAATTACATATTTCATTGTTTTGAAGTTTAACTGTCATCTTATACAGAGTTATTTTAACATTGAAAAAAATGGTTTTAATAAAACAAAATTTAAATGATTAGCCTAATTGAATTTCTATTAGTGTGTAAAATAAGTACTTCTTTCAATAACAGAAATGATAAAAGCAAGAGCTAGGTAGGTAGGCTACCATTATCTGACACTTGTCATACTCTGCCAGCAACAGACCAATCAAATATCCTGATTTTGTATTATCATGCTTTGGATTTCTACCGATCAATAATGCAAGCTGGGAGGTTTGGGAACTTACTTTTACTATTTTACTTAATTTTATTTTCCTGCTGACAACAACGGGACATCAATGTTGTTTTTAGTAGAGATTAGTTGTTACATTATGATCTAGAATCTTAATATTGTGATAATACATTGACAAAAACTTTACTTGCATTCTAAACATATATTCTTAGGTTTAAAGCAAGTGCAGGTGCAGGTGCATTAAGACCTCACATTGAATTGGTATGTATAGTGTTTTCTTAATGGTTTCATGTTTTCTTTTTACATTGTGTGTCTTCACTCAAATGGTTGGTTGATATTTGATTGCATGCAACCTGTTCTTCATGTTGCTGAGGATGACGATGATGATGATGTGGATTTGTTCGGTGAAGAGACAGAAGCAGAGAAGAAGGCAGCAGAGGAACAAGCAGCTGCAGTGAAGGCATCTACAAAAAAAAAGAGTGTAAGTGTCATGACTTGGTTAACCCTAGGTTATGATAGTGATAGGTGATAATAATATTTGTGCTCATGTTGTTACTGGAAATGTCAAGGAATGAGGAATGATTATGTTGTTAGTGTCAATTTGAAAATCTTTATTGTGATAGTCAAAAGGCCTGCCTACGGTGATGAACTTCATCTTCTTCTTTTTCATAAGAAAAGGTATCACTTGAGTCATGTGAACTGAGCCTCACAAACTCTTTGCCTGAAAATTTGTGTCTATCTCAGGTACATAAAAGTTGTGTCTAAACACATTAATAAATTGATTGATATTCCATAGATAACAATCATTGATGTATACGAAATGAAACCATAATATGATTTGACTTTCCTGTTTTGCATCAGTGTCGAGGTTGTGATCTTTTTTTATTTATTTTTTTAATACTATTATGCATCTGGTATTTGATTCAATTTACATTTCTGGAAAACCTTCTAAATGATGATGAAGAAGTCATCTAGGCATGGATAGTATAAGAACATGGCAGACTAAACTAGAAATGGTTCAGATGGAATGAGTTTGAGTCATGATTATTTTTTCCAACTTATTATGATGATAATAATTATTAGTGGTCACTTTCTTATAATTATTGCAGCTGGGTTTCTTTGGCATGGATTTTGATCTCATTTCCAAAAACATTGTGTTTAGTCTATTAGAAGTTGTGGCTCTTTAATATTTTTCCAGACTTTTGGGCTAGATTATCTGATTCATCATTTTTTCTTTTGGCTAGCTATTAGATATTTTTCTAGACTTTTGTATGTGTTTTTGCTGCTTTATTTTCTATTGTGGCTCAAAAAAATTAAGAGTGCTTGAGAAAAAACAGCGCTATTCTCTTCTTAAAAAAGCATCTTTTGGAAGTTATGAGAAATGAGAAATAATAGAACATGTAATTAATCTTCTGCCTCTGGTTATTCAAACATGTAATTAATCTTCCATTAGGAAATAATAGAACAAAGAGAAATGAGAAATGATACTTCTGCCTTTGGTTGTTTCTCCATTATACTGAAATTGTTTTCCCTCCAGGATGATACTACATTTGAAAAGCAGAGTGCTTTATTTGCTTTGGCTATTTCTGATATAGTGCTAATAAACATGTGAGCTCTTTTACGCTTCCTTCCTTTTAATTATTTTTATTATAGACTCATGGTAAAAAATTTAAAGTTAGTGTAACTGTTGTACTTCTTTGTTTTAATTTTTTTTAAAGTTAAATCTTCTATCTTTGTGCAATTGATCTTTTCTCCCCTTTATTATTTGTAAAGGTGCTGTCATGACATTGGTCGCGAACAAGCTGCAAAAAAGCCGCTTTTAAAAACTGTGTTTCAGGTATCATTCAATAACCTATTGACTACAAGCAACAGTTTCCAATCCAAAAGTTGTTATTTATCTAATTGTATCCTTGTATATAAGAGACACTTACTGTTTTAACCCTATAAATTCCGTTACTTATTTTCTTTTTTTTGTTTGTTTCACATATTGAAATGTTACGCTCACAGCCTTTTTTCTTTTAAATTTGCTGGTATAACAAAGGATAAGTGAGGGCTTGTATAAGGGGCCTAATTGTAGGTATCTTGAGAGACTGAGACCAAGGTGGGGAACTACTCCCTTGATGGGTGTTGCAATGGCTCTTATGTGTACTGTTTATTATTGGAATCTTAGTGCTAAATTGTGGGTAGCCTTAAGAATTTCTGAAACAATTAATTTTATTTATCTTCTTCCTTTTTAATGTGATTTGTATCCTTTCTAAATAGGAGTGGAGGCTTGGTCATTTGAACAGAATTTGGGGTTTTATCCATATTTAATGTACTGAGTTACTGAGGTCTTATTCTAGAGCTGATACTAACATAACTCAAGTGATTTGAATTATATGGTAAACAATTTTATTGCTTCATTGTTTATTTTCTACTTGAGCTGATTTATGACAAAACATTATGACATTGATTGATCCATGCAACTGAATGCCTACTTTGTTATTTTTGTGGATTTTTGCTGTATTTTTTGCTACTTTAGTGAAACAAACATTCCTATCTATTAATATCTAACTATCTAAAGTTAAATTGTGCATTTCCTTTTGTGGTTATCAAGTTCTATAATCAAAGCTTATATTCTAAGCATTCATCTGAACGTGAGGCTTAAATATCATAAATACAAATATTTTAGTTATGATAGATATAAAAATAAAATATATAAAAATGTAGTGAAGCGGAGCAGAGAGACCCGTGCGTATGCACACGGGTGAAAAAAACTAGTATAAAAAAAAAAGAAGAAAAAGAAATGGGACCAGTGAATAGGAAGCAAATTGGCCGAAAGCTCAAGTTATTTAATCACTAATAGGATAATACTGCAGATATAAATTTGATTTAACGATAAAAGGAAGAAAAAAAGATATCATTGATTCGAATCTTTCAATTAATAAAATTAATAATATTAATAATTAACATTTTTTTTAAATAAAAAAACTAATAGGATACCCGCAGTTGTGTCATATTCATATACCGGATGTATAAAAAAGTATTCATATACCGGATAAGGCAAGCCGAAAAGATAAATGGGCCATTCGATAATTTATTCAAATAACACTGAAATACATATTTTTAATATTATAAAGCTTTTTGTTGTGATTAAGTTAAGTGAATATTTAGGATTTGGCCAGCTTTATTCAAATAGAAAACTTTTTTTGACAGAATACAAATAGAAAATTTAATAAATAGTACAACACAAAATTATTTATTTTAAAAATGATTACGAGACATGATAAAAGAAATCATGGGAGATACAATAAAGTTATAAGAACTTACATCTCATAAAACTAAGGATTACATTCCAAAAAAACAATAAATAAATAAATAATTCTGTAAAAAAACATTACAAAAAAATTAAAACGTCACAAAAAAAAACTTAGAAATAACTTTTGTTTTGCATAATAAATTTGGAAAGTCAAAATTATCCATTGTATGCTTCTGTCTCTCCTTTTAAGAAAAAGAAAACATATGCTCTCATCCTTTAAACCATCACTCCCGAAGACACATGGGACAATCCGTTTGTGATGTGTGAGAATCAACCCATTTTCAGGATATAATGCAAATGAAATGCCTGGTTGCATACACCCCAAACACAAAGTGCCAATAGGTGAATAATTATATCACAGGCACTTACTCGTACATTTGCGTCTACCACAACTTAAATAAGGGTGTTAAAGTGGGTTGAATTGGATGAATCAACCCAGTTAATCTACCAAAACAAGTTGATTTGATTTCGTAATTTATAATATTTAAATAAATGACATATTATTTTTAATTTTGATTTTATATTTAAAATTTTATTTTCTTTAATCCATAATATATTTTCTCTATAACTTTAAACAAAATAATTTTAATTTAGGGTAAAATGTGTTTTAAGTTTTTCATGATTCAATAAAAATAATTTTAGTCTCTATATTTTAAAATGATAATTTTGGTCCAATGTTTATGTAATATGGTGAATTTTTTTCCTTTACCATAAACTTCATTTTGAGTTCAACCATAGACCAAATCTAATATATTTTACAAAATATAAAGTACCAAAAATATTATTTTAAAAATGTAGGGATTAAAATCGATTTTGAGCAAGTCCTAAGGACGTGAAATATTTTATCCTTTCATTTATTTTTAATAAATTTATGAGTTATTTTTTGAGTTTTTATATTCCATCCTTATTTATTAAAGACTTCAATATGTTTTCAGATTTAGAAAATGAGTGAGTTTTTATTTTGGTCATTGTAAAATAAATTCTTTATTTTTCATCCATGTAAAATTTGAATAATTAATTTTTATTTTTGAACTTATTGTTGTGCTTGATGATTTATTGGTTATGAATTCAAATTCAGATATAATATTTTTGCACATAAAAAGATAAAATTATATACAATATCTTTTCATCTTACATGTATATAGCGTGGAGTATTTGAAAAATGAAATACATAATTTTTTTAAATGAGTTTTATCCTTAATATTTATTTTAAGATAAATAAATAACATTTATTTCAAGATACGACACTGGTTACATGGAACAATCACTTCATCTTTCGCACAAATAAGCAACTAACGAGTGCAACATGACATGGACCAAAACAATTGTTTATTATTTTTTAGGGATAAAAGCAAAATAATTTTTTTATAAGGGTCAAGATCAAAACTTGCTCATTTTATAAAGAATAAAAATATATTTAGTCTTCTATCAAATTAAAATATTTACTTTTAGACTAGATTAAATTCTTAGTATACTCAATTAAAAAATGACAAGTGTATTTAATAACTTATTTCTTTTACATTTTATATTTTAATGTGTATATTCTAAAGTTGGGATGTTTTTATTAGATTTTATGGTGCTAGTTGATGCTTTCACCTCTAATTTGATTAACTAGCTTCCTTCATACGATGAGAGGTGATACTTGTGAATATATTTCGATGGGATAAAACTACTTATATATCAATTACCTTAAATGTGGAAGAGACTTTTTATATATCATAATAAGATAAAAATTTACATAAAATTTATTAGTTTTATTTTGATCATTTATCTTTTAAATTTGAGCCATTTTGAGCATTTAACTTATATTTGAGTCATTTTGACCATTTAACTTATTGATGATTTAAAAGTCACAAAATGTATTTTATAACCTTTGTCAAATGTCAAATACTAACAATGTAACTTTCAAGACGATAAAAATGATTAAATTGAATTAAATTTAAAATACAAGTGACCAAATTATTTTAAAAAATAAAAGCTCAAATTAAATTTCAAAAATAAGATAAAAGACTAAAAAATATAATTTTACCTAAAATAAAAATCACAAAATGAAAGGAATGCTAAAAAAAAAAACTTAATGTTGTGTTCAGTAACAAATTCCCGAAGGCCTAAAGTAATTGTAAGAGAAATCCAATGTCTCGAAGATGGATTTCGTACTATTTTTTATTTTTGAGTTTGTATTTAGTTTCATTTGTTGGAGAAGTAAGATTGTCACGACGAGAAGAGAAATGATAATTTTTTTAGTAACCTTTTACGGCCAATTTTTAAAAACAATACTTTTTTCCAAAATAATTCAAAATTTGGGCTCTTTGAAAACTATTTCGAAATCTGAGGTAGTCAAATATGTTCAATTTGGGCGTATTTAAACACGTCCAATTTAGACATGTTTTCCTGATTGTAACACGTGTCATGCATGTGTCGTGTATATAAATTTCGAACGGTCATAACTTTTGATAGGAATGTCCGATTAAGGAGTAGTCTTTGTCAAAACGCTCGAAATTGAGAGAGGAAGACCTGGGCATTTGGTCAACTCTTTTTTCCAAAAAAACGCCTCTAAGTGCCTCAAAATTAGGATTTAATCTTCAATCATCCAAAAATTTCCTTTTTGTCTACTTTTTAATTATTTAATTAGTTAATTTAATACTATTTTTTTAATTACTTTTCTTAATTTCGAGCGTTTCGACATAAAGTATGTCTCTATCAAATATTTCTATCAAAAGTTATGACTGTTTGAAGTGCATATGCACCATCAATTTATGCATGCGTGTTGACATATCGTACTTCAAATGGTCTAACTATTTTTGTAATATATCATATTTTTTCATAAACAATATTTTATATTAAATAGATATTAGCATGACAATATAGAATTAAGATATAAAAATAAAAAATTATATACACTAATGAATTTGAACATATTAAATTGAATTTTGACTCAAATCTTAAATAAAAAATTGAACCAACCACTAAGCCAAAAACTGATATATTACTAAATACCAACTAGACATGTGAGTGCTAAGCTAAAAAAAGAACATTGAAATAGTTGATAAGAAAGAATCTATTTCAAATTGCATATACATATAACATTTGTCTAAATTTAAACAAATTCATTATATTCATTAGGATTCAATCATCCAAAAATTTTCTTTTTGTCTATTTTTTAATTATTTAATTAGTTAATTAATTTAATTCTATTTTTTATTTTTTTAATTACTTCTCTTAATTTCGAGTATTTTGACATAAAGTACGCCTCGATCGAACATTTATAACAAAAGTTATGACCATTTGAAGGACATATTGTATGTCTAATTTGGGTTAATTTTTTTGCTAACATTAAGATGTAAAAATAAAAACATCAACTTAAAAAATCATGGGTGAATTAAAAATTATATGCATATTTAATTATATACAGTAATGAATTTGAACAGATTAAATTGAATTTTGACTCAAATCTTATAAAAAAATTGAACCAAAATAAAAAAACTAAAAAAGTGTATCTAAACACAAGTTATTTTCATGAAAATTAATGTTCCATACAGTTAAAATAGATATTATTTTTATGGAATTCAGTTATAAAAACAACAAAGTTAATAAAAAATTAGCCCAAATTAGGTAATATTTTTTTGGTATATCTATTTACCAAAAGTATACTGTAAATTTTTAAACGATTTTAGTTTAAAAAAATTAAAAAATCATAATATTGTGGTCGCAACACTAATTTCAAAAATTGAAAAAAATATAATATAAATAAAAAATTGATTTTAAAGTCGTACACTAATTTCGGTCTCTAATTCGATCTCTAACACACTAATTTCAAAAATACAAGAATATTAACGACCAAATTAGCGACGGAAGTAATCACGTCCAATTTGAACGTGTTTGACTGCCTCAGATTTCGAAATAGTTTTAAAACTGCACCGAATTTCAAAATATTTATTTAATTTGTATTATTTATTAAATTTGACAACCTTTTACCACTTTATTTATAAAAAAACAGTGTTGGCATGCGTTTCTTTTGTAGTTTTGTAGTTTTGTTAACCTTTTTCGGTAAATTTTTTTTATGAAATCGGCAACTCGAGAACATACGTGAAGGTATTCACAAGGGGTCTAGCATTCTAGTATGTCTAAGCTGTTATAAATTTTATTGTATATCTTTTATTTTTACAGATAAAAAAATATGTGAAGGTATTATGATAAAATAAATATAAATATTTTGTTGTCCAACGAGTATATAGATGGTTGAATATAACAAGTTAATGATTCTAATGATATTATGTTTGATTTCTTAAAGTAATATTTTATGTTTGAGTCTTATCATAAAAAATAATTAAAAAGAGAAAATTTTGCTAAATATTAATAGTTAATTTTTTAATAAAAACTAATTATTAATAAAATTGATAGATAGAATAGAATGATAATAAAAAAAATACGGATGGTTGGAACAACAAATTAATATGATTGTAATTCTGTTAGAATCTGGGTAGAATTAATATAGATAACAAATACATTCAATGCAATTGCATAACAAATTTTTCCCTCTACATTCAATGCAATTGCATAACTAACATTAACTAAAAACTAATTAAACTTTCCTAAATAAAAACTAATTAAACTGATAATTGCGCGTTAGATAATACACACGCTTGCTAGTTTTTAAACCATGATTTTCACCTATTATAACTTGTACCATATATTATATTGCTGGTGGTCCCCTGCTTCTAATACAAAGGATATGATATTCTTCAATAATAAAAAAGTAAAGAAAAACTATTAAGGCTTTTATGTAACACAAAAAAAGTTGTGGTCTTGCTTTACTACTATCGATACATTGAATTGAGGGCTTAGATTAGGTTCCAAAGTAATCATAACTTCAATATGCAAAACAGCGGTTTGACAATAAGTACCGAAATAAAGGGATTGTACCTGAATCAGAATGATAACGATACAGTATACACAGGTAATGTAATAGAGATCATGCAAGAATGAAAAAAAAGGAATACTGGAGATTAACAATATAGTTAAGGAATGATCAACCAACCAGAAGTGAAAACTTGAAGACTATTAAACTCAGTAACAACAGAGGGTGCACTCCATTCGCCTAAGTCTAATACAAATCCAGACAAAACTTCAGAGGCTGCCACTCCTCCTTTTCCCTTTCCCTAAAACTCCCTTTTCCCAGAAAATTTAGAACAAAAAAACAAAAAGAACGACAAAACAAAAAGGGCACCTCTGCCTTTCACGTACATGCTCTATTATGAGTTCCGCAGCAGCAGGACCTCACATTCCAATTTCATATGATATGGGTGCCGATAATAATCAAATAAATAAAAATTGCATGGGATCCTAATGTGACAATGATGATGACTTCATTGTGGTGATGCCAAACCTGAAGCTGATAATGACATGACCATGAGTCATAGTGGTGAATGAAACCACCAACACCAACTACTCTATGAAACCTGTTTTGGTCAAAATAGCATTTCTCACTTTGCTAAGATCTCTCCCTTTCAGTGTCCTCCCTATCCCTTCACATACAGAGAAAGATGAAATCTGGCTCCTTGCAAGTTTCCTAGCAATCCATTCATGAGGAGGAATCATGTCATCCTCATCCTCACCATCATCATCATCACCATAATGATCTCCATAACTACAGTCAAGCTTCTTGTTGCTTACACCCTCCTCAACACCCTTTTTCCCATATATTTTAGACCAATCAGGAATGTCCATAGGTGCTGAGGACCTTTGAACCACATTGGAAGAATCAGATTCCAAGGAGTGTAGTGTGATACTATTAGTCCTTGGGATCTTTCTTGGAGAGGTTGGTAAGAGCCATGCAGAGGAAGAACCAGAGGACTCCTTAGATACCCTCATTTTTGGGCTTAAAAAGTTCCTCTCCCTCTCCATGGCCACACCCCACACATCTTCTCCATCAAAATCTTCGTTCCTCATTGACCCCCCACCAAAACCGCTTCTTTTGTTCAGAAAGCCATTCCAATCTGCCATTGGTATCTATTAGTTCTGCAATCTTTTCTGCTGCCTGCAAATACAGATAAAGGGGGTGCTTGTGAGAAAACAAACCAAGGGAAGTGGATTGAGGTAAGAGAAGGAGTGAAACTGTGATAGATAACACAGGTGTATATTTCAGTATATATAGACACAGATGACTTGAATTTTTTTTTCACCTAAATGTATCATGGTTACTTACTAATGAGATAAAATAAAAAATATATTTTTCCCCTTCATTGGGAATTAAAAAGCAGAAAGGTGTAAGAGAAGAGAATACTATCAGGAATCTACCTTGCCCTTGTTTCAATACCCTCCAAAAAGGAAAGGCTCTTGAAATTATTATTTTTTCTCAGATGGGAACCCTGATAAACCCTTTTAAAAACCAAACATGAAAAGGGAACAAAGGCTTGAAAATTCTTCCCCGGACCTTAATAGCTCCAAGGGAAATCACAGGTTTCAAGAGGGCAGGCTCACTCACAGAATGGTACCTGAAAAAAGACAAAGGGGCAGAAAAAGACAAGAAAGTGGCAAATGCAAATGTGTACACACATACGAAAAAAGGGTTGTGTTATTATAGTTTTGGCCCGTAAGTAAAAAACCTCATATGGATATTAAAGAAGGCAGAAAGAAAATGATGGGTCTTGGAGTGAGTCTGAGTTGATATCTGTCTCCATTGGTTAATTGCAATAGTCCAAAAGAGCACAGATGAAGGACATGGGCATAGCGGCATCGATCAAAACCCAAAGAGAAAGTCCCATCATATCAATAGCAGCACTATTAATAAGAAGAAAGAAGAAATTAACACACGGCCTGAGGCTGCTGCCTGCCTAATTTATCACTCAGTTGCAGTGTATGTGTATGTGTATGTGTATGCTATGATGAAGAAAAGAGAACTAAACTTAAATGGGTTTTTGTTTTTTCAATATCTTTGAAAAGTTCTGAAAGGCTGCATTCTGATCCGGGAGAGGTGGTGATGCACGATTGGCTTGAAGGTACCTCAAGGATCTGCAACCTTATCCTCAACTCAAGTAATGTTACGTAGTAGTAGGAGTAGTAGTGACTCATTACTCATTCGGCGGTAAGTAGTAGTAAGAGAGAAAACAAAAGAAAAGGGTCTTTAATTGGTTGAGCTCTTCTAACTCTGAAACTTGAAAGTGTGAGCCTACGCACAGCTTTATTAATTGCCTTGGAGAGGGTGATTCCTGCTACCAAGTATAGTACTTGTAAGTAAAAGCCATTTGGTTGGGTATTACTATAACATTGAGATATGTAGCCAGTTTTTTGCTGACGAATAACAATGCCATTCAACTATGACTCGCCTTATATTTATCTTCCACCCTTTTACTCAATGCTTCCTCGCTTGTGGGATCATTAATGCACAGATTAGATTGAGTCAATGCGATGCAAATTGTGGTCAAAATGCCAACTTATAAAACCATGATATCGTGAATTAGTTTTATAGGAGAAAGTTTAGAATGAATTTTATTGTATTCCTGTCATTGGGTTACAGTAGTATAAATATACAAATTGATAACGTAAATTGGAAAGAGTCACGGGAACAAACTTCACCAATTTAGCACTAACGGATAGCCTAAATAAAGGGAAGGCAGATATGCAAAATCTGTAAAATAAAAACTAATTATTATAATTGATATCCTCCCGCAAGTTGGACGATCTGGAAGAGAGACGCAATTTGGACAGTAATGAATCAAACCGAGGGCGAAGCAGAGGCTTTGTGAGTATATCAGCAAGCTGATCATCAGTAGACACAAAGGACACCCGAAACTTGCCTTTTTGAACATTTTCACGAACAAAATGATAGGCTAAAGCTATATGTTTCATCCGAGAGTGGAAAACAGGATTAGCGCTGAGAGATGTGGCACCAAGATTGTCACAATAGATAACCGGATTGGCTGTGGGCATGTGACCAAGTTCAGTGAACAAGGATAGGACCCATAGAAGCTCACTGGCCGTGTCAGCCAAGGCTTTGTATTCTGCTTCGGTTGAGGAACGAGCAACAAAGCGTTGTTTCCGAGAGCTCCAAGAGATGGGAGTGCTACCAAGATACAACAAGTAACCAGTGGTGGAGATATAATCATCCTTATCACCCGCCCAGTCTGCATCTGAGTAAGCATGAAGGGTTAGCGGAGCAGTTGCCGAGATGAAAATGACTTTGTCGCAAGAGCCCGCCAAATAACGAAGCACCCGTTTGAGGGCAGACCAATGCGCCGTTCTGGGGTGGTGCATGAACTGTGCAAGTTTGTTAGTGCTGAAGGCGATGTCCGGGCGAGTAATACTTAAGTATTGAAGACTGCCCACGAGTGTGCGATACTTAGTTGGGGAAGGTAGGAGATCACCGGAATCCGTGAGTAATGGAGCGCTGGCGGACAAGGGAGTGGATGCGGATTTGGTGTTAGCCATGCCTGATTTATGGAGCAGATCAGTGATGTATTTCCTTTGCGAAAGAAAAAGTCCTGTAGCGGAAGGAATTACTTCGACGCCCAAGAAATAGGTAAGACAGCCAAGGTCTTTCAGCGAAAACCGAGCAGCAAGGGTGGAAATAAGGTTGGACAGCTCGGTAGAGGAACTCCCAGTGACAATGATATCATCAACATATACTAACAAATATAGTGTGGAACCTGATTTTTGGTAGATGAAGAGAGAGGCATCTGCAGTGGAATTGACAAAGCCAAGAGAAAGGAGAAACGCGCGAAGCTCCGTATACCAGGCGTGGGGTGCTTGCTTTAGCCCATAGAGTGCCTTTTTGAGGTGCCAAACATGATCAGGGAAACTTTTGTCGACAAAACCAGGGGGCTGGAGCATGAATACATCCTCTTTGAGCATCCCTTGAAGAAACGCATTGTTGACATCAAGTTGGCGGATGGACCATCCTTGATGAACTGCAAGTGTGAGGACAATGCGAATGGTGACCGGTTTAACAACCGGACTGAATGTCTCTGTATAGTCCCAACCAGGGCGTTGGTGAAAACCTTTGGCGACTAGTCGAGCCTTGTACCGATCAATCGAGCCATCCGGGTGTCGTTTGATTCGAAAAACCCATTTGCAGCCAACCAAATTTTGAGCAGAGGATCGACTAACAAGTTCCCAAGTGTTGCTGCGGTGTAAGGCATCAAACTCAGCTTGCATAGCTGAGCGCCAATCAGGGTCGCGAAGAGCTTGGGTGATGGTGTTGGGTTCAAGTGCAAGAGAGGGTTGGACATGGAGGTTAAGCTTCTTGAGGGGTTTGACAATGTTGTTTTTAGACCGGGTGATGATGCCACCCCCATCGGGTTGGGGTCTCCTGTGAGGGTTGACAGCGGGTTGAGATGGTGGCACAGAGCATTGTGGGGATGGTGTTGAGGTTGGACGTGAGTGAGGGGACTTGGAGTGGCCAGTGGAGGGTGGGGCCGGAGTCGGGGAGTTGGTGAAGGATGAAGATGAAGGTGCAGCCGAGACCTCCGCCGGTGGGTTTAGAGTGGTACTGACCATGGGTTGGTGTATGGGATGAAGTATGGAGAGCTGAAGTGGGCCTTGTTGTTGCTCTGCATTCGGACTGGCTTGAGGTACTAGCGAGCTGTACGGGAATTCAGATTCAACGAACTTGACATGGCGAGAGGTGTAGATCCTTCCAGTGGTTGGATCGAGACACAAGTATGCATGTTGATCAGCCGAGTAGCCTACAAAAACACACATAGCAGACTTTGGTGCAAGTTTATGGTTAGCATATGGTTTAATCCAGGGAAAACACAAACAACCAAAACACTTTAACTTATGATAAACCGGGCTAATTTTGAGTAATTTGGAATAGGGTGACTGGTACCCAAGAATTGGTGTTGGAAGTCGATTGATGAGATAGGCGGCTGTTGACATGGTGTGAGGCCAATATGTGAGGGGCAAACCCGAGTGATGGAGAAGAGAGAGACCGGTTTCGGCAATGTGTCGATTCCGGCGTTCAGAAATTCCATTGTGTTCAGGTGTATGAGGTGGGGTGGTGTGATGACTTATGCCATGAGTGCTTAAAAAAGGACGAAGACCAATATATTCGCCACCATTATCCGTGTAAAGAATTTTGATGTTGTGATGAAAGAAATTTTCAACAAGCGATTTAAATTTGGGAAACAGAGTTTGCACATCAGATTTGCGTTTTATCGTATATAGCCAAATATAGCGAGTAAAATGATCAACAAACATGCAATAGTAGCGAAGACCATCAATTGATAAAACAGGGGAAGTCCATACATCAGAGAAGATTGTTTCCAAAGGATAAGATGATTTAAGAGTGGATTCATGGAAAGGAAGTTTATGACTTTTGCTAATTTGACATGAGTTACAATCTGATTGCTGGAATTTATTTGAGCCTAAAGAAAAATGCTGCTGAATAAATGTGAAGATAGAAGAGGAGGGATGCCCAAGTCTATGGTGCCATGAAGCAGAGGAGTCTGTGCGGACAGAGTGGACGGACGGGGAGTGGGCTGGCCAGAGATAGAGTCCATCCACACATGAGCCTTTATGGGTTATTTGACCCGTCTGCAAGTTCTTTACATGAAAAGAGTTTGGTAAGAAAACAACAGCAGAGTTAGTTTGTTTGGTAAGCTGAGAGACAGAAAGGATTTTCTGTTGCATGGAAGGAACGCACAAAATATTGGAGAGGGATAAATCATTAAGTAAAAGTGTTCCAGAATGAGAGATGTGTAAACCTGAACCGTTACCCATAAACAATGAGTCTGGACCCGTGTACGGATGATGAAGCGCTAGATTGTTAAGATCAGTGGTGACGTGATGCGTCGCTCCACTGTCAACCAGAAAATTAGGTTGAGATGTGCCAGCAGTTGCAGTATGGACCTGAACCTGTCCAGGGTTAGCAGAGGGGGAACGAGGAGGCGGTGGGACACTAGGGTGCTGTTGCTTGAAGGTGTGACACTGAGACAGAACATGACCCTTGACATTGCACCACTGACAGCGACCAAGAAACGGTTTGCGATTGCCAGTGCGTGAAGTTGATGATGCAGAAAATTGCCCAGACCGAGTTTTGTCAGAATGGTTGGGTCGAGCCTGTGCATTCAAGGCTGTCATGGGAGCAGGAACCTGCCGTTGAGCAGCAACAAGGAAGAGTTCTTGAATGAGAAGCTTTTCGAGGAGGTCATCAAAAAGAATGGCAGTGTCCCTTGCATTGACGTCGTCAATGACAGCTCTGTAGCCATCGTCGAGGCCACGCAAGACATGGTCAGTCATGTCTTCAACGGAGACAGGAGAGCCAAGTGAGGCAAGGTGATCTGCAGTTTGCTTCAGAGAGTGCATGTAGGTGGTGATGGATTGAGTACCTTTGGACGCCGTGTGGAGACGCTCCTTTAACTGCTTGAGGTGGCTGCGGGATGCCTTGGCATAGGTGCGCTGGAGAAGAGTCCAGAGATCGTGTGATGTCTTTGTTTGAGACACCAGGGATGCCACTTCAGGGGAGAGTGTGGTGAGGAGAGCACCGTATATAAGACGGTCCTGTCGACACCAGGTTTGATAAGAAGGATTCAGAGTTGTCACCAGAGGTTCAAGGGTGGTGGAGACCGTCGTCGCCGGCGCAGGAAAGGATCCATCAGGATATTTGAGAAGATCATAGCCATCGAGGAGAGCTTCAACTTGAAGTTTCCAGGTGAGGTAATTGGAGGGGAGAAGCTTGGTGACACTGCTGAGGGTGATGCAAGTGAAGGGTTTTGATGGCTCATGAGAGTTGCTAATAGATGTAGAGTTGTCGTTGGCCATGGGAGGCAAAAAGAGAGGAAGGAGCGGCGTCCTGTGTTGGAGAAAAAAAAAGAAAAGAAAAAAGGAAGAGGAGGATCGTGTATTAGGCTGATACCATATAGGAGAAAGTTTAGAATGAATTTTATTGTATTCCTGTCATTGGGTTACAGTAGTATAAATATACAAATTGATAACGTAAATTGGAAAGAGTCACGGGAACAAACTCCACCAATTTAGCACTAACGGATAGCCTAAATAAAGGGAAGGCAGATATGCAAAATCTGTAAAATAAAAACTAATTATTATAATTGATAAGTTTAACAAGCTTAAATTATAATTGCAGTAGATAATATTTAAATCATTATTCGAATTGTATATGGAGGGAATGAATATAATATCGTATGGATAACTTAGCCTATTTGTTATTTTCTCAGTTCATGCGTGAAGGTGAAGCTCTTTTATTGTGCTATGGTTTGCTCCTATTATCGAGTAAATCATTATCTTTGGTTCCTCAAAGTGTATAGTTATCACCTTATTACGAAGCTAATCAAGAAGGAGTATTTTAATATTTTGTTTGTATCAATTATTTTTTATTGTTTAAAACTTTGTATTAATTTTTTTTACGTGTCCTGGATAATACATATGCTTAGTTTATTGTAGACATTTTTTAGTGACAAAGCATTACTTGTTTTTCTTGTGCTCCACTAAGTAATGTTCTTATCCGCCCATTACTACTTTTTAGTGGATGTCATATTCTACTTTCTAGTCCTCCTATACTGTATCTGTGTAGCATTGCTTACTCATTTCGTCTCAATTGTTGAAAAGTTATTTTACATATAAAAAATACTTTATCTTTTCCATTATGTACCATATTAAAATTATTATGTAAGAAAAAAGCATTCTAAAATAGTTGTGATTTTAGTTTTTCAATATACCATTGATTATTATTTTTATTTATATCTCTTATATATTAATGATAAATTACAAAATTTAAAAATAAATTAATGATGATGTAAAAATTAATTTTATAAAATTATTATTCTCTTTTATCTATTTTTTTCTTGATTTATATAAAACAACCTAATACCATAATTATTTTAGAATAGATGAAGTAAATAAATAAAAATATATAGTGATAATTTTATAGAACTAACCTTATAATTAATATTCCATCTATCCTAACATAAGTCTTGTATTTAAGAAAAAATTCATTATAAAATAAGTGTCACATTTAGCTTGTCAACTTAATATTAATTGATTTTTTCACTAATATTTTTAATAAGTATCAGTTTAATTTTTTAATATAATATTAATACTAAGGTTGATTTTATAAAATTATTAATCTCTCATCTATTTATTAACTTAATTTTGGGACAAAGAAAATATTAAATTAAAAAGGTAAATAACACTTATTAGAAGTATTAGTGAAAAATATTAATTTTACGTTATAAAATTAACATAAAATTATTTATTTTAGGGCAATTATTTTTAAAATACGATATTTATTTTAAAATAATTATTTTTCAAATGCCACACTTGTTTAACTTGGGACGGAGGGATAGCAATTATGCACGTATATCAATTTACATTTATTACTTAGGATTCGTAACAAGCTGTTTTGGAAACATTGACAGCTATCTTGGCACAAAAACCATAATCGATTTATCTCGCTATAGGCTATTCTGACTCCATTTTTTTAGGATCATATTAATATTTTTTTTTACTGAATATTATACACGACTTCACATAAACTTTAACATGGTATATGTGAAAAGATTAAATTCATGTAAAAAAGGTTAGGATACTTTAAGAAATTAAGAATTATACGAGAAAAAGCACGCGCGTGCATGCATATATATATATAACATGTGGTTAACTGTCAAGTGATTTAATTTGAGATGCCTAGGATATTAGATATTAGGATATTATATTTGACAAATTATCATATTTTTATAGTTGTATCTGTGTTGTTTTCTACTTATATCCCATTGTATTTACATTTCTTACCTCGGAATTTGTTTATTTTAACCCCTCTTTTAGATATTTTTGAAGACCAATCTTACCTTTCCATATTTATCTTTTGGTACATAAAATGGTGTAAGCAGTGTAATATTTTGCTATTTATTTTGAATATACCTAAAAAGATTCCGAAGCAGTATTGTAGATTAAAAAAACTCCCATTGGTTGTGAATTGTAGCCACCCCACTTAGGCACTTCTTTAATTTTAAAATTCCAATCTATAATCCGACTCCAAACAAAAGCTTCTTTCCATAATACATTTCAATTCCATGCACAATCCATGCGAATGTGACGCACGGCATCATATGATTTTGGTATGGGCATTTAAATCGCACTATTTTTAAAACTTTTTTAAAAGGAAATGCCAAAAAAATAAATTATTTTGTATATAAGAAGAGCAAGGAATTGTGTAACCTGAAAACGTTAGGGATTTATATCATACGAAAATAGTGTGATATTAAAAGAATTCGTATAGAATATAATGAGATAATCAAAATGAAAGAATATCACCTCAAGTGGCCAGCCACAAAACTCCATAATTCCATTGTAAAATACAATTAAGTGAAATCACTAAGTGGGCCAGTTAACCTCCACTAACGAATTCTCATGGTAGGTGAGATGAAAAGGTTCAATTCTTACCATCCATAGTCCATACCTATTTTTCATGATTCCAAATATTTGATAATCAAATACAACTACGACAATTTGATATTCTTTCTCATTTTACTCAAGCAATACTTTTAAACAGAGAAAACTAGTGCGTAAAAAGTAGAAAAAACTGGTGCCTAAAAAGTAGAAAGCAATAACAAGTAATTGAAAATCCTCCATTGAATTTGCTCTTGTACTTTGTACATGGCATCGACTAGGACCAGCTATCCAAGCTAGTCATATATATAAATTTATCATTTTCACAAGTGTTTGTCGCTTCAAACACCCTTGAAGAAACCATTGTAATGACAAGTGGTAAGAAAGGCTAGGTGGGAGTTCCAAAATGAGGAGTGAGGATTTTCTCAAGCTGCCATCTTAGTTGCCTGCTTGCCACCTATGTGATTAGGGATTTAGGTCATTGACGTGTTTTTATAGTAATATGATTCCACATAAAGATGTCACCATCACACGTACTGAACCACTTGCCTCCACCTTATCACACGTACTGAACCACTTGCCTCCACCTTTTAGCCTCATATTCAATGGGGGAAATTAGAAGTAAATAAAAAATAAAAAAAATTAAAAAGATGCTTATAGGGTAACGTTTTTTTATTATAAAATATCTAAACAACGGTACAACATTTTTATTCCATTCTAATCCATTGTTCATTCCATTCTTTACCACCAATCCAAATCCATAAATTCCTTCAAATATTATTATTATTATAATAATAATTATTATTATTATTATTACCTTCATAAAGTAATTCAGTTCAATTTCAGAATAAATACTTGTATTATAAGTTCATATAAAACCCCTTTCAAATATTATATGGGGTATATGCTTCAAGCTAAAACACGGGGTAAAAACTATTCATATATGAAGACAGAAATTATTCCTACGTTAAATCCAACAATTTTAATTGTGAAATTTTTCTCAAAACACGACAGATGTCCAATGTACTACTTCTTGGGACAACACCTACCATTGACATAACACTTCCAGCATTTCGCACGATTTACCCAAGTTATACTTATGGCGAGGTTAATATAACTCCAAATTTCAAAGTCACATTTTCGAGCCTGGTCGGAGTACATTTAAATAAAGATTCAAGGATATGCACCATTCATCTTAAAAGCTGTATAGAGCAAAATAAGAAAGAAAATGCAGTAGGTCATTGGATTAATACAACTTAATAACCAATCAGATTCACTCAACAATAAATTTCTTCTGCTACAGCAGAGTCAAGGACTCAGAAGATAGGACACTTCTGCTTACAGTAACCAGTTATGACGGTCAGATCAGATTACAACTGATAAATTTGCCTAGGTTTCTAATCCTACTTGAACACTAAGGGTGTGTGTTTGGTTTTCCATTCAGAAGATTCAAACGTTATTCAGTTCAATGAAACTACACCCATGGATTGGGTTGAAGTTTGAACATGCCTTGGAACACGAGCTGAAAACCAAACACAAACTAATCCCAAAATCAGGTTACGAAGGAGAAGTGGCTTGGTTTCTAATTCTACTTGAACGCCTAACAGGAGTGATGATCTCCTCCTCCCCATGTCCCTGAAAAAACAATATAATGAAGCACATGAGAAACAGTTCACAAGTGTGATGCAGAAGAGTCCTATCTTACTTAATAAATATTTTGTACACAATAATACATGTATCTTACTTAAGAAGCAAATATTCACCTGCTTGATTGGAATTTTCTTATACACAGTTAAGCTTCCATAGGATGGGGAACCCATGGAATAGTCTGATGCAGAAGAGGCCAAAGATTCTCTCCTGTAGTTATTCTTGCGCTTCTTCTCAAGGCCTAGCCTGTGACCTTCATTCACTTCTTTTTCACTGTAGAATGAGCTTTGCTGAATGCTGCTCGCTTCTGAAGAGCATGATGAATCTTCAAGCACGTCCATTTCTACGGGCCCAGATGACTTCTCTGGAGAAATCTGCTTGTTCTTAGATGGAAAGGAGTCATTATGTAACTCTAGGGGCTTCTCCATGGAGCTCATGCTTTTGCTACCCTCCTTTCCTGAACAGTTGAAAGCTACACCTGCAATTAAAACAGTACCTGCACCAAGCAGCAAACATAGCACCACATGTGGAGGAATGTCAGTTGCGCCTAATCGCCCTTCATTCCCTTTAATCGCAGCATCTATGCTTACTGATTTTTCCTCTGCTACATCATCGTTCACGGCAGCAACATCTGAATCTAAACTTATGTCACTTTGCTCATTGACATTGAGTTTAGCATCGGTTTCTTGTGCCTGCTTTGCATCTGACTCATACGCTTCAACACAGATTTCCGCAACCTCTGAATTCAAACTTGGCTGATTTTCAACATTTAAGTTAGCCTCAGCTTCTTGTGCAATCGTTGCTTCTAAATTTCCTGCTTCAGCCAGTTGCTCTGATTCTATCATATTGAGTACTTCCTCAGATTCTGGAGCATCCATAATATTTTCAACTCCAGTAATTGTTGCAATATCTTGCTGAACTTGTTCTTCATATACTCCATATTGTTCCTCCAGAATATCCCTCTCAATATCCTCATCACTGTCAATATCTAAGGCAGCATCACTCTCATCGGCGTCCCATACTGGTACGTGAGTCTCACCAATTTCATTTTCACCACGACCAAATATAGGGTACTGATCCTCCATGGAGTAATCATGCTGAATTGTCAAGTTATAATATTGCAACTTGGCCAAATTGTGTGCTCCTCTAACATCTGAAATGAACTCAGAAGTTGAATACAGCAACTTGGTAAACCAATTTTGCAAGTTTCGAGCTATCTCATCAAAATTTGTTTTTGCTAACTGGGTGAACAGATCAAAATTAGCCCTTGCAAACTCAGAAAACTCAGATGATTCATAAACCTTGTAGAAGTCTTCAAACACAGTTCGATCAATCACAGGTGAATCTGTGACTGTGACTGAGATTGATACAAAAGCAACTGCAAGAAGCAAGATAAGAGCAACAGCCTTTGCTCTCACTGTGAAGCGTGGTCTTGGAACTTCTTTTTCTTCAACAGATTCCTCTGGCATGAGAGTCCTCCTAGAAGGACTTAGTTCAGACATGTCACCCTCTTCTTCGTTAACAGTTTCATCCGAAGAAGCATCCTCCGATTCCTTCTGTGAGACTTCAGACTGGGAATCCTCAGTGACTTCTGTATCTGAAAAGCTTCCAGACATGAAGCTGTCCTCTAATTCCCGTTCCCTGCAGAGTTCCATTCGAGATTTTGGTTTGTAGTGAAGAAACTGTGGTCTGGGCGAGAGGTAGTTGGTTTTAGGGTCATAAGGGGGCATCAAGGGATCCGCATCCGGAGGAGCCACAACGGTAGCTTTCAATGAAACCGGAGGAGTGGTAAGCTTAAAAGTAGGATCAAGGTTAACACAATCAGGCTCAGTTTCAAATGATGGTTCAGTGTAAATTCCATTCTCTAGAACCAAAGGAACATTCACATTCACATTCACATCATTGACAGATTCAAACGACAAATCTGTATCATTCTTTGAAATCAAAGGAACATTCACATAATGAATTTCACTAGTTTCACTCTCACTACTCAAATCTTCACTACTCAGGGAAGATCTGGGACCTTCCTCAAAATTGGGGATGATCCCATCAATCATATTCTCCTCCAAGGGCTCAGCAAAAGTTACCTTGCGAACGTGGCTTTTCAGGTCAGCAGGACTCGGAACCGCCTCATTCCTCTCAATCAGCACTTTCTTTCTGGGAGACTCATTGATCTTGCAGGAAGCAGAAATGGTCGGAGACATGAAATTCTTTGAGCCCTTCGAAGAAACAGCTGGTGATCGAATCTTTGCCGGTTTCAAAATGTGATCTTTCCCATTTTCTTTGTCATCAAAGTAGTCCCTCAACGACCCTCCGCTTTCCCGAACCCCAACAGAGCCTTTTCTCGAAAAATCTGCAGAACACACCAAACCCTAAACCCATCAAACATTTATTTTCTATTTAATTTCCTCACACTTTCTCAGCAACCAAACCGTAATGTATGTAAAATAAGAGAAAAAGAGAGAGAGAGAGTGAGAGAGAGAGAGAGACCTGCTGAAGGGCTGTTGGCGGGAGTTTTGGCTCCATTGTTTGGGACAATTGAGGGTTTGGAGAAGGGGTTTCCAGTGAAACTTCTTCTCATAGGGTTACCGATTTCGGAACTTCTTGGATTAAGGTTTGACGGCATTGAAGATGGTTTGTTGGAAGGAATGGAAGTAGTAAGTTGAATTGAATTGATTAGGGGAAGAAGTTGAATAGAAGGAAGGAAGGAGAATGATGACGATACGATTTCAGAGAGTTTAAAGATTGGGAACAGAGAAGGGAATATCGTGGTAACGGCTATATTTCTAAACAAGAATTCAAACGGTCAACGGATCAGAGCCGTTGGATTATTTTTATCGCAAGACTAGCCGTTGGAGGGAACGGGGACTGCACTTTGTACGATTATTACGAATCGTGCATTTCTGTTTTCGTTATTTAATCTCATAATCATAATTTAATGACGTTTTATTTTCTTATTCCCTATTCTAACCTCAAGCTTTTGAAACTCAGATGTCTCATGCAATGCAAATTATTATTGGATGACTGGATGTAATTAACTTGAGTTTGAGTTTAACTTTCATATACTATTAATATAATTTTTTTTACATTATTAACTAATTAGATATTATTTTAAATATAATTATTTCTTATAAGCATTTTAAATATAACTATTAAAGTAATTATTATCAAAATTAATAATTTGAATAAATTAAAATTTTAGTTTCTCTATAATTCTTAATCCACAATTTTGATTCTTTTATTTTATTTTCACAATTTTGGTCCAAATATTTTAAAATTCATAATTTTAATTTAATCTCCAATTTTACATGCATTTATTTCTTTTTTTATATTTTAATTAATTAAGTTATTTTTATGGTATTTAAAATAAGTATATTATGTTTAAGAATTAACTGGATCAAAATAAAAGAAAAAAATACAAAATAAGAAATTTGACAAAATAATTCTATAACTTTGTAAGAAGGTATGAAATCAACTTCATTTCATTCGTCAACTTAATATAATAATAACCTAATAAAAAAAGTGTTTGTTAATGTTTATACATTTTTTATAAAAAAATTCTCTTAATTTTCAATTATTAAACACGAGCTTGCATATCTTTTCTGCAATATCACAATTCACATACTCTTCAATTTAAAAACACAAATCTCCTAACATAGATAAAATTGTCATGAAATAGCCTACACTATTGCTTGCTTAAAAAATGAACTATTTGAAGCTCATCTTTTATGGCTTTTCACCTCGTAGTTGTTATCTTTTTTAAGGATTCACCAGATGCAATCAAGTGTGTTCAAACTAAAGCTCACCACAAAAATGTGTACAAAGGGGATGAAACTTAATTCATGTCTATTAAATCTCATGCTGACTTGCGTGCAGCATGGTAAAGGTCTAGATAATCAAGTGCAAGCCGATTCCAAGACCAGTCTTGCTCTATCGCTGTGTTGCATAAAGTGTTAAACCAATGACGATTCTCATACCATGCTGATATTGTCATGAAAAAGAGCATTAAAAATTAATATTGCAATCACAAATTTTAGGACTTTGGAAACACTGATTTCTATGCGTGTGTGCAAAGTTATTAGGCGAAGTGAACTCTTGGTAAATATAAGAATCTTATACGTCCAACAGTTTAAGGTCACTCTAATGGGGCATGACATAATTGTGAAAGGACTGTTTTCTTACAAGATTAAGCCATAAGAGGCTTAATCCAACATGGATCTCGATAAAAAATGGTTTTACTACTGAAAATTTTTGCTAACTGTTGAGTAATTTTGGAGTTCTAATATTGGAACATTTGGTTTTCTTATGTTCAAACACAAATGTCAGGTCATTGCACAACATATAACTCACCTATTGAGGGCTTAATCAACACCTAAAGCATCAGCTCCATCAAACCTGAACCCACTTGATTCAAGACCTTGTGCTTGTGCTCTATCACTATCATGCTCAACGTCAAATACAATATCGTATTGTTGGACTTTACTCCTTCAGTGTTGGCCCAAACCCATTTGAGGGTTCTAAACCCTAAACCTAATTTACCATTATAAATACATTAGTTGAGAATGTAATTAGGTTAGACTCAGATTTGAGAATTGAGAGAGCGTGAGATACTCCGCCGTTTGACATTTGAGTGCGTGAGAGATTCCGCACATTTGAGCAAGCATGCGTGCCTGCATATTTGAGAGTTTAGAGTGAAACACTTTGAGTTTGATTACCACCATTGTTGAAGAGATTGAGTGACCCACCACCTTGGTGTGTTTTGATTCATTATAACCGTTCTCAGTTATAGTAGATATTAGATCTGAACCAGTGTCCCGTGAGTTTTTCCTTTCCGAATTCAGGGAAGATTTTCTCACGTAAAACAGATTGTTCTGTGATTGTCTCTCTCGCTACCTTTGTTTTTTATTACATTTCCGCATTTTGATTGAGGGTTGACGATAACCCACCTTTGAGTTTATTTGAGGGAAAGATTGTTGCGCCACAGTTTTACCCAACAGTGGTATCAAAGCCAGGTTCGACGGGTTCTGAAGGAGACGAGATGGAGACCAGCGGTATCACCCACGACGGAGATATGTTCAGGTTGACCGCAGACAACTTTGCGTATTGGAGACCGATGATGGAATATCACCTCTACTGCAAAGATCTATTTGAGCCCATTACTCTTGCTATGAAACTGACTGGCAAAAGCGACAAGGAATGAGAGATCCTGAGTCGAAAGGTGTAACGACCCGTCTCGTCGCTACTGTATCATACTCTCAATCATGCCTTTAATTATAATTTATATTGGAAAATCCTTTTATCAAGTTGATTATAAAAATAGTAGTAAATTTTTCGCGTCAATATAGTCGATAATGTGAAAGGAAATACAAATAATCAATGTTGAGATACCTCGTAATATATTTATCTAAGAACACGATTTGGGTGATTACAAACAACCATGTCTAAAGTGTACATAGTTTTCAAAAGAAACAAGGGATTAAGTGACGGGAGTGTAACTAGCAAAACAATGGGGTGTATCCATTAAAACAAGGGGTACACCTAACAAAATACAACTCTTGCCCGGGTTACAATTCAATGCTATTCCGACAACATAACACCTCTATGAGCCGGGTTCTAACTAGGAGTGAGTTGTTACAATACAGCTCGTGGTCGGGATATGGTCCAAAGCTATCCCAACATCACAACTCATCTATAGGCCGGATTCTAATCGAACATTATCCCGAATACTTGGCGGCTCTATCAAAAAGAAATAACTCCCAGACTGCTTGCTATTGTCCGTCTGCTCACACAAACATGGTTTGTGATTATCACAGGTACCAAAACCACATGGCACAAGAAAAGCAAATGTGAGTTCATCATGTAAATAATAATTAATGAATATCATCAATTATAAAAACACATCCCGGTCATTACATTACCACAACAATATACAAACATTTCATTCACATAATCAATCATGGACAACCCGTCCAAACCACTTCACTAATTCATCTTATAATGGCTAGTCATGATGCATGTTCCTGACTTAACTCTTAGTCAATGCAATGTGGTACCATCCCTGGACAATAAACCAAATCCATGGTACAAATGATTCCTGCAGCTCATCGGGGTCACTCTGTTGTGCACGGGTGTCACCCCCCCATGGTGATCAGCCAAATGGGTGTCAGAAGGCTATCCCTACAGCAATGGCCCCCCCAGTACCTCTCGTACTCTGCAATCAATCATCCTATTTCCGTCATGCATAAAGTATGCCTCTCAAAGGCACCACTGTATAGACCGGCGCAGGAGCGACTTCCTTCTTGGCTGGTGTCATTATACACCTCACATGTACATACTCATCACCCCAAACAAGGGCACACCAATGCACTATCTGACATCTCACGTCAACATATAAGCTATCACCATGGCACATCAATGTATAACCCAAGCCCAGGCTCAACTCGACCCGGGTAGGATAATGTCATACACCCCCATGGGTATTTATGTATCTTTAAATATATTTAGATTACCTATGGGCACCACTGTATAGACCGGCGCAGAAGCAATCCCTTCCTGGCTGGTGTCGCTATACACCTCTCCATGGTATCAATGTATTCAATAACTCAAGCCAATACAATGGCCAAACTCAACGTAATCACGTTATTCAAAAACATCACGTAAAACAATGTGAGGTTTTAGATGTCCGAGTTATTATTCAGCTATAACAACTCTGAAGAAAGAATCTGAACAAGGTCGGATGAAGTCAGACAAGGTCGGTAAAAGTTTTGTTGAAGGATATCAAGGGAACCTAGTAGCTCTATTCCCAAGAATACACGAGCTCTACCGAGTAAGTAACTTGGTAGCTCTTTTCCCAAGGACATACGAGCTTTGCCGAGTAAATAACCCGGTAGCTCCTACGGAAGGTTTTGAACTTAGTTCCAAAGATGACAACTCACCCCGGGTAAGGACCCCAGTCTCTTTAAAGAAAGAAAAGAATGAGCTTCTAGAGACGACACATGTATGGAACTCGATTGTTCTAGAAGAAAGAACACAATTTCTTCTATCTTTTGTATTATTAGCTATAGCCTGACAATTGGTTCGACCTGCCCACTGCAACCATGCCGGAACACAACACTAGACAAGCTGCCATTGACCGCCTCGAGGAGGCCGTGACCGCCCTGACTCAGAACCAAACCACCCTAACACAGAACCATGCGTTCTTATCCTAGGCCCAAACCACCATGAACAACAAAATAGACTCAATCCTAGAACACCTTACTACTCTCACATCTAACCCTACATCCCCACAACCTCCTCCACCTCCACCTCCTATTTCCAAACCCCATATGAAATTAGATGTTCCACGTTTTGACGGACATGACCCTATGGGTTGGATTTTCAAAATTTCTCAGTTCTTTGATTATCAGAACATACCTGACCAGGAGAAGCTCACCGTTGCTTCCTTCTACATGGAAGGTCCTGCACTATCCTTGTACCAGTTGATGTCTCGTAATGAATTCCTGACTTCATGGCTTGTGATGCTCCAAGCATTAGAATCCCATTTTGCCCCGCCCTTCTACGATGACCTGCATGGTGCGTTATTCAAACTTCAACAACGTGGTACGGTTAACGACTACCTCACCGAATTTGAACGACTGGTGAATTGAATTGTCAGTCTCGCATCGTCGTTCCTTCTCAGCTATTTCGTATCAGGTTTTACCCTTAAACTTTGCTGCAAGGTCCAGGTGTTACAACCCATATCCCTTCCTCAAGCTGCGACCTTGGCCAAGTTACAGGAAGATAAAATCGTCAATCGCCGTCGCAGCTTTCGCGTTCCTTTATAGTTTCCGCCACCACCGGCAAGAACTCCACCACAGACAGGAAAGGAAATTGGCGATGTATGTTTGTACGAAGTTGTGAGTGCTTTCGCTGTCCACCAGTATCACGACACAATGATGTTGAGGAAATTGGCGATGCGCATTTATACGAAGTTGTGAGTGTTACCGTTGTCCACCAGTATCACGACACCGTGGTGTTGAATAGTACCATAGATGCGAAAGGTCTCCAGGGCTGTGGTGCCTGCAAAAGCGTTGAGGCTAATTTGGGGAATGGTGGTGGGGTTTTGGTCCAAAGGAACTGGTTCCTGAGTCTCAAGTGGGTCTTGGTACAAATGGTCCATTTCCTCGTCTGCGATGAGAAGGTGTAGGCATGGCTTGCAACGGTGGCCACGAGCCCATTGCTCATTGCAATGGTAACACAAGCCTCGGTCACAGCGGACGACCATTTCCTCAGCAAAAAGACGTTTCAATAATACATGATTTTATCTAATAATATATATTTTTATCTAATAATACATATTTTATAACAATAAATTTAAAATAAAAATCATGATTTAATTTAAAATCATAGGTTTGAATAAAAAATATTAGATTCATATACATTAGAATTTTTAATTTTATAAAATCATAGGTTCATATACTTTAGAAATTTGTATATGCAAAAAAATATATTATTAGATAAAATTAATTGTTATAAAAATTATTATGTAACTTAATGTGTATTAAATATGCATTAAAAGTTGTAATGTTATATATAACAATATTAATTAATTTTTAATATGAATGGTCTAATAGCTCAGTTGGTTAGAGCACCATACTTGTAATCAAAAGGTGAAAAGATTGACACTTGTTTCGGTCATTATTTTGAAAATCATTTTAATTTTTTTTAACTCATACAGATTATGAATCCGTAAGACTCTTAATGTGAATCCGTAAGAACCTCACAAATTCGTATGAATCTTATGGATTACGAGAAAGGCAAAATCGGTATTACACTGCATACTTGATATTTGGAAAAAAGGCTGGTATATGAATCCATAAAGGTTCATACGAATTGACAATTCGTATGAAACTTATGGATTACGAGAAAGACAAAATCGATATTACAATGTGCGTGTTGGATGTATTGAAAAAAAGACTGGTGTAGGAAGCATTACTCACGAAAGAATAGAGGGATGATGAGTTATGAGGCCCATAACCCGAGTCCAGCAAAATCAGCATCCTACTTTCCGAAGTGCCCTCATCTTCGTCTTGCGGAGAGGTTTTGGGTGGGTTTACACTTGACAGTCTAGAGAAGAAAACGATGGAGTTCGAAAAGAGAAAAGCTGCGACGTTAGGCTCACTGAGCTCAACGGAATCAGACAAATCCCCGAAGGGGTCATTGGACGCACCCATCGTCCCTCTCTTAGACACTCTGAACCAAAACCCTTCTTACTTCACCACCAGCTCCTGCTCCGGCCGAATCTCCATCCTCGCCCAACCCCTCTCCCTCTCTGATTCCCCCAACCCTAAGAAGAAGGCCAGAGGCGGCACGTGGCTCTTCGTTTCTCACGACCCCGCCGATCCCGACTCGGTCCTCTCCCTCCTCTTCCCCTCTGAGTCAACTCGCTCCCCCTTGGCCGCCTCCGAACTCGTTTTCCGATTCGAGCCCCTCATTATCGCCCTCGAGTGCAGGGACCTCTCCTCCGCTCACTCCCTCGTTTCCCTAGCCATCTCCTGCGGCTTCCGAGAGAGTGGCATTACCAATGCCAAAAAGCGCTTCATCATCGCCATTCGCTGCTCCATTCGCATGGAGGTCCCGTTGGGGGACACGCGCAACGTCATCGTCACGCCCCACTATGTTCGTTACCTCGTTCAGGTCGCAAATGACAAAATGGAAGCTAATAGGAAAAGAACTCAGAGGTTTTTCCAAGTTTTGCTGTCCAATGGATCTGTGCTTGCTGATAACAGTAACCACTTGTCGCCAACTAATGAAGTTTGTGATCATCTTGAACTAGAGGGTGAATCTCAGCTAGAAAACGGGAATGCTGGAACCTCTTCAGGTATAATGTCTCTTCAATTTTAGTCAACGGTCAGGTTTAGTCAACTTTTGAACTGAGACGGATTCCCATTAGAGAAATATTAACAATACACTCTTTACAAGAGATATAAGTTTTGTCTAGTTAGTGATTGGGGACCCAACTAACATCTTTAACAAAACTAACAAATTAACATTTACCGATAAAAAAAACAATACACTCTTTATTATTGCCTGAAATTTATTAGAAATCACAAAGTTTTATGGGTCTAACTCCTTATTTAATGAGGCTCACTCATGATGTTTGTAGTTTTCAATAAATTTTAATCAATAGTAATAAAGAGTGTGTCAAAAGGAGTAAGTAAGAGAGTGTGTTGCTAGCACTCCTCTTTGGATTATGCTGCATGTGAAGTTCAATTTATAGTTTATGGGATCATGATTGTAAATGTGCCAAAAAAGCTATTAGAGTGTATATGTTTGAGTGATGAAATTAGTACTGATGCATATCGGTATGTATCTGATTGCAGGACAACTTTCCTTTTAATATCAATGAAAAGTCTGAATCTTTGAATGGTTGGCAGGGATTGTGGGTTCTCCTAGTTGTGGTCTCTCAATTGGCCATTTCAAAATTGTTGGTGAACCAGTGGAGAAGCTTTACCTTTGGGGTCACTCGGCTTGTGGATTGGGTGATGCTGACCACAAGAAAGTTATTGTATTTGGTGGCTTTGGAGGCATGGGGAGACATGCAAGGAGAAATGATTTGTTGCTTCTTGATCCATATTCTGGTAATCTTGACATGGTTAGCACTGTTGGCTGTGCTTCTCCATCTCCGCGTTTGGGCCACACAGCTTCCTTGGTTGGAAATCGCATGTTTGTGATTGGAGGTCGGACTGGTCCCGATAAAATTCTGAGTGATGTCTGGATCCTTGATACAACTAAGAATTCTTGGAAGTTACTGCAATGTGGTGACAATGGATTTCCTCCCAGGTAATGCTTAACAGCATTCTTGTGTTATAGCTTTCAGCCTTTCTCGAATTAAAAAAATAAAATTAAAAACTGATAAAGCAAATTCGCAGCAGGGGAAAAAGGCATTTTATGTTTAAGATAACTTTGCATATGGAATGAATTCTGTTATCACTATTTTAATTCATGTTCATAAATGCTTACCATTACAACTTATTAAACTGGTATATTGTAACTCTATATCATAAGGTGTACTGTAGTGACATTACTTGCTGTTGATTGACTTGGTAATTTTATTTTTACACTGTA
The DNA here is from genome assembly GCA_013407115.1 of Glycine latifolia. Taxonomy (NCBI): domain Eukaryota; kingdom Viridiplantae; phylum Streptophyta; class Magnoliopsida; order Fabales; family Fabaceae; genus Glycine; species Glycine latifolia. Next base: position 1,157,229 of record CM023947.1, read on the forward strand.
AGTCTAATATATAGTGTTATTTACATGTTGGATAGGCATCGTCATGCTGCAGCTGTCATGGGTTCAAACATTTATGTATTTGGGGGCCTTGATAATGATATTATCTTTTCTTCCTTTTATGTTTTTGACACAAACAATTTAAACTGGAAAGAAATACCAGTTTCTGGGGACTGGCCATGTGCACGCCACTCACATGCTATGGTGGCATCTGATTCTCAGATTTTCATGTTTGGTGGATACAATGGTGGTAAAGCACTTGGGGATTTACACAGCTTTGATGTTCAGAAGGGTCAATGGACGAAGGAAAGGACAGCTGGAAGGAACCCACATGCTAGGTTCTCCCACTCAATTTTTGTCTATAAGAATTATCTTGGAGTTCTTGGTGGTTGTCCTGTTAGACAACATTGTCAAGAGCTGGCTTTACTTGATTTGAAGCTTCGTTTGTGGAAGCATGTTACCCTCAATTCTGTAGGTAAAGATTTGTTTGTGCGTAGTACAGCCAATGTCGTTGGTGATGATCTTGCTATAGTTGGTGGTGGTGCATCATGCTATGCATTTGGAACCAAGTTCAGTGAGCCAGCAAAAGTAAGCTTGCTCCATTTAATGCATTCACATGATGAGCCAGTAAAAAACCAAAGAAAGCATATAAGTAACCAAAATGAAGGGACTAACAGGAATAACATTGAAAATTCTTGTGGACCCCAACTTGAACATGCACCAAATATATCTGAAGATGAAAGTTCACATTCTGATGACAACATACCTTGCTTGAATGATCAAAGTCAGATGATTGCATTGCATTATGTTTTGCAACTAGAAAAGAAATATGCAAAATTGGGAAAGGATATATTGAAAAAATTTGGATGGTTAGACTTGGGGAGGAAAGCATACTCTGACGAGGGTGGAGTACATATCAGTTTTCCTGTCCATCAAGAATTTTTTGCTGTGTTTCATGAAAGGAATCATCATTTGGGAGATGCATTTGATGGACAAAATGAAGGTCCCTTTTCAAAACCACTTAAACGAGACAAATTCTTATTAAATGAGTTATCCTGTTTTGAAGCATTGATACTTCTCCATGGATATGGTGCGATTGTGCTGGGAGACAAGGTTGTTGAAGAAAGAAAAGCTGCCAAATCTCCTTTGAAAGTGATGACTGAAGCAATAATGTCTTTGATTGAGCATCATGGCCTACCAGCACAGCTTCTAGAGGAACTGCCAACAAGGTTCTTTCAATAAAAATGCTTTTATGGTGGCTGCTTACCAACTTCTTGCTTATTTTCCATTTACTTGGATTTCCCCCTTGTATGCAATCCCTTTAGTGTTGTGTTCTTCGCACTAATTCTTTATTCTTCCAGATGGGATCGGCTCGGAGATGTTGTTTTACTTCCAAGTACTTCTTTTAAGGATTCTATGTGGGACTCAATTGCAGAAGAGCTTTGGTCCATTGTTGCCAAATCACTCAAGGCTCACCGTCTAGCTCGCCAAGTAATCACATTTGCATGAGTAATACATTAGTTTGTGTGCTTTCTTGTTCTTCACGGGTTCGATCATTCTGATTCACTTTTTTCTCCTTATACATAATATATTTAAAATTTTCTTATTGGATATATACAGCACATATTAAATGTATGTGATAGATTAGGGAATGTCTGATGATAAGTATGTGAAATTACTGAAATTCAATAACAAATTATTTTTACAGGTTAAAAGATACTATTCTTTGATAATAATAATAATATACAATTATACATATAGAAATTTAGTCTTGGAAGGAATCCAGTTTTAACATCTTTTCCAATATAGAAGGAATCAGTGTGTAGACAAATTTATGAAGATTAAACTTATAAGAGGACTGAATTGGCAGTTCTTATTAAGATGCAAACCATGAGTGGCAGTGGTTGATCTTTTGAAGGAAAAAATCTTGGCATTACCAGTAATACTTTATCACTGAGACAATTCTTACATAACTTTAGTTTATTAAACACAGTTCTGTTTTCTTCTTCCTGCAATATCTTTGCAATGAATTCATTTATTTCTGACTTAAGTTGGGGTATTATAGGGCCCAGTTGCTGCAACTGGTACAAGAGATAGCACATTGCAGATTCTTGTTGGGGATAATGGCTGGGTCAATCATCGAGAAAATGGAATTCTCTATTCTTTTGATGCTACAAAATGCATGTTCTCATGGGGTAATCTTTCTGAGAAGCTCCGGATGGCCAGGCTTGATTGTAAAGATGAGGTTGTAGTAGACCTGTTTGCAGGCATTGGATACTTTGTGCTGCCTTTCCTTGTCAGGTATTGTCTGTTTGTACTGGCAGAGCTTTGTATTAAACTTAATCTCTTAATGTTTTGGTATTGTGACAAAATTACCCTTTAGCCTCCAATATTGTGTTATAATTGGAGGAAAGCCAAGTGACAACAAGAGTATGGTTTGACATGTCCTTGTAGTATTGTATGGAAGATATTGGTCCACTTGTCCTTGTACACTATCAACAAAATTGGATAATTTATTTTTTGCAAATTGAAAATATATTCTGGATAGAGGGCGAGCCTTGTACCTTCGCATAGCGAGAAGCCTCTGGGCAATGAGGTATGTAGTTTTTTGAAAATATATTCTGGATCTGAATATGAACATTTGATAGACTGGGATGTGGCACACCTTCTGTACTTTTATCAAACAGAGATTGAGATTTTGGAAGTTTTTTCTTGTTGATGTCCCACATTGAGTAAAGATATGACCAATGTAGTCCTTACAAGCCTTGGGAAGTTCCTCATCTTATAAGTCTGTTTTGTGAGCTTGAGTTAAGCCCTAAGCCCATATTCTAAGATTTTTAATATCTAATTATCCAGCATTGCTTGCTTCTCTGAGGTTTGTTAATATTTAATAATATTAATCTATATTTGTTCATATTGTTTTTGCGTGTTCTTGAGCAGAGCCCAGGCAAAACTTGTATATGCTTGTGAGTGGAATCCCCATGCTGTAGAAGCACTCCAACATAATCTACAAGCAAACTCTGTGGCTGATCGTTGTATCATACTTGAAGGAGATAATCGAATTACAGCTCCCAAGGTATAGTGTGTGTGTGTGTGTGTGTATTTAACTATTTATTCACCCAGCAAGGAAAAATTTGATTTACCAAATCAGCGGGCCATCTCCCTGTCGTTCTCCTACCAGAGAAAGTTTAATTCACACACTTTAGAAGTGAGAATCAGTCTCAGGCATAATCCATCTAAAGACACCCCCACACTCAGTGTCAGTAATGCCTTGATTGCCCTTAGGTTCCCTATCACTGGTAAACATATTTCTAATTTAGGAGGATTAACTACAAAGTTGATTACCAACATACTGAGATGGTAAATATGTTCATTTGATTAACCTTTTTTTTTTAACTCTATAAAATTGAAAATGCCCTCTCTATTATTTGCAAATTGTAATTCACTCTTAATAAAATCTGATTGTATACTGTAAATTCTTAGTACATGCCTGTAGAAGTCATGTTAGAATCTTTTGTTTTTGTTAATTAAGATAATTTATAATTAGCCTGAGAGTTATCCAAAACATAAGTGAAAATCAATGAGCATTTTTCCGACATTATTAGAGATACTCTTCCAGCAAGTATGCATAAAGAATTAAGATGAAAGGAGGAATTAAGTGAAGGGGAAGACATTTTTCAGAGGAATTTGAGTTAGGATTGTAATATTCTTCTTCCCTTGTTTGGACGAAAAGAAGATAAATAGAAGGGAAGTTTTTTTATCCCCTTGTTTGGTAAAAGATAAATCAAAGGAAGTAAACATGTGATCGATGAACTGTTTACTGTTGTTCACTTTTTTCAATGAGTCACTGAACACTGACTGTAAAAGTGTGATGTCTAAGGAAAATGGATGCATCAATACTTAACACTAATTGATGTATGTAGAAGGAAATAATTTAATGGAATCTGTGGATTTTTTCATTTTACAGAGCGTGGCTGATAGAGTTTGTCTTGGTCTCATTCCATCTAGTGAGCTTAGCTGGGTCACAGCTGTAAGGGCTTTAAGGTAATTGGAATACTAATGCGTATCATTGCTTTCAGCATATTTATCTGCTGTTACTCTTTTGTCCGCATTAAGTCATCTTAGGATCTATAAAATACTATTGGTAGTTGCATTTTGTTTCCAGACCTGTATTAAGTTGCCTGCTTATTTAGCACCATATAATTTAATTATAGCTGACCTTATAAATGGAAATGATATTATTTTTTACTATGATGATTGACATTGAAAGAATTGTGGCAGAGTTCTTGAACTTGTTTTCCTGAAGTTAGTAATGTTTATCACTAAAGAAATAGCCAATGTAAATAAAATTGGAGAGGAACTGTCATATTAGGTGATATGACAGTTTCAATATTTTTATGATGCATTATTTTTAGTAGAAGTCATCTGCGGTTTTGTCCTCATACCCTGGTTCCTGAGTAATTTTCAAATTGGCTTGTTTGACCTATCTGCTAATTCTACCAATGTTAATCAAGATGATCCCGAAGCTATGGCTCACATCTCATGCATTTTAATTGCCTGGTTGAAACCACTGTATCTGGAAACTGTATCAGTAACTAGATGCTAAATTTATGACTCTTATACATCATGTTGATGACAAAGAAACTTTATGAAATTTAAATTAATATATGAAGCATGCATCTTAGGACAATGGAGTAAATTGTGTGGAGATGACCAGTTTAATTCTTGCTCATATTCACTTCTGGGCCTCTACTTTCATTACCAATTTCATTCTCATTGAATCAACGTTGCAGGAGAGAGGGTGGAATATTACATGTTCATGGGAATACAAAAGACTCAGAGGAGAGTCAATGGATTGATCATGTATCAAAATCAATATATGACATTGCTAGATCTGAAGGTAGCATCATTTTATTTTATTTTAATTATTTAACTTGGGCATTGTCCCACTGCAACTCTGAATTAACCCACACTATTTTGATACCCACAGGTTATTGTTGGGAGGTTTCTATAGAACATGTTGAGAGGGTAAAATGGTATGCTCCACATATTCGCCACGTTGTAGCAGATGTAAGATGCAGACAGATCCAACTATAGTGAATGATTTGGTATTTGAGGTTAAAAACTGGCTAATGCATGCAATCAACGTGAATATCATGTAAGAATATTAATATGCCAAAATTCGAACTGAATTACTTTCTGTGCCAGTAGCAAATGTAAATGCTGAGTCTGGATTCAGAAGTTCAGAAAATCTTGTTCAACCATTGGTCACAGATGACTAGAGAATTTGGTGATGACACAATCGCGTCTCATTCCAAGTGCTGCGTTACTATTTGATGTATATTGTTTGGAACTGATAATTTTATCCTTCCAAATATAGTACAAGGAAGGAGGGCTTCAATTTTTATTACATGAAGCTGTCCAGATGGTTTGTGTTAGTTTGGGCTACAATGAAGCCCAATTGATAGTCGTTTGTTTGGATTCTATTCAGATTTGTTGTTTTGATCTCTAAGCTTATACTACTTTTTTATTGCTGCACTGTAATTAAGTTATCAGAGGGACTATAGTGATTTTCTAAGCCACAGTCCACAGGCATGGTTTCTAACCCAAAATGTTGTAATCACAATTCTCCTTAATTGAATACAGTTTGAAAGTGGTCCTAAAACGTAGTTAAAGGCTGAACATCAATCAATATTGTAAGTCAGACATTTGTCTAGTAAGGGTAATTTCATTATGCTCGACAAGCATGTTTTAGTATTGCCTTTGCCGTTATTACGTTACTCTGGTTTTCAGGAATTTAAAATCCATTTTAACAATGATTCCATCGCTCACTTATTTGCTTATTGTCTTCACTGTAACGAATGAGTTATGTCCATTATCTACTTTTCTTGTTGGATAAAAACCTTTCATTGGTGTGATTTGGTGCTAATTCCTAAGTGGAAGAAAGCTAAGAAATGCAGTATATAAAGAGCAAAGTTTTAATGATATAAAGTTGCTTTTCAAGCATAGGTCTAGGCCCTTTAAGGAAGAAGAAATTGATTACATTAAGACGTTATTACTTATTTGCATGAAGGCACTGCCAAAGTGTATGGCATGCATTAATTATAAATTTAAAGTCATTCTTGCATGAGAGCATAACAAAATTCATATATCCTTTCAAAAAAAAATCATATATATTAAAATAGTAATTAAGTTCCTAAACATTTTTTTTTCTAAATGCTTTAAATTTTTAGTTAATTGTGACCATAAATAGACAATAAATGCTAGCAAATTTAAACAAGCAAATTTGAACAGTTTTGTCTGGACTTGCAAGACACTATTATATATTTATATGTGGATGATGTGTCATGGGATATGGGGTTTCCACCTTGGCGTTTATGGAATCCATCCATTACTGTCACTGATAGTCTGACACTGAGTGTCGGTGGTCACAGAGGCTTGCATGAACCCACACGGAGCCAGCTTCAGCAGCCTCAGCCATCAAGCTTTCTTCTAGATGATACTAAATCACGTAATTAAAATTGATATTGGCATAAAAAAAAGTAAAATATTTTCGTATTATCTATCACTTTTTATTTTAATTTATTTTAAAACATTTAACGTTTTTATAAAAAAATAAAAACATGTGTTATTTTACGAAAATGTTAATTATTTTTCTAATAATATGCTCAACTAATAATATATTATCTAAATATTTTAATGAAATAATTTTGTTAATTTAAACATTTTAATCCAGTAATTTATATAATTAATATTTTTTAAATAAAATACATACAATCTTAAAAGATAAAAATATGATTATTATTCAAAATTATAAAATTATACAAACATGTCATTCTGTGACTAAATTTATACAGTAAAAATAGTTTATTGAGATTTTTACTTAATTATTAGACAATTTTCAACTGTTGTATTTGTATAAAATTATTTTAAATGGAAACTTAATTAACGATTGAGGGGGTTTTTTAATATTGAAGATTTTAGTTTCTGAAATAATATTTTCAGAGTACACCACCAACTAATAATTAGTCTTATGTAAATGAGTATTAGAAATAAATAAAAAAACCATAAAATTAATATTTAAAAAAATGAAAATCTAATGACGAAACACGAAGTTATTCTACATTTCAATAATTAGTAAGGGCAATAATTTTGTCCCACATTTCAATATATGATTCGATAACTAATAATATATATTTTAATATCTAATATTAAAAAATATATAAAATAATTATTTCAACATTAATTGTAACTAATTTAGTATGAATGAGATAATTATTAACTAAATATTTAACTACAATTTTTTTTATATGAAATATTACTCACATATTTTTAATGAGTTAATTCTTTTCGAGTTAGATAAAATCAATAGCAACAACATCTCTATTCAAGTATTAATATAATCACATACTTAATTATTCTTCTATTATTTATGTGTTCTATAATATCCTAATATTTATCTATTGTTTTGATTTATGAACTTCTATAGGTGTTTAATTATTCTTAAATTAATTTAAAAACAGATAAAAAAATTAAAATTTACTAAATGAAGAAAGTGAAACCGGCTTATTTTATCGATCATGAGCCACATGTGATATTTATAGCGAAAGAAATATTAGTAGTATATTCTTTTTCTTTATATATATATATATATATATCCTCTATTAAATGCATATCCAGAATTTTAACTCAAGATTATTGTCTAATTTGAAATAATTATGTATCGATTGATTTGTGTGTTCAATAATCTAATAATATAATCTTTAACATATTTTTTATTATTAACTAAAATTTATCAAAATCTATAATTTATATAAGTCCCGATCCTATAGTCTTACTTAATAAACTCTTGTTTAAATTATGTGATTAAACATGATGAAGACAAAAAAATAAACTCACTCACAAAGTAATTTGTAATTTTTAATAAATATTAACTAATAAAAAATTAAATATTGTGTTAAATAATGTTTCACTGACGCTCCTCTTCATCGTGTTTGCTTCCAACTTTGATACTTTAATTATACAAAACAATTGAAAGCAAAGTCGCGACATTAACCATTGAATAGAGTGATGGACGTACATTTTTTCTTTTATAGCGTAACATTTTTAAATGGTTGATGTCCATACTCTTTTCCATTGGGATTAAAATTTGGGAGGTGGCGGTAAATGCTTTCCATCTGCAAGTGGAAAGCATTTAGAATCGTGCACAACTGCTCATATTGTTTTTAACAAGTGGGGTTGTCCTCATATTATAACTTTTTTTAACTATATTTTAAATATTGGGGACTATTTATATATGCTATATTAAGGGGAAGAAAAAAATCTTGTGGGGCAGCTACCCCAAAGCTTCTAATGTAGATCCATTTCTGAATGTATAACTTTGATATAAGTGATAATATTTTTCATTTTTTTAGGTGTGGTAAGCATGGTGTTGTATTACTTCTTTTCCTTGTTATAAAAAATAAGTTATGGTATAAAATAAATTATAACTTATTTCTTATAATAAGAAACGAAAATAATATTATATAGTAACTTTTGGAAAAAATATTTTTTTTACAGTGAAATAAATGTCATCACATATATTATAATAACATAAATATATCTTAATATATTTTTTTTATATTTCAAAAGGGATAAATGTATAATAGTATTAAAAATCACACTGCATAATTTCCCAAGCGTTGAACATTAGTAAAATGTATCAATGTGAAAATTAAATCAATGAATATTTAATATTTTAGAGACTATTTATATAATTTTATTATTTTAAAGGTTATAGAGAGAGTAATTCTCTCAAATTAATATATTTTTTTTCTCATTATAACATTAATGTGAAATATTTATCAATTTTATGATTAATTTTTTTTAGAAATCTTAATTAATCATCTTGTTTGAAATCTTTTTTTTAATATTTTTTTATTTATAAAACTCAAATATAATTTAAAAAAAAAGATTGAGTTCAATACCCTCAAGTTAATAACTTGTTGACTTAAATTGATTATAAGTAAGATTTGGATTGTTTTTAGAAACTCAAATTTAAGTTTACAGCATTTTAGTCGAAATTTGGTGAAGGAAGGTTGAAAATGACTTCACAAGCCGCCCTCTGCCAAGCCACTGGAAATGGCTAACTTTCTTCTCAGCTGTATTGCTTGTTGGCTTTGCCAAGTGCAAACAACTTTTGTCATTTCTCAAAAAAAAAAAAAAAAAAAAATCTAATCTATCCGAAATCCTGAAATCTTTGTGCAAGTTCCGTTACTTGTTAAGTTGTTATGATAGTACTTGGTACTCTTTTTTTTCTCTTAACATTATATTACTTCATCATACTTATATTTTTTAAAATATGTCCAATAATATGAAGTATTTGTACATCTTTATCCTATTATGTTTATGTTATTTTATAAATAAAATAAAACTTTACTATTAAATTCTTTTAAAAAATTAATAAATGTAATTTTTTAAAAATAAATTAACTGGTTGACACATGAAATTAGTTGGGCGACGTCACATTTCACACACTCACGAGCATGTTTTCCGTTGCTACGCACCAGAGTCCAAAATTTGAAGTTTAGTAGCCAAAAATAGGAAAAGAAAAGTTGCAACGAGTCCCCTAGCTAGCCTAGGCACATCACATGGTCATTCATTAGTTTAGTAAACAAATATAATTTTGTTTTATAAAATTAAATTATTATCGTTAATTCTTTTTTATTTTTATAGTTTATATTATTAACATTATAAGAGATATAAATAAATAAAAATAATTATATCATATTAAAAATTTAAAATAAACACCCTAATTCCTAGGTAACATCTAAAAAGAAAGTAAAAAATATAAATATGATAAAATTTTAATATAACGGTAAGAAAAAGATAAAAAAAGAAAAATATTAATAAAATATTTAAAATAATGAGATATTTGTATATAATTTATTATTCTAGCTCAAAACTCAATTTTAATTTTTACCTACCAAAGGTCTCTCATATCTCATACATACTACAGTAGTATTTTATTTGCACTACCACTACTTTATTATTTAAGCAGAAGAAGCAGGTGAGTGAGGAAGAGTGAAGAGAATGGCTCCCAAGGGTTTAATCTTTTTGGCTTTGTTAATATTCGTTTCAGCACTGTCACTGAGTCCTTCTGTTGCGGAGGAAGGGCAAGGTAATGGCCTTGTTATGAACTTCTACAAGGAATCATGCCCGCAGGCTGAAGACATCATCAAAGAACAAGTCAAGCTTCTCTACAAGCGCCACAAGAACACTGCTTTCTCCTGGCTCAGAAACATCTTCCATGACTGTGCTGTTCAGGTAATTAAGCTTGGTTTTTGTTCTGTGTTTGCAAGGTGGATGTTGGTCTTTTTTTTTTTTTTTGTCAGTTAACTGTTTATATATGAAAGTATTTGTTCTTTACTTTTCTTTCTTATTTTTTGTGTGTGTGAGGGTAGAGTTGTGATGCTTCTCTGTTGCTGGACTCCACACGAAGGAGCTTGTCTGAGAAGGAAACAGATAGAAGCTTTGGGTTGAGAAATTTCAGGTACATTGAGACCATCAAAGAAGCTTTGGAAAGGGAATGCCCGGGAGTTGTTTCCTGTGCTGATATCCTCGTTCTCTCTGCTAGAGATGGGATTGTTTCGGTAATTTACTCCTCCCAGTTTGTCCCTTTCTTTTTTGTTTTGTTATGTTCTGTTTCCCACTAGATCTGTTTTGTTTCCTCTTTTAACAAAGTTCCCTTTTGAAAGGTAATTAAAGTCTATGTACATATACCCTATCCATAATTGTAGCAAGATCTATCTATTTTTAGTGTGAAAATGAGTAATTGGAGACTTATTTGGTCCAGATTTGTTTTAGCAATTAACTGCTTTAATAGTTTATCCGTTAATTATTCTTGTAATGAATGAATTAATTTGATGTGTTGCATGCAGCTAGGAGGTCCCCATATCCCTCTTAAAACAGGAAGAAGGGATGGTAGAAGGAGCAGAGCTGATGTGGTTGAGCAGTTCCTCCCAGACCACAATGAGTCCATTTCTGCAGTTCTTGACAAGTTTGGTGCCATGGGAATTGACACCCCCGGCGTCGTTGCATTGCTTGGTACTATACACTCTCCCCTCACCCATCCATGTACATACTTTCATGAAATCACAATACGCATAAAGCATACATAGCATAGAAAACTTTATGCTTCGTATATTTCTTTTAATAAATATATGTGGGATCCTCAGAGATAAAGCTGGATGCAAACACACATTTGCCCATAACAAAAGAGAAAAAGGATTATTCAATTAAAATTTTAACGCAATCATTAAATCATAACTCTTTGTTGACTTTTAAAATATATAACTTAAAAAGTAATTCAAACCATAAATTGTCATTTAACTTTGAACAATGAAAAAAAATGCAAGCATACAACATACATGAAAGATGCAACACTCACATATACATACATGGGTACATGACATGCTAAAAGAAAGTACACGTGGCATTGTTGGCTGTGATTAATGAATGATTGAGATGAGATATTTTGTGGAACACAGGAGCACACAGTGTTGGTCGAACCCATTGTGTGAAGTTAGTGCACCGTTTGTACCCAGAGATTGATCCAGCTCTGAACCCTGACCACGTTCCTCACATTCTGAAGAAGTGCCCTGATGCCATTCCAGACCCTAAGGCGGTGCAGTACGTGAGAAACGACCGTGGCACCCCCATGATTCTAGACAACAACTACTACAGAAACATATTAGACAGCAAGGGTCTCTTGATAGTGGATCACCAACTAGCCAATGACAAGAGGACCAAGCCTTATGTGAAGAAAATGGCCAAGAGCCAGGACTATTTCTTTAAGGAGTTCTCTAGAGCCATTACCTTGCTCTCAGAGAACAACCCTCTCACTGGCACAAAGGGTGAGATCAGAAAGCAGTGCAATGTTGCCAACAAGCACCATGATCAGGACCCTTGAATTTTCTTCCTCTTGTCTATGATCGAGGAAGAAAATGTGTAATATATTATGCAAAAAATAATTAAGGTCTTTTCTTTTAAATGGGTTGGTTCAATGAACCGAGACCACTGCAGGTTCATGGGGATGGGAGTTTGTTTTTTAATCTTCCGATGTTACTGTTGTTTTTTAATTTCAATATGGATATTATGTAGTACTATGCAAGTAGGTTAGAGTTGGGTAGAAGGGGATGTTCATGGTGTTAATTATGTTATGTATGCGTGTGAGTGCTGTTACGATGGGAGTGACAATGCTTATGATATCCATACTCATAAAGCTAGCTTGTTCTTTCTACATAAATAAATCATGGCCCATGGGCATTATACACTGTTAACACTCGTATTCACATAGGCCCGAGGATAGAGACTTGAGGAAACAAGTTTTAAGTATCTAACTAGTAACAAATGAATAATCTTTTAAATTAATCTTATTTTATTTTAAATGTAGGTTGGCAAACAGATTAAGCAAACAATATGTATAATTGCGGACTAAAATAATTGCCGATAGATACTAGTATAGGTGGGCCAAAAAGAAGGCTGAAGTAAACAAATGAGGTCCGTTGATGTGGGCCAAACCAATTTCACATTGGAAAGATAAGAAAAAACTTTTTTACACGCGGAACTTTGCACTGGATTAGGTGCAGTGCAGTACTTACCGTTTTCATCGAAAATGACCATTAGCAATAACCTGAAAGGGAGAAAATGCCAAAATGAAATCACGTTGGATCAGCGGGTGCTGGCCTAGCTATTATTCCTATGTTTCTGCACGGAAAACTACAGTTTGCATTCGAATGAGCAATGAGAAATGACGAAGAGCTATCTCTAGATTCTTTTCTTGTTGGTGATTCTTGGTGAGTTATTTTGTAAATAGCACTGCAAGAGTATAAAGCCTAGCCAAATAGGATCATATATATTGTCAATATTATGTTTCTCATAAAATAGTATGATGGCTATTCATTTTGTTCAAATCACAATTATGGGTTGCCAGTCATCAATATCTAAACACGTTACTAAAATTATTTTTTTGGGGAGAGGTTGCTCTGATGTAGCTGAAATTGGATTACACAGTACTGACCTTCCTCCTAAGGCTAATTTTCATTTTTTTAATTAAGTTGAATCACCTTAAAATTCAAGTTAGAATCAAGCAAAATTATTAAGCGAATTTTAACGTAACAAGTATACAACTATTAATTATTTATGCATATGTTCATCTGATCATACTTTATAAGTTTTTAATAATATTTTTTTAAGAGAAGTTTTTAATATTATTAATCCGTGTTAATTACATTTTTAAAGTTATGGACTAATATGTTATTAGATAATAATTTGAAAAATATATACATAGAGGAACATATTATTTTTTTGGCATATATAGTGTTAAAGAAAATTCAAAATCTATTACTTTTACCAATAATAATATATAAAAAGATAAGGCCTTTCAGAAAAGTGTTGTCTGGGTTTGAGAAGCACAGGACCCACGGGTACATGTGTGGGATACAAATATAACACAACATTAATTAATATGGGAAAGAGGTAAATCTTAAAAATATGCATGAGCAATATATAATTTAAGAAAAAATTTCCGATATCCCACAAGAAGTAGAAAGCAACACCATAATATCGTCCTTGAGGGGCAAGAGAGATGGAGGAGGGACCCATCATAAAGAGAAACGGGTCCTTCGTTCATGGCTTAAGCTTTGCTTTAGCATAGAAGCCTTTTTTACGAAGGACCCATCATCCCCACGTAAAGGGCCACCACAGGTTGCACTTCCGTAACAGATCTATCTACATTCAATTTAGCGTATCCACTATCCAGGGGTGAGGGAAATTACGAAACACCAAGCTCTGTAAGAGCTTCCTAGCGATGCACACAAAGCACCTACCTAGCTAGATCATTTGAGATGAGAGAGATCATAATAGTTGTAAATATGATCGCAAGGATAAAGTTTTGAAGAAACAAGCAACTAATAAATTTTAAATCAACCTTATTTCATTTGATTTGAAGGTTGGCAAAAAGATTAAGCAATCAATATCTAGAATTGCGGACAAAATTAATTATTGATAGATAGGTAGTCGTAGTCCAGAAAAATGCGATTAAGTATACAGAAGTGGTCCATTGAACACGTAGTCATTGATCAAGATATGTGGGCCAAACCAATTTCATAATAATTTCTCCTTGGGTAGTCCCAGTGGTACTGTTTTAAGGGCCGAATGACTATTAGCAGTAACGTACTGTAAAGAAATGCCAAAAATGAAATCATCTTCATTCAGATTGCCTATTCCTATGTTTCTGTACAGAAAACTACAATTGTATGCGAATCAGGAATGAGAAATAACAATACAATTCTGGATTGAATTAACCACTAGAATGTCAACAAGAAAAAGTCTAGATTTCTTGTTGGTAATTCTTGGCAAGTTATTTGGTAAATCGCAATGTAAGAATGAGATTGGCTAGTCAAATATTATGCTTCACAGAGAGAGGCAAAAATTGAAATTGGCTGAGCCTACAAAACAAGAGATTGAAGAAAATGGGCCTTTCCCTAAAAAAGGATAAGGCAACCTTTACAAGTAAAGGATATGTGAATCAAAAAAAGAAAAAGTAGTGGAGAGTATGTTTTCGTTTTGAATTTAAGTACTCATTATGAGCGGTGGAATCTTTTAATATCTTTGTTGTATCATAAATTGTCCAACAAGAAAAGTATTACAGTTACAATCCTAATATTCTTAATTTGGATTTTGTGTAATTTTTGCTTAAATTTTTTGTTGAGTTGATTCAGTCCCTTTATCCTAACTAGTACGACATCCCTTATAAACAAGGTACTTGATTTCATCACGTACAACTAACCACGCCCATCAATGCTCTTGCAGACGCTATAGGAAGAAATGGGGCGCAATTATTTTTCTGTCTTCCATTGCTCTATATAGTGTCAATTATGTTCACATTTGAGGGTCCATTCCTTCTGTTCCATTTTTTCCCAACCCCCACCAAACAAAAAAAGACACTAATCACCTAGCCATTCTATAACAATAACTATATACAGTGGCCTTTAGTAGCATATTCGTTGCTAATAGCAATGAAAAATCAAATATCAATGTTTGATTTGTCAGGAGTTCAGTAGACTTTTCTTTTTACAATCCATAACAAATTGGAACAAGTCTTGGACTGTATATCCACGAAGAAATATATAATTCATCAAAGATTCAGAATCATATTAAGACACGTAAAGTTTGAGTTACAAGTTGCACATAAAAGCTATGCATCGTGCCACTTCAAGCATCTACAAAAATGATTACATTCCAAGTACATCATTATTTTTTAAGGCGTGTCATTGTAGCAATGAGGAGTCCATTGCTTGTGCCCACTACAGCCTGAACTGCTGCTATCAGAGTCACTGTCAGTTTCATCTGAGAATAAATCATTTTTTCCGCTGCCTTCTAACAGCTTCGGGTGATTGTAATGAGGCTGTGTTTGGAATGACATGTAATTTGCAGCAGAAGGAAAAGAATGGTATCCAAATGTGGAAGGATAGGGTCCAGGAAGAAATGCATTTGGTGGAGGCCAATACATCACAGGTACACATGTACTTGCTGGCTGTGACTGCGGCAGCATACGATGATTAGCATTGGAAGGGGAAAGAGCTGGATTTGGCCTGTGAGGAGTTTCTTGGGAGGAAATCTGAGATGGCATTGAATGAAATGCTGCCATTGCATATGTATAAGATGATGAATAGCCAGTTAAACCAAATTGGGTAGCTGCTGAACTTCTTGGTGTTGCCTGTTGATGAGATGGTGTCTTTTGTGAATTCTGTGACTTGATGACGGCATTTGTGTGCTTTCTTCCCTTGGTTTTTGCAGGAGGTGTCTTTTTAGTTGAATTGTGGGGCTCATGAGTACCCTGCTAGAACAACACAAGCTTAAAAGAACAATCTATTAAATGTTACCAAAAAAGAAGAGCTGTTTTGAGGCCGCTAAAATCAATTAAGTGTGATAGAATTGTAGCTATTATATTGAATATGTTGCATAATGCATTGTATGAGAACTATTTAATTGTCACTATTAGCTGGGTTTACTCTTGAATCTTGATTAGTCAAATTAATTTGTAATCTTACATTATCACATGCGATTGGATGCGGAAGAAACAACTCCTCCCCTTCAGCATCCTCATCAGTTCTGTAACGGGAAAATTATGTGTTAGATGAAGAAAACAAGTGTATTAGGAAGGTCTCCTGGAACAAAATACTCAAATTTTCTTTATATTGAAATAGAGCTTCATGTATTGGTGGTATAGTTTTTTTTTTTTTCCTAAGAATATTCTAATTTACAATGTATGTTTTGGTATTTAAATTTTCATAGGTTTGCTGTGATGACATTGATTTAGAGCAATGCTCCTAAAAGAATTGTGCCTGTTATTTAACTAGACATGCTTCGACAACTTGTTGTATATAATTTGATAAACCTGTAATATTTCTGAAGCAAGTCTAAGTTGCGGTATTTGGTTTCTTTCTGAACTAGATCATCAGGAAATCCAGCCATGAACAGGAGTGTGATTCCCAATGCCTTGAAGAAGAAGCTTCCACTGCGATTATGAACCAACTTTGCCATTCGGCACATAAGTGGCCCAAAAGACTTCAGTTTGTTTCTTCCCATTCGCTGCCTCACATATCTGTATTATTCAATCCAAAAATTAATTACTCTATATTAGACTCAATATAAGTATTTTCAAGTGCAGTATTCATTAGACCCAACACCATTTATAATGAAGAAAACTACTGTTAAAAAAAGAAGCAGAAATGGAGCATTATCATTCCAAAACTTACTCATTTTGAGGAAGATTTCTTGTCCTTCCACCATATTTAATGCACAAGAATAAGCATGATGGACAACTAGCATCAGATTGACGCATGACTCTTTCTTCTTCTAGTATCTGAACAGGACATAATACTGAGTTTTGTCGATTTGGATAAAATATTTTCCTCCGAACACCTGGATTCTCGTATAAAACATGCTCCTACATGTATTCAAAAATCAATCATTGCATTTACAGAATAGAAATATTTGAGCCAAAAAAATTTGTTGGCCTAAATCAAGTTTGAATGCAAACTAGTGACTTGGTTCCAGATATAATTTGGTTAATGGCTCTATTATCCATTTTGGAACGCAACTAGGAATTAAAATAAAAACATGATGATCCCAATTCTTCACACAGAGACTATAAATATGATGCAAAATATTTGGTTGCTGAAATTGATTAAGAGAATAATTGATTACATCTTTTAGCAGTCACTTAATATTTTTAGAGTAAGGATTAGTCTTAAGTCTTACGCCAGGGCTCCTTGGAGACACATATGGTTCTCCTTTCTTCAAAATGCTAAAATGATTGAAGTTCAGCTCGTACATATCCTCACATCCGTGCCTTATGCCAAGTGATGCAAAAACTATGATTTTCCTTATAGTGTGGGACTGAGCATTTTTTTGCAAAAGGGCTTCAGATTCAATTAGCCTTTCTTTTGGGCAGAAAGCTACTTTCAGCAGAGGCTTTCTATTCTGTGATATACGTACAGATCCAGAAGAAGGGACATCAAGTGGTGCTGTAAATGCTGCAGTCCTTAATTTCTTTCCCTTGGTCTTGGTGTGCTTTCACTTCACTCTTCTTGGATAGTGGAGCAAGTAATATGCAACCTGCCTTTTGATTTTCATAATCTTCTTGTCTCACATTACTCGCTGGATCACCTGAAAATGTTCCCATGCATGTTGCATTTGATTCCTCGTCAACATGATCAGCATGGTAATCTTTTTGTGCACTAACCGTTTCATTTGTGAAATCATCATCACATGCATCATCACTATCTGTTTCATTGAAATCTGCAACAGAATCGCAGTCTTTAAATTTTTCAGCATACAAATTTTGGCCATCGTCCATGCTCATCCAATTAACTAAGTGCTTTGCTGGATCAATCTCCTTAGGAACAATGCCTTCAATATCAGGCTTGTACTCGGAGGTCGTTTCACTTTTCACAGTATTTTTCTCATAATCTACCATTTGCATCTTCTGTCTTTTGAAATTCTTGATGCTTCTCACAACTGCATGCTGATGATTTTCCTGATATTAAGGGACACATTTTCACCTTAATAATAAAACAGATGAAAACTTCAAGAATCAGGGAACACAAATTATAATTAAATGGACCTCTTGGTGATAAGGTTTAAGTTTCATTAAATGTTGGTCATCATGATATACAGTTGATATTAGTCTCAAATGTTCAAAGGATACGCTTAATATTGATATCATTCCTCCACACTCCGAGCATAACATAATTGATCGTAGTGTCTGAATCCATATTATAATATTAACTTGAAGACTTTAGTTTTTGTTAATAAACAAGGGAACTTATAAGTATCAAGCAATAAAATTCAGCATAATGAATTATCCTATTCCTTATGTAGCTAGCAAGATACTTCCTCTTCATAAAAACCATGAAGGGAGTTGAGCCAATCATAGATTTCATCATGCAGTGTGCAGAGATGTATATGCGTATATGCTGGATGATAATATATAACAATGCTTTGTAGCTGGTTCATCAAGTTAGGGACTGAATTTTCATACATAACAGTAAATTTAGACAAGCAAACATTTATTTAAGCTAAAGTAAAATTATAAACAAGAAAAACTAAATTAATCAACTAACTGTACTTGAGATTCCTTGTTTCTTTCTCTTAACTGAGCTTCGAGCATTGATATTCTCTCCATGAGATCCGCATTCTTCTTCCTTTCCCTTTCTAACTCAGCTGAAATCTCAGCAACAACATTGACATTATCTACCCTCACTTCTTGTTCTATAGCACACAATGTCGAGGCATTGACCAAGGTAGCACAGGATTGAAGTTGTACCATTCGGAATTAAGTTAAATGATTACGTAAGTGACAGATACCCTCTTACCCTCTAATTAATAAAAAAAAAACCTTGAATAAAATCAATTCAATTGCCAAAATCTTCTGAAAAAAAAATGCTCTTTCAGAGCAGAAACCAATGAAACGTAAAACAATACTTGGTTGCTTATGTTAAGAACTGCTATGGTTGGAAACGCATAACGTTAAGGTATATAAGTCTATTACCGAAGCATGTATGTATAATACTAACAGTTCATTATTGGCATGAAAAATGGATTAAGGAATATTGGACAATTTGAGTGGTAAACGTGTATTGGAAGACAAAAAACGGATATTGAGAAGAGAAGAGGTTTCAGTAGTCTCAGTGGAGGCAAGGAAGAGAAGTTAAACGCATTAGCCAATGTTAATGGACAGAGGCAAATGACAGTGATCTCAATGCAAGCTAGCTAGGCAAGTGGAGTCCTTTTGTTTCGGGTTTTGATTAATATCATTCTCAGTTTCGTAAAAGAAAAAGAAAAAGAGAACAGCGAGAGATAAGGCATGCATTAGCATTACCAAGTGCGCTTCTCTCTCTCTATAATCATTGTATTCCGAGCCACGCTTTTGCTGTTAACTTCAGATTGTAGAAAAGAGAAATCTTTAACGGGTTTGTCTCACGAATATAATCGACTATCCCAGAAGCTTAAGTCACACTCACACAGCTGCCTCTTAGGTTCAAAGGGTGTATCTATCTTAAATTAAAAATGAAATAGTTTTTTTTATTAGAACAATGGTTTTATATTTCTAATAAGTTTTTTTTCTTATATGTAATGTTTCTGTTTTACAAACTCTTCCAAAAAAAATTAATCGTATTTTTCATTTTAAGGTTTTATTTGTTAATCCAAGCGCACTAGCTACATGTTCTATATATTAAAATAAATGCAAGTGAGAAGCATTGAAGAGAATTTGCACCTTTGGTACTTGGTAAGGTTTAATTAACCAGCAGCCATGGCTTGCTGGATTTTCATTTTTCTTTTGGCAAAGCATTAATCTGCTCTGCTACTGGTAAGGACAACTCACCGTCATGTTTTAATTACTGTTGCATTGTCTTGTTATTAAAGTCCGAGGCTTTTACCATGTTAACAACATCGTTGGAGCATCCGAGGTACCCCATTCACATATATTATTCTATTGGTCTTGCTAACCAGAATACATCTAAGGATATTGGTTAATAAATTACAAAAAAATAAAGTATTTATTGTGTAAATCATAGTAGAACATATAAAAGATCATGGACAACATAAATTTTTATCTCCCAATAAAAAAAATTATATTTTACATTTTTTAACTAATGTGCTTAGTACACTAATTATCATTTATCATATTGAATATTTAACTCAACTATATATGTCCACTTGGCTGTGGTTTGAAACTTAGAATGTCAAATTTTACATTTCCACTTCACATTTTGGCCATAAAAAGGTGCACAACCCTTTAATTAAAAAGCTTCTCATCTTTGATGTTTTCAGAATTTTAGTAAAAGCAACACGGCAAAAGCTCTATGTAGAGATGAGTTTATGAGTCTGTGAGATATTTTTCTCTTAATTCATATTTCTCTCTTTGTTGTAAAAAGGATTGTATAAAGTTGTTATATAATTTCTCTTTCCCAGATATAGATATAAAGAAAGAGCGTGCACACGTGCATATAATATTATACTTAGTGGGATGCATAATACCTAGTATAGAAAAACAACCTCACGTGGATGAGTAACTTAAATGGTTGTCTCTTAATACATTTTTTGTCAGGGATTCGAATATGAAGCTAAAACCTTGGATACCATCTTATTAATATTAAACTAACTTGATTAGCGGCAGGGATTTCTCCTTTTACAACAATTGGAACGCCCTTTGATTATTCTTAGGAACTGTAGCTGTAGCCAGTTTACTTTGAGGTTACCCCAAGAAATGAAATATATGAAACTTCGGATCCACGATTCTCCTGACTTCTCTGGGTTATTTAAAAAAAAAAAAAAGAAGAAAGAAACAAAAAATATTATGATCACTGCATTTCTAGTTTCTTTTGCCTGATTCTGTCTATAATTTACTAACAATGTTTTTGCTCAATGGAGTATCATAAAGTGCAGCTGTTCTCTGCGTAGGCTACTGCATGTTGTTGTCATCAAGTTTCTAGACAAAGATAACAGACTAGATCTTAAATTAAAAGGAAAAAAAAAATCAAAGTTTTAAAAATGAATATGAATCATTATAAACACAATCAAATACTCATTTAATTGTCGTGGCATTCTTATTTATATTTGTACACAAAGGCTCTGTAGTCAAATTGTTGATTTATAGTGGATAAGCTCTTTTGACTTAAGCAAAGGTGTTTGATAATGAATTTTATCTCATTAGTGGATAGCATGTTCTCATTAACTTAAAAGTATTGTTTAGAGTTATGAAGGAGTTTTTTTCTCTGTCTCATGCTTATCCTTTCCAATTTTAATGAAAGTCTTCCTATATCCTCTCCAAATAAAACACAAAAGCCCTAACTCTTGATATTTCCTCTCGCCACCCCCTCTAGTTGGTTCCGGTTTGTAGGACTTGTATGCCTTGTGATTTTTGTTTTACTATGATTGCGGGTTACTATTTTGGGTATTCGGTGGTTCTATTTTCAATTTCCTAATGCATTTCTATAAGATGTGTGGTTTATAATACTTTGTTATGTGATTTTAATTATACTGATAAGTTGATCTCAAATTTGACCTCTAGATATAAAGTTGTATTAAATATTTTAAAAAATTATTATTTATAATAATCTTATTTTGACTTGAGTAAAATTGTCACCCCTAAAAAATATCATGATCCAAAACAAAATAAGTTTTACATATTTAATAGTCAAAATTAAAAGTTAGCACTAATAAATCTTGGTCACAATTACATTTTATCGATAAAAGATAAGGACTCGGTGGAGCACCGATACGTATAGAGGACCATTTGTGAAGAAAATTTGAATACACCTGGAACGCATAACAATACAAGGAATACATTTATACACAAAAATAATTCAAGGACATGGCATTTCAATTTTATAATCTCATTTTATTTAATAGAAACATTTAAACAAAAAATTAATATTTTAATGTTTTAGATGAAAAATAATTTAAAATAAATTAAAGCATATAAATTTATAATTATTTTATATATATATATATATAGAACAAATATATAGACAGAGAACATCACATATCCTTTTATATAATTTCATATTTATCAACTAATTTAACTGCTAATTTTACCAAGAGGACACCAAATCCTTAAAATGTAAATATGTAATCAACTAGCTAATCCGATATAAATTACCTCCGTAGATAGCCCAAGTCCAACCAATAGGGGAAGAAGAAAAGGAAAAAGAATAATATCTAGCATTTGCACAAAAGATTAGATTATCAAAACATTATGTGAACTAGGCACCCAAGCTTGCACTTCCATATACAGGTTAAGGGAAATAGCTCCCTTCCCTGATTACTCATTAACTCAGGTAACTCGGCCATAATAAAGATGACAATTCTATACGATATCAGAGTATCTTAAACATAAAAATTCAGGCTTCGATAAGACACTTGCAAAATGTGACAGCCGGAAACTAAATGTATACAGAAGTTCAGAACAAGCAATCCACTTTTAGCACGACAGGCACAATAGCAACCTAGTACGAAAATTGGGATTGCATAGAAATCATCGATGCAAGAAGTGGCCTGTCACACATTCCTGGATATAATGCTTTTTCCCAACAATAATAAGTCACTACTCAACCGATCGGCTTTCATTATGAATTATTAATGATAATTCAGTGGATTTAAAGTAGCTGTCCCTGGTGTGGCATTCCACTTCTCATCATTGCACAGAACTCCTCATAGTTTATTCTCCCATCCTGTTAGTTTAAGAATTATTAGTAACAGTATCCACATTTTGTACCCTGATTAAACAAACTAGAACCAACTTACATTATCTGTATCCACCTCAGAAATTATTTCCTTTATTGTTGCTTCATCACCCATTCCATGTTGGGTCATAGCAGTCTCCAATTCATCTCTAGTAATATACCTGTCCGTGAATTTAAAGAAACTGTCATTCTCAGCCCTAAATCAACTTAGTAATTCAATTTTCATATCAATCAACCATGTGTGCCCCTCAAGTAGGCCATCAGGTTATTGATATAGACTTAAACTAAACTAATGAAGTTTAACATAAAAATGTTAGCATACTACAGATAAAAGCTCCATGCCAGTACCAAATGTGCTATCGAACATCAGGTTATCAGGCCAAAATGGCTGTCAAATTTGTTCATTTGCTATGTTATTCTCTAATATGGACTTGGGAGACCAAAAAAAAATTCAAAGGACAAATTCTGATAGCAAATTTGTCATTAACATTGAAGAACTCACTACAAAGCAGAGAATAAAACAGTTCAAAACTATGAAGATGAGTGTGTGACTTTAAACAGAAACCATTATCTAGTTGTTCAAACACAAATAGTTGGAACAAACACTAAAATACCAGTCTTGTAAAACTCACCCACTGTTATCCTTATCAAAATACTGGAATGCTTTGTAAAGATGTTCATCACGTTCAAGTCTGTGCCTATGCATTGTAGCAGAAATGAATTCAAGATAGTCAATTGACCCATTTCCATCAACATCAGCCTGAGAAAAAATATACATGAGCACAACAATCCTGCTGAGTTTAAGATGCAATGATGCACATATGTTCAACTAGTTATGCTCTTGTAGGGATCTGTGACTTCTAACTACTTACAGCATCCATGAGTTGCTTCACTTCAGCCTCGGATAGTCTTGATCCGATTCGAGCCAAGCCAGTCTTCAGTTCTTCATAGGTGATGGTGCCACTATTGTCAGTGTCCATATTCGCAAACATTGCTTTGAGACCTTTAATCTCCTCTTCTGATAGATTTTCAGCGATAACCTAGAGAAATTTCCACCAATGTTGGTAATGGAGAAATATTTAGAGAAGAAATAAGTTGGACACGTGTAACTCATGAAATGCTTCTCAGCATCATGCCATGAATAGGAAACACTAAAGCTATTTGAGCCATAATTACTGCAATAGAGGATACCTTCCAGAATGAAAGCAGTATCTAAAAATAGAAAGCACCGATACAATGCAAAGCGGGCACAAGTATGTGACAAATTTAAAAAATCATAGGACAAGACACAACTAAGATAACGTATAAAATTAAAAAAACACAAATCTTCAATCAAAAGATAGAATTGAACTTATAAAAATGAGCTTTAGTCATCATAGATATAGACATGATAAAATGCTTTAATTTATCTAATTACTATTGTGTTGTTATCTGTATAGGAAGAAAGATTTAAAAAATAAAATGAAATAAGGAGTATTTGAAGTGTTCAACAAGGGTACAAGTCTGACACTGGCTAGACACAACAGGTAACTATTTTGGAGGGTTTGTACTTCTTTGTTGGAAAGTTTACAACTTCAATAGACCAGTTTTTCTGTTTCATATCAATACAATAGTCAATATGCCAGTTTTACAACATAAGTCCCTCATTTGTGGTAACATTGTTGTAAGCTAAATGGGATGAAAAAGAAATTACAAAGGGCCAGTTGAATAGACATTATTAACTTGTTTTAAGTGAAAGCAACAGAAGCATATATAGCAGACAGAACCCACCAAAGTACTTTCATAATATTATATCCATAATCATATTACAGAATTGGTTAGTGTATATATGTATGTGTACAGTTTAAGAACTTCAATCAAAAGAGAAATCATCATTCCTCAACAGTCCCAAGGACCTTCCAGAAAAAGGACATTAACTGTAGTTGCTTTTAATCTAAGTTTGATGCCATACCTTCAATGCTAGCTTCTTGAGCTTATTCATTGCCCTGAATTGTTTCATTCTGGATAGAACTGCACTATCGATTGGCTTATCAGATGCGTCTCCACCTTCTCTCAACCATGGGTGTTCTTACCAAACAAATCATCAATCTTACTCAGGTTAAGTTTGAAAAAAAAAAAAAAAAAAAGAAATAGACAAAACAGCGCCAATGCAAATGATTGATGAAAATTTACTTAGTTGATGATATTCTGATATCAACTTAGTGTTGGTATGCTATTAACATTTCCCTGGACAGGATTTTGTTTGTTGTTTCTTATTTTTACGGTTCAACACACAAATTAAATATTCTTGCTGCCTATATGTTACACAACTTGGGAAACCAGAAGCAGCAAATAGAAGTACTTGCAAAATTTGTAACAACAACTGAAAGGAGAACAAGAATTAAACAGCTAAAGTAGTACAACAAAAAAACTTTTAATTTAATTAGATTAAATAAAAATAAATACTGTGTTGATAAAAGTTACTTGAGTCAAAACAGAAACAGTATTCTAGTACCAAGAACTTGAGCAGAAGTAATCCGCTTCTTTGGATCCTGTGTCAGCATCTTCCTGACTAGATCTTTAGCACTGTCTGATATGGATGGCCATGGCTCACTTACAAAATCAATTTCACCTTCCAATATGGCGTTAAATATTCCCTTTTCAGTTTCTGCAAAAGATATTAACAACATATTCTTAACCCAATCGTATGCTGAAGAGTTAATTTTTAAATAAGAAACACGATCATAAATTATAAGCAACATTATCACATTACAATTAGATCTTACCAGCCCAAAAAGGCGGTACACCACTCAGAAGAATATACAATATGATGCCTGCACTCCAAATATCTATTTCCTTTCCATAACTACGACGCAATACCTCAGGAGCAACATAGTAAGCACTGCCGACCATATCATGGTAAACCTTCCCTGAAATAAAATTCAGCAAATACAATGAATTATCAACGGCGGAAGTAATGGCTGTATGATGTAACAATAAATAAGTCCTTTGGAGCTACCGTAGCAGTCAAATACAATTAGAAATCAGTATAAGTTATAAGTATAAAATTGTTTGCTCCAAATCTAAGAATCATAGACAGGGTAGCTATCAAGGATAAAGCAAAAAAGTGGCTGGCAAGCATAGGCATTTGAGCTCTGAAACCTCACAGATCATGTTAGACATAAACATGGCCTATGAATGTCCAAATGGTTGAGAAATGGAAATACACAACAGATAGCAATCAAAGAAAAGAAATGAAATCCAAAGCAATGTGAACCTTGTTCAATGAAGACAGAGAGACCAAAATCAGTAGCCTTGAGAGTGGCGTCCTGGTCTTTGGAAGAGAGCAAGAAATTTTCGGGCTTGAGATCGCGGTGCATGACGCCCATGAAGTGGCAAATGTGGACAACGTTGACGATGGAGCGGCAGAGAGAGGCAGCGGCTCTCTCGGAGTAGTGACCCTGGGCGATGATCCGATCGAAGAGCTCCCCGCCGGCGCAGAGTTCCATGACGAGGTGGACGGAGAAGCGGTCCTCGAAGGCGCCCTTGAACTCCACAATGTTGGGCTGGCCGGACAAATGCTGCATGATCTGAATCTCCCTCTTCATGTCCTCCCTGTCCGCCTTCGACACCAGCTTCCTCTTCAGAATCGATTTGCACGCGTACGTCCGCCCGCTCGAATTCTCCGTGCACAGATACGTTATCCCGAATTGGCCCCTTCCCAATTCCTTCCCTAGACTGTAGTATTTCTTTATGTCGTCAAAGGGTTTCCCCACAATGCTTGTGTCTGCTTTCTTCTGCACTGTCGGAGAAGCTTTTCGGTTTTCTAGATTCTTTAATTGTGGCTGTGCTGATGCTTGATCCTGATTAGTAGTAGGTGGTAATTGCTGAACAGTGTTGTAACCACCACCAGCACTGCCACTGCCACTGCCACTGCCACTACCACTACCAGTAGCTGCTGATCCATAGGAAGTAGTAAATTCTGTCTTTGATTTTTGCTCCTTGCTACCGTGACAACCCATTCTGTTCTCTCTGGTGAATGAGATCGAGGAACGGAGGTAGCTGGAGTAGAAACTAGACACAAATCACACAATAGAAAACAAGGGGACAAAAGCGGCTAGTGTCCAAGTCCAACCGATTACGACACTGCCTCAATATTTGAGAATCCAATCAAATTCTCTTTTCTCTAGGAGTTTTTATTTTAAATAAATAAATAAGTATACGTTATTAGACCCGCAGAAAATGAATTTGTAGTGCAAATAATTTCGTTTTAGTTTATTACAGCTCATTTCGAAACAAAATCTGACTGTGTCAATTCGAAAGCCCGTACTACAATAGTATTCACAATTGCCTCGTGGCTATTTTGCTTATTGCATGGGTTTCGTTATTGTAAATTAAAATTATCTTTATTTACATAAAATAAAATTTTATAATATTAATAACTTATTTCTAAATGTTATTACTTATTTTTTTTTAGGCGATATAACTTATTTCTAAATGTTATAATAACTCATTTCTAAACGATTATTGCTTGCTCCTCATTCTTATGGGGCCGGGCCTGAATTGGATTTGACCATGTCGATTTCACTGAATCTGAGCCGCTATCTTCTTTTTGCAGGCCAGATTGGGCTTAAAATTTCATTTCCTCAAAAATGGGCTCATTATTCTTTTGCTTTGGTAATAACCGGGCTCTAACTTCTGTCTAAATGTTCAAAATTACAAACAATTAGTTCCTACGCTCTCGGATTCTAAAGTTTTTTTTTTCTTCTTCCATTTGTCTCTCTCTTACACACACACACCTGTGTGTGTGTGTTTTCAATACTTTTTACTTACTAGTACCTGACATTGATTATGTCTTTGAAAATAATCTTAAAAACATGCATCATTCTAAAAAAATGCAAATTATGGATTGCTAATTTTCAATGCTATCTTCAAAGAGTAAAATATTCTGTACATTGTACCTTAAAAACTATAAGTTATTTGATTTTTTTGGGATTTTCTCCTCATTCTTTTTTTACTTTTGTCTTGGGCAAGATTTTTAAAGAGATGGGCAAATAAAAATGGTGAAAATAGCAATAGTGAGCTAATGATAGGGCATTTTCCATGGCTAAGTTATTGGTTGATAACAACATATGTCGACGTAACCAATGTACTATTGCCACGATTTTAGTCATTTATAATCTATAAATCTATAATAACATGATGTTGTCACACAAATGAAATGCCTTTCTTAAATTATTATAAATGGCTTTGATATTATCGGTAAATTACGCATCATTGCATCATGCCTTCGTGTAAAATGGCGTCACTGTCACTTATGGTCAAGTTACCAACCCTCCTGATATATTGATTGGCTGTTGTAAATTTCATTTACTGACGATTTTTTGCCATTGAAAATGCATAATACTCCCTTAGGCCTTAGCATTTACTAATTTTCTTGTCTACAAAAAAAAAAAAAAAACTTGTAGTGGTTCAAAAAATAATGTTCTTCCACCAGTAGAATGGGTGAGGCCATGAATGTGAATTAGGTGAGTTCATGACAACATAAACGAGAACGAGTAGAAAAATAGCGAAATTAAATGAAGTCATAAAAAAGACTAATTTGTTTTTTTAAAAGGTCAAACCTTACAAAAAATAAATAAAATAGAAAATTACAAATTTTTTTATTTTAAACACAACTATTTATAGTTGACTGATATTTCTTTCAAATGATAAAATCATTATGCAACAAATATTAATCTAATTTTTAGTTAAAAAATTAATTACCATAATAGAGCACGTAAATTTAAGGAATGCTTGACAGGGAGGAAGTACATCTATAGTAGAAAAAGTACGTAAATTTAATCAACGTGGGCATCAAACTTTGAGTTTACATGGGGATTCCTCATACTAAAGCACTGACTTCCCTTTTATGATTCTCTAATCGAAGCACTTTGTAAAGGCAAATTAAGTTAATGTAACATTTGGATGTATAATGAAGGTATTTTTGAAAATATGGTTCCACCTTATTAAAGAAAGGGGCAATCAGTGCTAACCTTTTGTTCCATTGGTCAAAGCCTTCGGTGCTTATCTGAATATGATGACCGATGATTGATTTTTAAGTGAGGCACAGAGCCTCAAACTATATCTACCAAAATCTCTATCAAACTTTGGCACCAAGAGTGCAAAACCAGTGGTCATAAAGCCACATGAGTTGTGAGCCCAACATGTATGAATTGCGTCATTTTCATGCAAAAGAAGGGTGCAACCATTAACTTGTCTTTCAGTTTCTTTAGTCCTAATGTTGCTCACTCCCACTCTTTGACCCTAGTTAACCTGCACCAATCCCGTGGCACCATCCATCACCAGGATCACCCTATGTTTTTGTTCACAATTTTTTTTATAATGGAATATAGTAATTTGAGTTAATGTTTATGGGTACGTTCCTTGATTTGACAAGGTATTAAAGTTTTTTAAAATATTATAATAGGAAGAGGTTTAAGATTTTATGCGGAGAATATGAGTTTAAAATAAAGAGGACTTACCGTGCAATGTGTTTTTGATATTAAGTTTTTATTTTTTTTTATTTGTGAGAATCAAAAGATAATGTAAAAAAGTTATATTAATTTATATGTATTATTCAATTAATTGAGTTAAATTTCTTTAACTATCACATTTTTGTTTAATTATATGTTTTAAGTTCGAAATTTTCTTTATATATGATATAATTAGGATTGGTGTCTCTATATATATTTTAAATATAAAAAAGGGGGAAAAGCTTTAGAAGTTAAAAAATAAGAATAATAAAAAATAACTAATAATATGATAGTAGTAGGTAGTCGTTAAAAGATAGTAGTAGTAGAAATATATTCTTTTTGATATATTTTTTTCTTTATATATAGTTATAGTTTGTTAATTGATTTTTAATGTAAGGCATATAAATTTACATTTCACAATTGAATTTTCAAATGTTATTACTAGAGGAAATAATGTTTCATCCTAATATCAAAGCATATTGCAAAATGCAAGCCTTGATGCTCAACTTTGCTTAGTTGAGTTAGGGTATGTTTTCAATAAGTTTTTCTATAAAGACTTTTAGGAGACGAAAATAAAGAAAAAAAAAATATGAAATGAATTTCTCTATAAGATAAAATGAGTCATTTATTAATTAATTTGTAATATTCTTTCATCTTTTAAATAAATTATATGAAAGAACTTCTACAAATTAGTGAACAAAAAATTCATTTTAGTTCATGAAAAATTAATCTCATTTTTATTATTATTTTCTTTAGAAGTGTTTCTAAATAATTTTACTCAATTATGTTGATAGTCTTTTATGGGACAAAATAAGTTTTTTTTTTAAATATATCAAGTATGTAAATATTTTGACATATTTATTAAAATAAATTTTCTCTCGTATATCAATTAGAATTTATCTTTTCGAGAGTAATTATTCTCTTAATTTACTCTTCTTAAAATGACATATGCTATTCTTATTTTTTTCTTTTACAAATCAACTTAAAATTTTTATATCTATTATGTTCATCTTTTTTTTATGAATTATTTATTGATTTTTAACATCTCTCTCTTTTTTTATTTGATATTTAAATTTTACATAATTTTTTTTAAAAAAAAAGAATGTACAGAATATTTGCTACTACCTACTAGCTTAAGCAATATGTTTATATACATAATTTATATTACTAGTAGTATGATATTTTGCAGTAAAAAAAAGTAGTATGTTATTTTCTTAAATTTAGATATACCAATCACATTTGATGGTACAATTAATGCATTATGTTATTTTATCCATCTAAGCATTTTATTATTGAAACCATTATAGAATTTTTGAATAAAATATCATCATTATTTTTTTGTGAAATCATTATTTAATTTTAACAGAACAATAGTTCATTTTGTAACAACAAAAATGAATATATATATATATATATATATATATATATATATATATATATATATATCGCTAGAAGACTTATCACATGGACGCACTAAAATTTTAATGGAACAAACAAATTTTTTTCATATCTAAAAAATATGTTTTCTCATTTCACTAAATTTTTTGTGGACGTCACCGTACCTAAGTGAATGTTAAATTCAAACTAAAAACAAACAAAAAAATGTCATGTTATTTTTTTTCTAATACAAATTCAATAAATAAAAGTAAAATAACCCAAAAGCATAGATTTTGATGTGTTAATAAAATAATTTTTTACTCAAACGTAATTTTACAATTAATTCTCCGACCTCTCCTTATTATTCAAATTAAAAACAAAAAAAATTGTCATGTTCTTTTTGTAAAAGGACTTTTTTTCTCTCTCGCACTCAAGGGTTTATTTGTTTTAAAATTAAATAAAAGTAAGTTTAAACCATATTGTAATTGAAATACATTTTTAATTAATTTCAATCATAACTTTATATTAAAATTCTTAACTTAATTGATTGAAAAAGTATATAAGTTATTATAAATTCTCTTAACATTGTTTTCTATTCCTATCTATCAAAAAAATATATTAAATATGTACTATTCGTTAAGTACGATCTCCAATCAAAATTATTGCTAAAAATTTATCTTAGTAAACTGCGCTACCTTTGTTATCAATATTTCCAATCTCTAGAGTGGAATTTACATGGTAAAACTCTGTTTTTAATTATAGAAAAACATTCCTGTACAAAATAGAAGATAATTATTTTATTTATTGTAACTGAGTGTAAAAAATATGCTTATTTAAAAATTAGAGTCGTTTCCCACACAAGCAAATGTCTTTAAAAAGACCCAGTCTAGGGACTTTTCAGCCCTGAGAATGTGTGTATAATTAAAAAATAAGTAGGGTAAATAGTCATTTTCGTCCTTGAATGTATAAAGCGATGACAAATTTCGTCCCTGAAAGATGAAAATTTAAATTTTTGTCCCCGAAAATGTAAAAAGTGCGACAAATTCAACCTTCCGTTAATTTTTGTCCGTTACCGTTAATGAAAGTGCCTACGTGGCACAGAGGGACGGAAATGTCATACGATTTATTGCCAACATGGTTGCTGACTAGATTATGGACAAAAATGTCAGTAAGTTACTATTGGACTAAAATGTCAGTGATTTTCTATTGGACCTAAATGTCAGTAAGTTACCATTGGATCAAAATATCAGTAATTTTTCATTGGAACAAAATGTCAGTAATTTTTTGTTGAATGAAAATGTCAATACGTTTTTATTAGACTAATTTATCGGACCCCAAATTTCATTTAATTTAAGGGTAAAATATAACTTAAGGATAAATATTCCCTTTTTTATGTTATAAGCATAATAATAACAATACAATAATTACTTAAAAAATAGGAAAACAAGCATAAGTTAAAAGAAACATAATAATAACAACCATAATATTGATTAATAATCATAATTTGTCTGTCACAATAAAAATTATCCAAAATAAATATTCTACCGGTATATTAAAATAAATATTATAACAATATATTAATCATTACAAATTTATCAAAGTTATAATAATTAATCACAATCTATTATAAATTAACAAACTTAACTTATACTTGATAATTTGTAATTAAATTATAATCTAAAAACTCTTTACATTATATATAGACTATATACTTATTTTAAAAAAATTATAAAAATAATTAATTTCAGTCTTAAATGATCAATCCATTACTATTTAAAAAAGACCCGTAAAAACATCAAAACCTTACAGTATTCTTAATATAAGATATTATTTAGAAGAAATATATAATCATTTTTATAAGACATTTTACAGTTTTTTTAAGCGTTTTTTTATTTATTAAATCTCTACGTACTTATATGTGTTTTTTTATTGATGTGTTCTATTATTTTATAATGTTATTAAACTTTAATATTTTTATATCACCTATTGTAAATTAATAATTATTAATAAGGATAAAATTGATATATTAATAATATTTAAAAAAAAATAAGCAAACTTATGTACCTATTTTTATATGTGTCTTATGTACCTATTTTTTAAAAAATAATTTATAGTAAATTAATAATTTCAATATAAATTATTATTTTTATGTTTTTAAATAATCTTCTTTTTCTTGCGATAGAAAATTAGAATTGATTAAATTTTTAATCTCTATACTTTTTTAGCTTTTAATTTTTATTCCTTAATTTTTTTACAATTTTCAATCCTTTATAATTTTTTGTCATCACTTCTAGTTCTTTTAAAAAAAATTGTCCACTTTAGTCTCTAATTTATTTTTATTATTTAAAATTAATCTCAAATAAAATAAATAAGGGATTAAAAATGGATAAAACAGAAACTAATTTTGAGTAATAAAATAAACAAAGATTAAAAATGGAAAAAAATTTTAGAAGGACTAAAAATATTATCGTAAAATTTAATGAAAGACTAAAAATTATAATTTTTTTGAAGGATTAAAAATTGAAATTTATATGAAGAATAAAAATTTAATTAATCATAAAAATTATATTTTCTAAATAATTTTCTTAGTTTGTGACATTCGCATGATTAAGTTGCATCTTCAATTGCTTCCAACTTTTAAGTCCTTTTAAGTCAGATCAAAATATTGGTGTTTGTTAAAAAATATTATGGTTGTTATTATTATATTTTTTTTTAATTTATGTTTGTTTTTCTATTTTTTAAGTGATTATTATATTGTTATTATTATGCTTGTAACATAAAAAAGGGAAGATTTATTTTTAAGTTATATTTTACCCTTAAATTAAATGAAATTTGGGGTCCGACAAATTAGTACAATAAAAACGTATTGATATTTTATTCAACAAAAAATTACTAACATTGTGGTCCAATAAAAAATTATTGACATTTTGATCCAATGGTAACTTACTGACATTTAGGTCCAATAGAAAGTTACTGACATTTTAGTACAATGGTAACTTACTGACATTTTTGGCCAAATCTAGTCAACAGCCATTTTGGCAATCAATTGTATGACATTTTCGCCCCTCTGTGCCACATAGGCACTTTCATTAACGGTAACGGACAAAATTTAACGGAAGAATGAATTTGTCGCACTTTTTACACTTTCGAGGACAAAAATTTGAATTTTCATCTTTCAGGGACAAATTTATCAACGCTTTACACATTTATGGACGAAAATGACTATTTATCCAAATAAGTAAATAAAAATTAGGCTCTTGTTTCAAAAAGGTGGTAATTTTGAGAATATATGTTATTCTCAGTATTTGCATAAGAACCAACCAACCCAGGTTCCGTTGGGCACTTTCTTAAGTTAGACGATGCTTCATGCTTCATGCTTCAGGGTTGTCTGGTTCTCATCCAACTCTCAAATGCTACAGTATTATTTTAACAGTGGAGCATTAGACGTCACAGAAAAAAATATTTACTAATATCAGAGAATTTTTTATCAATTATATTTTAAATACTTATATAATTTATATTTTTATTGACAAATATTTTAGTTGACAAAATTTAAGTACAATATCTTATATATTTTTATATTGTTATTTAATTAAAATTAAAATTTTACTTAAATAACTAGCGTCAACCTTTTTTTTTAATTTATTGCATGAATTATTACATTAGCAGTTGAACTCGACATCATGAAATTTCTACAGTAACAATGTTGACTTCTATGAGATTCTGAAATATTTTCATACACTTTAAACTCTTTGGACAAATCAGTATCAAATAAAAAAATCTTTTAACAAATTAATTTTCTATCTGAAACTTAAAGTATATTTAAAACTCTTCATCTATGAATGGGGAGAATCTTATCGAACCTAAATTCTTCACACACGCTTATGTTATTACAATTTAGACCTCAATTTTCTCCCTTTTTTAAATTTGTACTTTTAATATTTTATCTGTATTTAAGAACACAAACAAAGGTAGTGCCTGGATTACATGCTAGTTAAATGAATGATACCTTTCTAATTCTGTGTTAGCTGTGGATTTACTGCTAACAAGCAGAACCGGAATACAAATTTATCCCAAAACAGAATAGTGATTTCCTTTTCAGATTTTATCACAACATATTCATAGCCTTCCTCATGTGGTACTCTGGAAATGGAATACAGATTTATCCAAAAACAGAACTAGAGCGATTTTGATCAAATTCCATCTTTTTTTCCCAATATATATGCTTAGGCTCACTGACCACAGACTCGGGCTCTCTTAACCCAAGCCCACCCAACTCAATCATTGCCCACCCATTCAATTTTAATAACAACCCAAAAAAGGGAAAATCAAACTCCAAAAGAAAAAAAAAAAAGAAACTAAATCCTATTTGTTTCATTTTTTGAAAATTCCCCAAAATTTTTAAATATCCACCGCCACCACCCATAACCATAATAAATTAAAAAGGATTATCGATTGAATTACAAGTAGCGAACCGGAGCGAGGAAGTCAGCCGTCGAACCCGGTCTGGCTCCAAACGGCGTCGCGGACCCTTCTCATGTCGCGACCTTTTAACGTGCGACCCACCCCTTCGAAAACCGAGTTTGCCGCCATCTTGCGAATGCGCGCCAAGTACTCGTGCGGCGGAACCATCTCCGACTCGTTGTTCTCGTCGAAGCCGTCGTCCATGCCGTGCAGCGATTCCACCGAGTCGACCCGGAGGATCTTGCTCCAGTCGGGCACGTTCACGGGCGCTGAAGTAGCCATTTGGTGTTGGAGCGAAACGGCGTCGTGCTGCGCGCGGTACTGGTGGTGCACGATCCTCGTACCACCACCGGACCCATCCTCGAACGCCAGCGACAAACCCCCCACGTGGCGGTGCTCCCTGCTGTTCCGACCCCGCGACGGCGCGCATGTCTCCCACTCGCCGGGGTAGGCATTCACATCTCCGTCACGGTCTTCCGCCGTGGACCACACGTCCTCTTCCCGGAACTCCGAAGGGTCGGCGGCGGCGGAGCGCTGGGAGGAGTAGGTTGTGGTTGTTGTTCCCATTCCCAATCCCAAGAAGCGCTCGCTTCCGACCGTGGTGGGGAATTTACGACCCTTGGCCATTGGCGCTTCTTCTTTTTCTTCTGGTTTTGCTTTGGCATAAGCTGTGAGCATAGTTGTCGATGTGTATTTATAGCCTTTTTTCTTTCTCTCTATCTCTAATTTCATTTCAATTTGAGTTTCGCATTCATTTCATTTTGTCTGCATTTCCTCCCATCTTCTCGTCCGGTTAAAATTGAAGCTGTCACGTTATCACCGTCAAAATAACTAATGTAACCATTATTCAAAATATATACTCAAACAACAACAACATCACCCCATTGCCCTACTTCTCTTAAACAATTCAATTTGACTTCTTTATCCAAAATTACTACTAACTAATATCACATTTTCATATTTTATACATAGAATTTTTACTCTTTTTTATTTAGTGAATTCAATAACAAAGGAGTTTGGTATGGTACAATAATTAAGTAGGGCGTGTGGTCGAGGATCTCAAAAGACGTATTAGTTACTATAAAATTAGTCATTGATTTTTTAAGTATTATTGATTGAATTGCATGAGATAAAATTAGGAAACAGTATGTCACCTTGATTTTTACAAATCATCACTGTTTAATAACATAATTTCGTTAAAATTTGGTACATGAGTCATGCATACCATTTAAGTAGGGCATACCAATTAAAAGTATACTAATAGTACTAAATACTCCCTCTCCATCTATTTTTATAAAACCCTTTCAATTAATTTATACCTTTAATTCAATACAATTGGTTTCCTTCCTTCTTTCTCAGTTTGGAGAAAATCCAAATCCTCTTTAACCTAACTCTAAAATTTATTGTACATAAAAAATAAATGCTAAGTGTTTGGAAATAACACTATCATTATGGCGTGTGGGACCACTCAGCCAAATTAATTAGAGGGATGCAGGGAGATAGCTAGGAAGAGTAGAGAGAATGTAATAATCCAATTCCGGTAACCGACGTAGGCTTCTTCCATCAATTTTCCATTTTCGTTGTTGGTCGCTATAGGCATAAAGAGATTATATCTTTTATACTTATGGTCACTGCTATTGACATCTGAGGCTTCACATATTTCTTCAATTAAGCTGAAATTATATATATAATAAAGAATAACAAGTTGGTTT
The DNA here is from genome assembly GCA_013407115.1 of Glycine latifolia. NCBI lineage: Eukaryota > Viridiplantae > Streptophyta > Magnoliopsida > Fabales > Fabaceae > Glycine > Glycine latifolia. Next base: position 1,194,069 of record CM023947.1, read on the forward strand.
GGAATATGAATGGATGAACGGGTTTTTATGTGCCATCCATTGCAATGTGACTTATTTTAAAACGAAAGGCAAATTAGTTAAAATGTTCGTGAGTGGATTAGAATATCTTTGAAGGCATCATTCTAGTCAACCAGACCATCGTTCATGAGGTTATCATAATTTATGATAGTAGATTAGTAGTATTATTTTTCCAAAAATGTTAAATATGAATTCCTTTGTTATTTCTAAGTGGGCACACCTCGTGATTCTACTTAGTTTCTCACTAAATCTGTTTGCTTATAAAATAATCCTTTGTTATTATTGTAAAAATACATTAATATACTTGAAACAATTATTCTAAATCTTTATGTTTAGTTTCTCTAATAATCATTCTAACTATTTAGTAGAATATATATATCAATTTTTAATTTTTTTAAAACATTAAATTACAGGTATTTTATTTAATATTTTCAATTAAAACAGTATTTACAATATATAACAAAATCACTTTTGAAATTTTAATGTTACATTTTCTGCAATTATTTTATTTATTTTTCACATTATTTTTCTTCAAAGGCAATATTATTTTAATTCATACGATTTATGCAGTTATCTAAGGTTCCATTAAATTCATATGTGAAAGAATAATCTATTTAATAAAAAAATTATTATTGGATTCTTTTTGTGTACAAAAATTTTCTTGAATTAACAGAAGGTATGCAACGTAAATAAAATGAATCATTTGATCCAATAAATTGAGAAATATCCAAAGTTTCTTACTCAATAAAAAAAATAAAATATTATTTAAATTACTATCAAACATTAAATATGAGTATATTACTTATTCTACATTAAAATCAAATAGATGTTCATTTTTGTTAAATTGCTGATGAGCATCTCAAATTTTTAACAGAATTGATTCCGCCAAACAGTGAAATGAATTGCTAGAAGGAGTTAAAAAATAGCTACGTAAAAAACGTGTTTATATATATTCAACGGTTTGCATGCAATTTATAATGTAATTATCTGTAGTAAAATAAGGTACATTTATAGAGAATTTATGCAGTTATAAAATAACTATAAGGATAGTAGTGATCACTTGTGCATATACTATATTATATAATAAAATCATAGAGAAAATAAAAAAAAGTTGCAAAGGATTAACGAATAGTGGAGAGTAGAGTCAAGGGATAAATGCATGCATGTTCCAAGTCTGTTTTTCACACTGTATTACTCTAATAATACAATTTGACTACGTCAAATGCATCCAATGAAGATCCCACCCTCCACGTGGGTACTGCATGTTAAGTATATTCTCGAAGAACAGGGCCCGTGGATGCTGTCTCTTTCCCCTCCACGTGGGAACACAATGATAGGTTGTAATTATTTGAGAAAATAAGGATCAAGATAATGAATTAATTGATGGTCTGGGAAGGTTGCGGTGATGATTAGAAAATGATTTTAATTTAAGCTGAGCTGAACGAGTCCCACTTCAGTGTGACGACGTGAATGGCAATGGATTTAGAAAAAGGCATCTTCAAAAATCAATCAAAATCGAGAGAAAGAGCGAGCAGAGTGAGAGAGCCACGTTGAGCGGTCCACAATTAGGTTTGGGGTCCGTGTGGGACCCACGTGGGTGGAGCTGTCGTATTCTGAATTGAAAACCAAGGAACATTATCAGCCACCCCAATTATAATAAAAATAATGAAGAATCACGGGTCTCGGGCCCAGGCCCGGTACGAGTCTGAAAGCTTTACCCAAATGGCCAACTATACTTAGGTACGGGTGTGCTGGTTTGGGTGATGCTTTCCTCACTAACGCAATACGCATGACGCTAGATGTGCCTGAAAAACTGCCACTATTCATTATTGATGATGAGTAAGGTTTTTATGGGCCTTAGATGTGGAGTGGGCCCAACCAGACTGAAGAACCCGCTGGAAATGGTTGGGTTTGGCAGGAGTGGGCCCTGGGCCCTAGGTCCAACTCTGCTAGACAGACCCGTCCGTCAGTGCAACCAAGCTTCCCGTGCTGTGTTTTTATTCTCAGCCTCCCATCTTTGTACTTTGGCATTTGTAAGTTAAGAAAAAAAATGAGTAAAGTGGGTAAATATTGGATGAGAGAAAAAAGTTAGGGCATGGCGGCTTCATAAGGGGATGGCCCACTGGCCACTGTCACAAAATAATCCCACATCTTAGGACATGTTGCATAGGCAAACGACATACAATAAACTTTGCAAGTAGAATAAGTCCCCAAAACTTGAACCACTATTATCATGCTGTTAACTTTATGAACAACGACAGCCCAGAAACTGCCACAGTTCTGTGTTTAGTTCTGTCAGTGGTTTTCATGATACTTCCATCTATGTTGCAAAATCATAATACTCTTGCTATATATATTAATTCACATTAATATTATTTCTATGTAATAATGCATATATAGCTAGGTAGGTGGATCTTTTAATTTTGCACGATCTAAATTCTGAATCAGAATCTAAAATGATGTATAGCGCAGTCACCCTGGTGTTTTCCATGTGAATTTGATACATATCATCATGGTTTCCAGATAGGATGATGTATATTTGTTCTTTGCAGATTTAGATTAGATGTACCATGTTATTTTTTTGGTACTAAACTAGTTTTAATGATGGCTGTATTTTTTGGAACAATTGGATCACCGGCGTGACCAATGATTGTACAAAGCTGAATTCTTTTTTGAGTGATGAAAGGGAAACAGGCCCGCACTGTATGATTAGGTTAACAGTGTTGTTCTAGCATTGGGGTGCGCATCCTATGCACTATAGCAGGGTGAAGGGACAGGATCTTCAGGAAGGCTTTTGTGAGCTAGTTGGAAATTTTTAATCACCACATTCCTTTCTTTTTATTTGATTTACTCAAACCTAAAATAAAGATTCATAATAATAAACTTAAGTGAATCGAACAAAATTATCAGCTTATGGCTTCCTTTAAAAATAAACTAAATTTGAATATGTAATTGATGTATAATTATCGTAAGGTTAATACTCAATTTGAATGAATTCAATAAAAAAGAAATACTTAATTTGAATGTGAGAAAAAATAATAAAAGAATATATAAAGTAAAACGAAGTAAGAAAAAAACTAATAGATAATTTTTTTAATTATTTCGATGAAGATAAATAAATAAAAATTTAGTTAACTTGTTTAGTTAGCAAAAAATATAATTATAACATTTAAATGATTATAATAAGATAAAATAAACACATTTTTGTCATTTGAAGAGGACTCTCCTTTTCCAGAATCCCCCCCCCCCCCATATATCAGATAGAAGATTTCTAGTGCAGGCCCAACCAATGGAAACAACTTTTTCTCTGTTCTTTTCACCTATTGCAACCATCATGTTTTCTTTCTTTGCAAATTGGATTGAACTAAATGAAGTGTAAAAGTGTTCTGCTCTAGCTAGCCAGAGCACCCACTCGCAAGTGTTTGTGTGTGGACTTTAGAGACTGATAAACATGTGGCTCTGGTGCATGCTCACAGTACTATCAAGTGAGTTTCTTGATCAAGTGGGGTTCTGGTATAATCATGAAGTACATTTTAACTTGTAATGAGAGTTAGTATGAACTATTTGTTTGGCATCTCATTATAAATCAAAGTATCACTAGAAGGTCCCAGGGGTATTTCTAGAAGGCAGAAGAACTTTGTTAGTTAGGCGTGTAGGTCAGGGACATTCATGCATTTTTGTTTTGTTTTATCGTCAAGTGCATGCATGCAGCTAATGTACATATATTTATTCTTTATACATGTTATAACATAAAATTTATGATTAAAATTAATTTGAATACAGAACCAAATGATATTTTTAATCTCAGTAAAATTAATTAATTTTGACACCATCTTAGATTTTCTCAGCCGCCAACATCTTGATTTTTTTATACTTTTTTTTGACAGAATAAATTTATTTTTTACAGAAAATTGATTCATGAACATTTTGTGTTAATTAATAAGATATAAAATATTAAATAGGTAACTAATGAATAAAATGTGAAAACTAAAATTTCTGTTACGATTTTAAAAAAATGAGATCAATTATAATGTGAAGTTGAAGGATAAAGCCGTAAAAAGCAATGGAGACTAAGAAAACCTATACTAACTATTTGTATATGATGTTATAAATAACTTAATGAAGAAAACGTAAAAAAATGTGCACATGTATATAAATTTTATGTAAGCATATTCAGATGGATGGATAAGGAATTGTCGATAGGAGAGATCGAATAACTATCAAATCACCGATATGAATGAAGGAAAGTAGTCTCTTGTAGGGCTCACACGGCATGGTAGTAATGGCGTGACGCGGACACAGGAGACAGTGTCTTATTAGTACATGCTGTGTCTGATGTCTTCGTCTTCTTATAATGGATGACACCTGCTATTGCTAGTTTAACTTCGACGTGGCTACAAATTAAATGAATAAAAATACTTCACAAGGATGAGTCCCTACCAGGACCAAGGAATGTAGTGATGATTTCCCTTCACCATATTTTTGAAGAAAAAACCAAGAAACAGCAGCATGAAGATAAATATGTATAGGCTCTACATATATATTATGTAATTAAAGCTGGCATGGATTAACCGGGTCCATCTTAAAGCTAGCTAAATCATATCTGCCAGCAAAATTTATAGGCGCATCATCAGGCGCGCCGGATTCTACTCCATCAACATTCTTGGCCCTCTTAGGCCCTAGCAAACATTTTATGACTTTATTAGGTCAGACTTAATCATTGAATCTGCTGCACAAGGGTTTCAGGCAGCACTAGGAAAGTAAATCGTGGCAAATGATGATTTCTTTGTTTTTATATGTTCTTAGTGTACGTAAATATTCATTAACAAATTTAAAAAAATATTTATCATAAAAATTATAATAGAGTCTAAAAAAATTATAAATAATATAATTTTATGTATTTCAATAAAAATATTTTTTTAATAATTTCTTAGTCAATATGTTAAAGACACTTATTAGTATTTGTTTTTACTGAAATGGGTTATAATTGGCACTTCATACAATAAATATCCTGTGACTGATACCATTATGGTGAGAGGCAACGAATTTTCCATTGATTAATTCTTCAGCTTGGCCCCCGAAAGCCTTCTTTTCTTACTTTGTAGCCGTTGATAATTTTAGACACAGCAAAGGAAGTGTAAGAGCAGTAGAGCACCAATAGCCTCACTACACAATGATCATGAAATTGAACAAATTATTATCTATCGTCAAGAGATCACCAAAAAAGTGTGCATAACATGATTGCAGGGTAATATGCACAATCTAACCCGTCAAGGAATAATAAACCTTTTGCTATCAAAATGGTTTGGTTTTCCAAAAAAAGAATCAACCACACTCAATACATGATGCTATCTAGTTTCTAATATGACTCTAACTAACATGATTACAATAGCTCAGTGGCTGAATAGAAGGACAATCTATGAGAAGGTGGCGCTTCTTTTGGAAATTTGGTCCACGAACAACCGAATACAAAATTAAATAAATGGAATTTTATCGAAATCTGTTTCTATATTTGTTCTCTTTGAAACAAATTAATGCGGCTTAAGTATATGTTGTAACTGAGATTTCTGTTTTCGCACTCTTTCTTCTAAAGGGATGATGACCTTGGAATTGATCTTGGGAATGCCTCGTGGCCATTCTATGCATCCTTTCATCCCACGAGTTATGTGCGGATTCACAGACTCTGCAGAGATTGGTTGTCCCAATAATTCCCATTGTCTGAAACCACTTTCACCCGAACCTTTCCCACCGCTCTTAACTGCGTTTCTTGCGAGTCTCCCTTTACGCTTACCAATTTTTGAATCTTGTGACTTATGTTGTGCCACAGAATCAGAGTGTTGGTAACAACCATCCTCTGCATTTTCACAACATTCGAATCCATGAATGTTTTGGTTAGCATTATTGTTGAGGCAATGATCTTCGTCAAGACTTACAATGTGGACGGTGGATGAGGGGCCAATGAGATTGGAAGGGTAGTAGGGTTCAACTTCAATCACTCCTTCCTTAATTTTGATCTCATCAAAAACATCATTTGACTTGGCCAAGTCACATGAAAGTTCAACATTGAGTGATTCAGCTGCCTGTTTGACCAACTGAGCGTCCATGGCGCCCAGTTCATGACCCCTTGGGCTGAAGAAACTTTGCAGAAGCGCAATCAAATGGATCATGTGATTATACTTATCTTCCAGGGCAAGTTTCGCGTCGAGCAGCTTCATTTGGAAGCTCTCTTCACGCAACAGCCCTGCTATGTGAAACATGTTCCTCTCTTCCTCCATTTCCACGCGAATTCCCTTCAGCCTAGCCTTGTCTTCTCCTATTTGCATAGCCAATTCGTTGCACACTTGCTCTATTATCTCTCTTTTCCTCTTTTCCTCCTTGTAGTTAACCATAAATTGATTGGCATATAGTTTTGCTTCGGCAAGCTCATGTACCAATTTGGCATTCACCGATTCCATTCTCTCTCTACTTCTCCTTTCCCTGGCTAACTTATCCTTCAAGTCCTCGAGCATCGCTTGATTCTTGTTGAATTCTCGATGCTTCCAGAGAAGCTTTTCAGCTTTGAGCTTGTTAATGCAGTTTTGAGCACGAAGGAGTTCTGAGTCACCACCTATTAATTTGGTTTCTCTAAGAAGCTTCCTGATAGGAGTGTTGGCGCGTTTAGTACCCTCTTGCTCTGTACGCTTGACACGTGGCGGAGAAGATTCAAGCTGAGGACAGGGAGCACAACTTAATTAGAAGTACAAGGTAATAGAACTAACATTGTGCAGATATATAGATAGATGGTAAGGTAAGGTTTATGTGTTGGTGAGTACTAATATTGTTTGGAGATTGAAAGGAGAGAATATTGAGAAAGTGAAGAATAGAATATACCTTGGGCGTGAAAAAGCACAAGTGCCATAAGCGCGCTGCAAGCTTTCTGGCGGAAAGGTGAGTTTTGGGGGAGGTGCGGCGGAAATTGACGGAAATTGAAGGAATTGGGTGTTTGCGAGTGTTCATTTCGTTGAGCAATGTGTGACGGTGCATGCGCTATTTTTTTAAATATTTAGGCATAAAATGAACATGGGTTTCATTTTTATTTCTAGTTAAAAATTAAAGTACACAACTACACCCACCTCATGTTTCACCATATAACACTACAGATGGCTCGTTTCCTCCAGCTAAGCCTATCAAATTGAACAAGATGATGACAAAATATCTCTCATTTTAGGATAAATTTTTAGATACTTATTAGTATATTTTACACAAATATTTTTGATTAATGAGTAATATTTTTGAAATAAAAAATTATAAAAAAAAATTCAAACAGACCCTTATACTTTGTATGGAACGAAAGAAACAAAAATAGAAAGATTCTGGATAGAAAAAAAAGAGTAGAAAAATAAATCATTTCTCCATTTGGTTTTATTGTTTGAAAGGACAGAAATATGAAAAAATAAGCACGGCTCTACATTATTCTATTCCATTTGTTATGAATAAAAAATAAAAAAATATAATAAAAACATTATATTTATTGAGTATAACCTTTAATTATATTGTTTAAGTTAATTATATCTTGTATTTAATAAATATAGTGTTTAATACTATTATGCAGTAAATTTGAATTATAAGTACGTAATAAATATAGTATTTAAAGGATAAAAATAAAGAAGATGAAAATATTTTTAAAAAAATTAAAATAAAATATAAAAATTGTGAATTTAAAAAAAAATATAAATTTCTCTCTAATATTATTATATTTATCTTTATCAAAGACACCATTAATCTTTCTTCTTTTTTCAATGAAAAGACACATGGGAGAGATATCTCCCGTTCCCATGCCGATTCTAAATGGCAACTACTGGTTTCATTACTGCAGTAGATTTTTAAATGAAATAATGATATATAAATATCTTCTTATTTTAAATATTTTATCAATACTTTTTATTTCTCACTATTTTCTTTTTCTTATCACAACATAGATCTTATTTTACGTATATTTCTCCATCTAAGTATCTAACACCAAACATTTTCCTTTCAAACGTGGCTTTTTATTGACTTTTGCTTAGACTGGAATATGTCTTATAATTAAGGAAATCTATACTTAGCCGCGAAGGACCATGCATATCATTCTTTTCCTGTAGCTATCGCTTCTTATTTTATTGATGTATATCGAGTGGAGTAAAATATGTGTGCCTTTCTCTGATTCTTCCTTCCCAGTTCCCATCATCTGTGTAATTGAAGGCAGAGTGAACAAGCCTAATCAACTTTGGTATTAATTCTTTGATATTATGCTTTTTGTGCGTGTAATTGGGATTCTCCTAATTGCATGTGGCTATTAATTTTGATTTATTTTTACCATAGTCGTTAGTAGACAGTAGTAGAGTGGGTAGAAAATTAAATAGAAGAGGTTATCTGACGCAGAAACAACTGCTAAATTGTCGCTAAAATTAATTCCGGAAGATTGAGATTGATACATTGGCTTTTTGAGATATTAGAGAGCTAATTAAATCTGCACATATTATACGACTTGAATGTAATGTAGTTGAAGTATTCAGTGCTTTCTGGTTTGGGTTGAAAGGGTTGGCCATTGCCAATTAACAACATGAAGGTTCTTTACGGAGCTGTCGTTTGGGATAGTCCCATACCTCGCATTAATGGAAATTAAAGTTCAGGGGTTACCAGTGTTATTGTGATTATTGATAGCGATGAAGTCGCCTATGATTTTGGTGATCAGTGCAACCCGAAAGAACTGCTAACTAACCAGTATCTCATTGTGCTCTTTCCATACCTTATTTGGGTCTTATGGTGTCCACTTGTTTCATGATTGCAGCATGCTTCCAAATGTAGCTTTTACTTCGAATATACCTTATTTTCATTCTTTTCCTATTGCTATCTATCGCGTCTTATTCATATATATTGATGTATCTGGAGTAAAATGTTAACATATCTTAGATTTTTCCTTCTCATCATCTGTTTAATTGAGATCTTGTTTTTTTGCGAGTGTTTGTGACTTGGGTCTCACCTACTTTCTCCTAATTGTAGCTAACTACTTCAATTTATTTTCACCATAGCCTCTAGAGCGCGTAGAAAATTAAACAAAAGAGGCTATATATCTGACGCAGAAACAACTGCTAGATTGTCGTTAAAATTAACTCGAGAAGATTGAGATTGACACATGACGGAGACGGATTACATTACTAGCATTGCCTTTTTGGGATATAATACTATAAATACTTTCTCTTTTCTTAATTATAAAATTATTTTTAAAAATTTGTTTATTCTTTTTTAATTATAAGATTTCTAATTTTTAGATGTATTAATTATTTTTTTGATAATATTCTTACTTAATTATTATCTCTTCAAGTATTAATGAAGAATAATTAAGTGAATAAAAAAATATAATTTTGAAAAATATAAATTAGTTGAAAGAATTTTATAATTAGAATTAGGTGAAATATAATATATTGGACAAGTTTCATACAACAATAATATTGTATTTTGATTACTTGTTAAGAATGAAGTATGTAATTTTTTTTAAGAGTTAAATTTACACATGGACATAAAACCCACGGGATATGACTTGAATGTATTGTAGTGAAGTATTCAGTGTTTTCTGGTTTGGGTTGAATCTTTATATATGGAGCTGTCCTTTGGGGATACTCCCATACCTGACATTAGTGAAAAATAAAGTTCAGGTTATTTGTTATTGTGAAAGGGATGAAATTAAAGCACGCGAAAATAATTTTGGTGAGTGCCATCCCAAAATATTGCTAAACAGATCAGTCTCTCATTGTGCTATTTCCAAAATTTTGGTGACTACTTAGTTCTGCTAGTCACCAAATAAATGCAGGACAGCCTGATTACTGGGTTCTGCGATGTGCCCATATATTTGCTTATAAATGCGAGAAACAATCAAATATATTATATTATATTACGAGACTTTACAGACAGTTCCCACACCTGTGGATCGAGAGTATTAAAATGTGTTATAGAGAGTATTAAAATGTGTTATTTAATATTGGATAAATTAAAATGATATATTAAATATGTTCAAATAGATTCTTAAATAAATATGAGATAAATAAGTGAATATTAATGTTGAGTTAATTAAATTTAACGAGAGCTTATTCACCGTATTAATAAGTTGGACCCATACTTTGAGTTGTTTCATGTCATAAATAAACTTTAATAAGTGATTTGAGAAATGACTAAAGGTTAGAAGATTAAAGAATTATTATCGTGATAAAAAAAATATATTATTTATTTAAGATTTCTTGATGATTTAATATAATACTTTTGGAGTTTTATTGAATGATGATTTTCTTAATAAGAATTTAAGAATTAATTTTTCATCAATTGGTGTATCATATTGAGTTATCAAGAAATTATTAGATTTAATTTTTGCTCTTCCCCTTCCGATCCGGTTATCAAACAACTGATACGTTCCAAAATTTAAAGGAATAAAAGTGATTAAAAAAAATGAATGTAAACAATAAAAGCAGAATGGAAGCAGTAACGGAATGAGGCTGGAAACGTGATGGTCTTGGTTGGCGGTTATGCCTAAGAACATCAGATCAACAATGACAACCTCTTCTTTCTTCTTCACGTTGCTATTGCTGCTTCTCATTGTTTCAGATTTGTTTGTGCAAAGCCGTGGCCTTAATTTTGGAATCAACTACGAGCAAATAACCAACAACCTTCCATCTCCATCTCGTGTGGCTATTTTTATAAATTCTGTGAATTGTTTGAATATTAAAAAAAAACGATTCCTTCCGATTTATATGCATCAATTATTGTTTATCAATTGATGATAACAACATCTGTTATGATATGTTATTTTCCAAATGTTGATGCTATATCTTATTAGAAAATAAATTGTTGACCTTTTTTTATATATTTAAAAGATTACTATTTTCAGCAATTAAATAATAATTTATTATCAAAAATGACATTTAATCTATTAATCCATTATGATAAAGTTTGGATAATTTTATTATAATCTTATTCAGAAAATTAATAACAATAAAATTAAGGAACTTAGACATTTAATTAAATAAAATAAACTTTTAGTTTTAATTATATTGTATTTCATAATAAATTGATTTAAACAATTTGTTGTCAAAATAACATATGTTGTGGATAATTTTTTATTGTGAAGTATAAAGATGAATATATTTATTATTTATACGAATAATCATCGACCCAAAAGAAGATTATTATTTGACCTAATAATATATATACATGTGGTTATAAATATGTAACGGTTATAAATATTTTCATGTAAGTAGTAGTTGACCCAAATGAAGATTATAACTTGACAAGATTTATTGTCAATATTTGATTACTACTTTGAGAGTACCACTTACAACTTGATATTTTTGGTCTAAAGATCAAATGTTAATGTTGTGCTAGGTATCTTGTAAATGGGCCCATATTGATTTGGATTGTTTGTTAATGTCATGTATATGCATTTTATTTTAATTATACATTTGGTATGACATGGATGTTAAATATGTTATCTTATTTGTTTTTTATACAGTTTTTGTTACTATTGTTAATTATGTTACTGAAGTGAATATGATTCCTATGTTAAATGAGATGATCTTTAAATTAGGGAAAGAAAATGTGAAAATTGTTCTTGGTTGCATGAATCTAGACTTTGCGCTAAGGATGGAGAAACTCACTTCCACTCCGGAAAATCCAAATTTGGATTACATAGAGAAATGAGAGCACTCTAACCGCATGAGTCTGATGATCATAAAATGCTCCATTCTAGAGGTGTTTCAAGACTCTATTACTGAAAGCACTAATGCTAGAAAGCTCCTCAAAGAAATTGAGCAATATTTTGCTAAAAATGAAAAGGCGAAAACGAGTAACACATTAGCAAAACTCATAACCATGAAGTATAAAGGAGATAAACATAAATGAGTACATTATTGAAATGTTTAATCTTGCTGGAAAACTCAAGACACTAAAATTAGAGCTATTTGATGATTTGCTTGTGCATTTGATTTTCATTTATTTTCCTGCACAATACGGTCAATTTGTAATGAGTTACAATACACAAAAGGATAAATGGACTCTTAATGAGCTCTTTGTTCATTATGTGCAAGAGGAAGAAAGGATTCAGCGAGAAAAGACTGATAGTGTTTACTTGATATCAACCTCTCATAATAAGAAAAAGAAGAGAGCTAAGGACACTGCAGATGAATCATCTATGTTGAAGAAGCAGAATAAGGAATTTACCTACTATTTTTGCAAGAAGAGTGGACATATGAAGAAACAGTGTTCCAAGTATGTTGCATGACGTGAAAAGAAGGATAAAACTCTCGTTTTTGTTTGTTCTAAAGTTAATTTAGCTTTTATACTTAAAGATACTTGGTGGATATATTAGGTTTAATGAGTGGATACTAGTATTGGGCCTATTAGGTTTAACGAGAGCTTACTAGTCCAACAATAAACACTATATATAGAATTATGGTCTCCAATATGTCAAATTAAACTTATCTTCTTTCTTTCTCATCTAGAGAGAATATCCTATAATGAAATGATTTGACTGAGGAAGATTAAAGCTCATAAGGAAATACTAAAAGTTAGAAGATTAAAGATAAATCATTGTTGCGATAAAAACATGTACACATTATTTATTTAAGATTTCTTGATAATTCAATATGATATTTCTAAGATTTTATTAAGTGATAATTTTTACCATAAGAATTTAAGAATTAATTTTTCAACATATTACCTTTTAATTAGGGTCATTTCTTTCACTTACTAGCTCATCAGCAGAATGAAAGAGAGTGGATATAGTGATTATATGAGTACCATGTTGAATGGATAAATACATATACTTTTTTTTTTCTCTGTTCACCGTATTGCAGTGTACTTTTTTCTGTTCAGTGTAGTAGTGCTGTATGCCGCTGTGAGCAAGGTTTATTAGTTGTTAGGTTGTTTTCTCTCTTAGTGGTGGTATATATACAGTATACACCACGTGAACCACTCTGTTTTGTTTTTGTGTGAGACGAATTATACAATTTAATTCTCCGTTATATATCAAGTTTTATTGTCTAAATGCTTTGATGGTACCAAAGCTCCGCTGCGCAACATGGCCACAAGCGCACTCTAATTTATCTGGTTTAAATCACTCTCACTCACAGTTGTATAACCACTATTTCCACTGTGCATTTCAATCTGCTGATGAACTAATATCACTCTTTAATTTGCGAGTTTTATTATTATTGATTACTAGTTTTGAATTAACCCTTATGGTTGATTTTGAGATTTTACAAGATAAAATGAATATTTTGAGTAAAGTTCCAGAGTCGATAGTATGACTATGTACATCGTTTCATCCTTTAATTAAAGTCTGAAAATCAACAGTATCATATTTAAAATTAATCAAGAATATAATATTAATTTTAAATTAGTTCGTGGTGACTTTAGAAGTTAAAGGGAGAAGCAAAAATGCAAAATACCTTTATAAAGTTCATTTATAATTAAATAGTTACTGATCATAATAAACTTGTTCACATTGAAATGGGCAAAAGTTAGCACATATTCTTTTCTTAATAGAGTTTTTTTTTGTATTAAAAGTTTAATTTGTATGCATTTAATCAATTAATAAAAAATCCTCACCAAGTATTACATTTTAAAGTGATTATTATAAAGTCAACAAATTTAATAGATATGATAATATATTATTAGATGATACTGTAATTTTTTTATTATCAATATATTTTAATTAAATTCTTAAAAAAATGACAATATAATTTAAACATTTTGTACATGAGAAGAATGTATGACTTAGTATTGATAACTTAAGCCCGCTCATACGAATAGTGTAATTGTTTGGGAGAGATTTTACTTTTGTTAGAAAAATTATGCTTCACTGATAATAGTTCTAAAGAGTTTAGCCAAGTATGTATATCTTTAATTTAAGCTTTTATGGAAGGACGTCCAAGTAACTACATACAGTTCGTTAACTCAGCCATAAATTTATGTTCATGCCTCAATATTCCAGTCTAAGTTATGCTTGGTACAAGTTTCGTTTTGTTTACTTCCGTCATTTCAATAGACAAATCCCAAATTAAAATACATGTGGAAAGCCTGTAGACGTTTTGACTGACCATTTTATATATGTGGTCCAAGTGTCCAACTTAGACTCTTTCATTTTCGTTTTCTTTATAAACTATTCATAAGTTCATATACTATATTGATCCGACAAATTCTTTTTAAGGCGCGCGCTCATCATTGATGACCACTACAGAATAGGAAGAGTATTTGGAAAATATTAAAGTTCACTATATTACGACAAATGACTATCATTTATACATGCATATAACTATTAAAAAAAACAAAAATCATAAGTTTAGACTCTTTTATACATGAGTTGAAGTGCTAATACATGATCTGTTTGGATAGAAAGATGACAGAGGCAAATGGTGAATGATGTTTGGATTGAGATAAGAATAAGAATAATGAAGAATAATTCAATAACCAATGATGCTTATCTATATAGAAAGAGAAATGCTCTCGTTGGCATCGCAAATCATACTCATGGTGTCGTTATCATACAAAGTCGTTCTCTCCATGCAATTTGTGGGCTAAGTGTTAAAGTTTAAACCAATACTATTCAACTTAGGGAGGGAACTCTTTGAAAAGTCTCATAATATTTATTAAAATAAAAATAAAAATTAATGATGAAATAATTTGACGTTAATTTTTTGTGATTCCAGAATTACATGATGATGGAAAAAATCATTTTTTATTAAATTTAATCACTAATTTTTTAATCTTTTGTAGTGTATAATTTAACTTGAGACAAAAATATGTCTAATACCCCTAGCAAGGGACAAAGACAAGAAAACCGTGAAAGGCAGTAGAAATTCATACTAAGTTAAATAAAATAAACGAACAAATTAAATGATTGGACATAAATAATTAAAGACTGAAATAATGTTGAATCATTCAGATATTATTCAAGTCGTAGAAATAATTATTGGTCAAATCTTATTTATCTTTCAACTAAATTAGGGGTTGATTAAAACGTTTTTTCCATTATGAACCGGAGAATTAAAACCAAAATAATTAAACGAACAAAGTAACAAGATCACTTCCATGCATTATAAGAAATTAATTGAAGGAAATCATAACATTATTTTTCATATTACTATATAGGAGTAATTTTTTAACAAAAACTATATCCAGGAACCTTAGTATGATAAGTTAACGGAAAGTAGAACTTATCAATTCACGTATTGCACATTAACTCCTGCACAAAGAACTCGTGTAATGTCTGCAGGGATCAATTTTAATTATTAAAGATCCAAAAAATGTATAAAGAAAAAGAAGTGTGAAAATATTAGGTACTAACATAATTACATATATACTTCTTTCTTAAGTTGTTATCTTTCTTTATTTGCAATTGGATATATATATAAATAGATTTAAATATATTTTTTTATCTTTTCATATAATATAATATTTTTTTATTATTTAAAATATTTTTTACTGTTCAAAATATTATTTAAAATACTTATGAATAAAAATAAAACAAATGCATTTTATAAGCATTAAAACGAAAAAAAATCATAAAAACGAAATTGAAAAAATACTAAATTATAAAAATGTATTATGTATATATATATATATATATGAAAAAAGTGGCACCTAGGTACTTTCTTTTTCTTGGAAGCAGTGATTCATATGATTTTCACATTAGCATGATGATGTAAAGAACTATTCTGTAATTTTTGATAGATCGCTAAATATTTCATTCTTTTATCGATCAAAAAAAGAAAAGGAAAACGAAAAAAAAAAAAGACGTAGAAATATTTAATGTTTCTAAGCAGCTTCAAGTATTCCTTTTAAATACAAATCTCATTAGGTGATCCCGAACATTTATCTTTGCCTAAAGATCACCCTTGTGATTTACACTTGAAGATGCGATTAAATGCAAACGACAAGCCAAACATCCCAATCTCATAAGCATATGTATGTTCACATTCACTTGATTAGTGAATCCTAAAGATGCTACATTCACCCCTTACTTTCACGCTCGCAACTTAGTCGTACACGACATACACGTGTTATTTAAAATCATACAAACTATATTTGGTCAAGGAAGCCACCTTTCGGCCTCCATGACCAGCAATGAGACTAGAGTCATTCTAGATGCCGTCGTTAGAATTAAATAATATTACTTTATAGATAAACTAATCATCCAATTCCCACTAACCAATCATCCACTTCCCTTACATCACCCTCTCTCTCTATATATAAGTATATGACTATCAAGTTATAAACCTCCCTCCTCACAAACTTCATTATTCTAATACTTAAATAACACATACATCACCGGTGATATTGATATTCATTTTATTAATTACATACATCATACTCAAAGAATTTTAAGCAATCATCAACAAATCATAGATTTCATTCATTCATCTTTGTGAAAATATGGGAAACTGTTGTGAGCCTGCATCATCAATGGGCTGGGACGGCGAAGATTGGAGTGATTTGACGACGTCCAAGAAGACGAGATCAAACAAGGTGTTTGACGAAACTCATGCTCATGGCAAAGTGCAGAAGAAGGAGAAGCTTATGGGAGCGCTAAGAGCTTCTCCTGATGCCAATGGTAAGGCAACAAAGATAAGGATTCCAAAGAAAGAGCTGGCAGAATTGTTGGAGAAGCAAGTAGGGAGAGCTTCTTCAGAACAAGTTCTGCTGCGCTTAATAAAGGCTAGAAGACATCATGATTCTCGTCATGGATTGTGGAGGCCCGACCTAGAGAGTATTCCTGAGGTTAGTTGATTCAACATGGGATCGACTAATGGTGCTCAAGGATTTATTGCATATAAGTGTAGATGGATTGAGAAGGTCTTTTGCACCACTAATTGTATAGAACATCTAAGAAATCCGGCTTTCTTTTCCCAAACCTTTTCATGTAAAATAATAGGACAGGAGTTATGGGATTTGTAATTAATTAATTCTTATAAATAAATAATTAGAATCCATTTAGATATAGTCATCTCTAGTCTAGAGTGACAACTCTGGGATTTTAACCCCTGCCTTGCACGTAAAATTCAGTTGTGGTTACAATTCATCTCTATTGAGATCAAACACTGTTGAATATCTAGCAATATAAACTATATATATTTGAAGTTCATAAAATTAATTCATTCAATTATAAATTATTTTTACAATTTGTAATTGAATAAATTACACTCTCCCTCGATAAGAGAGTGATATATTTAGTATATGCTATAGTAAATCAACTCATAAGGAATTATTTCACTTTAATAATTGGTTTAGAGTTTAGCTTTTGAATATTCAGATAAATTAAATAATCGAAGGGATTACATAAGTGGAGAGGATGTTGTAATATCTGAAAAAAAGTCTATTTTAATGAGAATGAGCCTTTTACTTAGGGTTTTAAGCTTTTCTTCCAGTAAGTAACTTTATAAATTGTTTTATATAAAAAGAATTAAAAGAGACAACTACATCGCCACAAGACGAGGAAAGGAGACACCTGAAGTGTCATTCAAAAGAATAACTGATGAAAGCAAAGGGGAGGAGGCTGCATGATCAATAAGTGACAAATGAAAACTTCCCTCATGCCATTTGTTGGCAAGAAAATCACTTCCTCTGTTTGCATCACAGAAGAGTACAAATCATTCACTAGAACGTACGCGTCCTCCCAGAATGTATCATATTCATATGCACCATAAGAACCAATCCTCCCAGAATGGCCAGCTTTACAGAATTAAAGCCCACACACAGTTCGGCCCAAACAGCATTTTGTAAAATATACACCAAGGTGTATATTCTTAAATTTTTTAAGTAATATATTTAGTTTTCTGTAAAAAAAATGTAGTAATATTTATTTTAACAAATGATATTATCCATGTATATATTCATGAGTTTCGTACCGCACAAATGTTTCGTATTAGATAACATCACCCTTCTTTTTAACTCGCACTGATCATTGATGACCACTACGGAAACGAATTAATATTTGGAAAATGTCAGTTGCCTATCGTTTGTACATACGTACATAATAATAATAAATCTTATCTATGTGTTGAAGAATGAAGAGGTAACACCTCATCTGTTTGGATAGAAAGATCGACAGAGGCAAATAGGGAATTATGATGTTTTAATTGAGATAAGAATGATAATAACAATAATAGAGACAATTATTCAATGGCCAATGATGCTTATCTATACAGAAAGGGGCATGCTGTCGTTGGCATCGCAATTTCTTTTATATATATATAAATTAACATTTTCTTTTTTCCTGGCCAGTCCTCTTATTCCTCTACTTTCTCCGTCTTTCACTGTTTGATCGTCTTTATCAAATGCCATTCGTTTTTTAATTTGGGCGGCTGTAAAGTTTAAAACAGTACTATTAGTGTTTAACTGTTAAATTATAATAAAATAAAATTATTCTTAAAATAATTTAATTCTTTCTCAATCATTGTGTATATGTATATAGTTAAATGTAATTATGATTCTCCTATTATAAAATAGAGACATTAAATTTTTGTATTTTTTAAAGTTGATAATTTTGATTGTTTTATTTTAAAATGAAGATGTAAATTTTACTATTTTAGTCCTCCATTTACCCTTAAGAAATTAATGTTGATTATGACATGATTAAGCAAATTATCCCGTGTTAAATTGTTAAATTTGGACTATATCAAATTAATTTTTTACCAATCAACTCTTTAAATTTGATAAAAAGATTAAAATCGTGAATTTTATAAAATATAAAGATTATATGTGTTTATTTTAAAAGATGGGACTAAAATTGAGAATTTTGAAAAATAAAAGAATTAAATATTCCTATTTTAAAATAGAAAGTAAAAATTGTATTTAAAAAATATGAGTACTAGAATTACATTTAAATTATATATATTTAAGTTATGATATTCTTTTTAATATGATTTATTTCACATTGAATAATCAACTAGGATTCGAAACTTAGATAATTTAATTAAAATAGTCAACCTTTATTGATGAGTCATATATATATATATATATATATATATATATATATATAACCAATTAAAACCACTTTTTTGTCATAAAAAAATATTTTAAAGATATATGATAACTTAATAAATTTTATAATAGAAATAAAAATCTCATTTATTTTTCTCTCTTATCTCACGAATTTTCTTTTTAATTTCTCCCTTCACAAATTTCTCTCCCCTGACTCAAATTTTAAACAATAATTTTCCTTTCTTTTCTCATCATTAATTTCTCTCTTATCTGTCATCCTCTTGCGTATAAACACACTTCTAAATTTTGCAAACTTCATTTTCTTACGCATTCATCTTCTCCTCTCTCATCTCATAACACTAGTATATGATATTTGTAAGTTGTAACGTACTCACATCTGTGTATATAAATATATATATAATTTAATATAAAATATAATTTTTATTAATTTAATCATTGAATTATATCTACATTTTACAAAAATTGTTTATGTTAAATTTTATTAAAATTGAACAACAACAAAAAATAAATCAAATAATTTATATTTTAGGATATTTTGATATGCTTATATTATATTGATTTTAATTTATATGAATGAGATAGAAAATGATTTTTGATTAATATGAAAATTTGCATGTATAATTTATGTAAAAGAGACTTTCAAATATAAATTGGTATAATAATTATCAAAATTTTACACAATCATCAAATCATAACTCATCATATAATATTTTAAAATAATTTAAATTATAATTTATGATTAGATGATAATGTCAAATTATACCGTTGAACATTCGCATTAAACTCTTTAAAAAAAATAACAATTGCTTACGTACTAATTTTTTGGTCATTGATATATAAAGACTATTGAAAATTTTCGCGACAGTACTATTACCAACAACTGGGCTTCAATAAGAAAACTTCATATGATATAAGTTAATCGAAAAGAACTTATCAATCCATGTGTTGCTCATTCCGGCACAGAAAACTCTTGTATAGTCTGCAGTGGAATTTTAATTGTAAAGCACCAAAAAAGCATATAGAAATGAAGTGGGGAAATATTAGCGTATACTAACCTGATTACATACTTCTTTCTAAAGACTTTTTTTAAGCAAAAATTTTATTTTTAGGAGCTAGGTGCAAATTAATGGAGAATGAAGCACAATATATGCTCATACTCACCCAAAAAAGAGTACAAGTACACATGCTTTGCTTTAGTACTGGTTATACTAAGTGGCCTAATATTTGCTAGCTTGCTTATCCAGACAAGTGCATAATGCTCACTAAAAATATTGTAGAACTCCTCAAGGCGCGCAGGACCAAACACCTTACCCCAAATGTTTGGAATTCTTTCTGAAGTTATCTTTTAATTTTGTTAACTTAAATTCCCATGTTAATATTATTTCTAAGAGGAACTTAGAATATATATATATATATATATATATATATATATATATATATATATATTAATCGTGAAAATTATACTTATTTCTCATAAGAAATATATTTTTATAATAAATTGAATAATTTTACTGAATCAATTTATTGATAAATAAATGTTTAAAGATGAACATAAAATTCATTCTTGATTTAAGTTCTTTTTAATCAAACAAGTAAGTTCATAATTTTTAACTTATTAAAAAATTGTCTAATACTTAATACATATAATAATAGTAATTTCGATAAAGATACATATAGATAATTACAGTAGTATCATATAATGGTTTGTAAGATAATCTATAAGTAGATTTTATGATAGTGTGTTTTTGATTAAAAAGATAATTTCGATAATTATTATGCTTTGATGGTAAATTCAATAGTAACCAAAAATAAATATTGAAAAGTAAAGGTTTCTAAAAGAAATGAAAATTGAAAAAAGTAAAAAGTTTAGAAAGATGCAATAACCTAAAGAGACATGAATTTCATAAAAGGTGATAATGAATACATACATAATAGCCTTCTAAACGAGTAGCCAATTTTGATATGAGGTGTTATCGGTGTTTGAGGAATTAAGTGATACGATTCAATCCATCGATAATTGATAGTTAAAGATCTTATTGCTAAACTACTAATACTAATAGTCGAATTTTATGATTTTGACACATGTACAATAATATTTTTAAATACATAAATCTAATGTTATTTTGATGTCTTCGTGTAACCGCTTCAACTGATATTTCAATTTTCGAAAAGACCTTAGTTCTCAGCGCTTTCCAATCCCACATCTTAATGAAATCATCAAGCCTGTCAACTTGATCGAAATAGATTCATTTGATGATACATTCAACTTCTTGAATTTTAATTTCCACTGTGATCATTTTTTAATCGCTCTCCTATTTCTCTCGAGATAAGTTCATTGAAACTAGACATAAGTTTTATAATTTAGACAAATTTTATATAAGAAAAGTAACAATATGAAAGGAGGTTTTGGATTTCCTTGAGGCCGTTTACTTTGTACATTTGACCATGATTGAATTCTTTTATATTATTAGGATAAATACGGTTAGATTCATTGATTGGATCCGTGGGCTTACTTTTTCTATATTTTCATTGATTGATTTTCTTTAAACGCATTAAAAAATATCTTTATACATATATTTTACAATAAGGATAATAATAATCAGTAAATGTTTAACGAATTGCCTAAAGGTTTCAAACTTTTAGTGTTTTTTAATAAAGTTTCAGTTATTATATTGTTATATTATGTATAATTGTTGAATCGGTGAATTTTGGTATGTTAGGTTCGTAGCCCATGATTTGGTACATTATTTTCAATTAGATGCACTGTATACCATTGAATTTTATTTCAATTGTTGAACTAGAGTAAGTATTTGCGGTGATTTCAATTGATTGGTAACGTTGGTTACTTTTCATTTTCGAATTAATTGGCTCACGCTATTCATATTGTATATGCTAGTTACTGGATTCAAGTTGTGTCAAAGTGAGTTGTTTGCATTGTTTGCATGCATAACAGAGACAGCCAAGACAGAAAAATAGAGATCACCCGAGAGCATTAATTAGGTATATAAAACAAAAACAAAAAAATAATTCAGTTAGAAAAATACAAAAGCAAATTAAATACGAATTTCATTATGTAATCCCGAGTGCATTTCTCTTTGCGTGAGTCACACTGAGACGTGGAGAAGTAATTAAAGGTAAACGATCGACAAACATTTCAAGCCCATTTTAATTTTAGCATATATATATGTACGTGTTGGTTAGTGAATCACTCCTAAGGAATAAGGATGCTACTTTCCCCTCATCATTTCACACACTCGCCACAGAAGATAAAGCGTGGTCGTACACGACATACACGAATGTTGGTTCAAATCATATAATACTATTTGGCCACGGAAGCCACCTTTTCGGCTAGTTGCCTTGCGCACAAGAATTATGAGACCAGACCAGATCTAGCTTTCCGTGTTGTGAAATATTATATTTATATATACGTACTAAGTCCAATAAATAAACTAATCATTCTAATGCAAATACTGACTTTTGATTATATATATATAAGGGGGTAATGGAAGGGAAATGGATATATAATGGAAATAATGACTTTTGATTATTCGCAATAGAATGATTAGTTTATTTATTGGAGCTAGTACTATAAATTTAAATTAAAACCTCCCACACAAACTTCATTTTTCCGAGACTCAAATAACACATACGTAATCGGAGATATTGATCTTCATTTGATTAATTACATACATCATACTCACAAAGAATTTTTAAACAATAATCTGATTATAGATAGATAGCATCCATCTGTGAAAATATGGGAAATTGCTGTAAGCCGGCATCATCAATGAAATGGGACGGTGAAGACTGGAGTGATTTGACGTCCAAGAAGACGAGATCAAGCAAGGTGTTTGACGAAGCCCAAACTCATGGTCACGCTCATTGGTTGAGTTTAAGGAAAGTGCAGAAGGAGAAGCTTATGGAAGCACTAAGAGTTTCTCCTAATGCCAACGGGAAGGTGAAGATAAAGATTTCAAAGAAAGAGTTGGCAGAATTGTTGGAAAAGCAACAACAACATGTTAATAAGAAGCAAGTAGGGAGAGCTTCTGCAGAACAAGTTTTACTTCGCTTAATAAACGCCAGAGATCATGACGCTCGTCACAGATTATGGAGGCCCGAGCTAACGAGTATTCCTGAGCTAGGTTAGTTGATTGATGATGATGAGATCGATCGACTAGTTGTGCTCAAGGGTTGCATATATATAACTATAAAGAGATTGAGAGAAGTTTTTTTTAGTCAGTATTTGTATACCTAAGAAATCCGGCATTTCTTTTCCAACCTTTTCATGTAAAATACTAAGATTTGAGGTTGGAGGATGTGTAATAGATCGGTCATTATTTCTGCCAGTGAATAAGTGTTCTTGTCTTGTGTGTGAAACTAGATCAAACATATATATATATATATAAAAGTTTCCTCTTCATGATTGATCAGTTAGAAACCAAAATATATTAACTTATCCCAAGCTAGATTCATGAGGAAAAATGAGACCATATCAAAGATATTTCGTGCATCATACGGTTATTCATGAATCATGTGATCACACTAACATATATACCTTAATTTCCAAAAGCTATTAAAGTATATGTGCGGAGTACTTAATTTAAGTTTGCATACGATACAAACTCTAGACTAATTGATTAAACTATAATTTAAAGCTTGAACTTATTATTATTTTTATATCAATATATTTTTGAATGTTACTTTTTTAATTTTTATTAATTTAATATTTAGCAAACATCTTTATACTAGAAAATAAAGCAAAAATGAAAGTACAATATAATTTTACATTCATTAAAATGATTTAAAATAAATGAAATAATTGATGTTAGAAATCGTAGATTTTCTTAAAGAAATGATTGATGATTCATTCTAAATAATTAATTCTTGAAAACTAGAATCAATTGAAAATGGTAATTACAAGATAATTTATATATATACACATATATCAGGTTAATGTAATAATTAAATAAATTATAACTTTTCTCATACGAATATATCTATTAATTTTTTAAGAATTATCAATATTGAGTCCATAAAGTTTATATACTTTAATTTATTTAGGTCGTGGAGATAACTTTAATTTTTTTCAGATGGATTTATAGCATGTGTTAAGAGGTCAAAAGTACATAATTTCTAAAATATATTATTATATGAATATCAACAGAATATGAATACAAGACTACAAATTTTTGTTATATAAAAAAATAGATTTGTTTTAAAGAGGAGGATAGGTTCAACACTATATTCCCCCCTTGTATTTGGAATAAAATTTGCATATGACAGCTGAATAGTGTGCTGATTAAATAAAGATGACGAGTGCTGCATCTTTAGTCTTCATATCCAAGTGCTGGCACGGTTGCAGCCCATTCAAAAGCATTCAGGCATATAACTTTGAAAATACCAGCCAGCCGCTAGCAAATTGTAATGTGTCCCCCACTGAACTGGAACACCAATTTGAAAATGATCCAAACAGGCCCATAGTTATGGCTTCGGGCTAAGTACTGCCTTAAACACCCATCTCATGACAACTTCAAACTCCAAGACAAGACCAATAAGGTCTCTTCGCTAAGAAAAAATGTATACCAGTAGAGATTTATTAACTACTAACTACTAACTTTTGTTCATAAAATAAATATTGACAATCTTCAAAATGGATTTAATTGTCTACACCATCAATGCAAGTTACAGTACACTACCAATAACAGTCGAGCATACCCCACCAACTTTCACGATGATCCTTACACCATGGTTTCATATTTATGAGTTCGATTTCTAATACAGACGTTCTTAATTAGTTCCTAGCAATAATTTTTTCTGAGAAATGAATCCAAACATCTTGATACATAACTTTGAGATCGATTCAAAATGAAAAAAGTACGGATATATATGGATCAACTGCAGTTTGGGAAACTACTGCCGCATGTGTAATTTTTAGTCTTACCTTTCATACAAGTTTTTAATTACATGTTTTTTTTCTTTTATATATTAAAATTATCAAATACTAAAAATAAAAGAATGACTGATATCTTATGCAATTTAATCTGAAAAGTACAAAATAACTGGCCATACATGTTGTGGAGAACTTATTACTTTTAATAGAAAAAAAAAACTAAAAAAAATCTTTTCATCAAAATCAAAACATTCTACATCACCACCCCAAGCATCATCAATTCATTTGCTCTTTCTGCTAGTGATTTAGCTAACTCGTGAATGGACACCAATGAGGTTGTCCCACCAGCTTTTATTCCAACCCTTAGCCAAAATTTCAGTTTGCCCCAAGTTTTTCTTTTTCAATTCCAACTTCTTCGTGCCTCTTCGTATTGCATGTTACGCTGCTCATATGAGGACACTGATTTTCCTTTTGATGACTTTGTTGGTTCAAACTCTGCGTCTTCTTTGTGATAGCGACAAATTATGCTGTCGATGTCTGGATGGGCAAAGCAGAACAATTTGTCAGCAGGGGAAAACACAATCATGGCTACATAAACATTGCATAAAATGCAGAGTTCACTGGCTTTTTTGAACAGTCCTGTTCTTCTTTTTGAGAACGTCACTTGCTTGTTGCTAGCCTTGTCAAGCTTCTTGATCTCAATCTTTTTGCGGCTTGTGTTTTTTGTTTTTCTGCTTAAAAGTATCCATGGCTAAAGGAGAATGAGGGTTATGGACTCTGCAGTATTGTATAAATTGGCAGTGGCCAATGAATATTTTAGTTCAAATGATTTATTTATATTTGTAATGGAAGATCCACGGTTGATTTATCTTTCCTAGTAATAAAATCCTACAATGACGCCCTGTCATAGATATTATAAATCAATTAAGTATGGATTTTTATATTCCAATTCCAATTTCCAACACAGTTTCAATTAATGAAAGGTAAATAAAGAAAGGATCTTTGATAATAAGTCTACCTATGATAAGAAACTAAAAAATATATATTTATTATATAAATTATAAGAGAGTGTAAATATATTATATACAATGTAATTTTTTTATCTTTCAGTAAAAATATTTATACTTTAAGTTTAATAATCAATATTTTTAGGACATAAATTTGTATTTGTCATAAATAAAATGATTTGAGTTTTTATTTTGTAAGAGAATACATTCGTTTTTATGGACAACAAGTACTGTTTCCATTTTCCCCCCTTTCTTTAGGGCACACGTATAATTATGTTAAGGTTTTGAAATAGTTATTTAGTCAATTAATTTCTCCACATAAAGGTTTCTCATAAATTAATTGTGGACACCGAGACGTTATTGGAAGAAGTGACGATGATGTATTCATTATTGACTAGGGAAGATTTGAATTCAAACATTTCGGAGGTGCATAGCCTTATTTGAAATTATTGAAGTTCACATGCATGTGTTGGTGCGACATAAAAATAAATAAATAAATAATATTCAACTCATATGTAAAACTAAAATAAAAATAGTTTGAATAATAATTAATACTAATTATAATATTGTATAATTAGTTTTTTTAAACATCAGCAAAAAAAATCTTAATTTTTTAAAAATAAATCAAGATCTTCAATACTATAATACTCACTAAAAGTTAAATTCTTTTCAATATTTTTATACAATATATTTCAATTCATCCTCATATAAAGCTTTCAACTTGACCTTAATTTTTTTTCCCAACTATTAGGATTCAGATATAAAATTCAAATGTGATTTCATATTCTAAAAATTAGTTAAATCGACGTCTAATATATATAGAAAATAATTAATATATTTATTATTTTGTATTTTAAATGTGTGATCCTATCACTAATATTCTCACCAAATACATTTTTTAATAAACCATACATTTATTCATGAAACTAAAGGTCTATACTAATTTTAATATCTTTTTTTAATGAGGGAGGTAGAGTACAAAATAAATGTAAAATGTTTTAATTATTAACTCTAAATAAATAAATAAATAATATATCATACTAGATAATTGAAATCAATAATATTTTCAAAAAATAATGAAAACGTTTAAGGCTTATTTATTCGAGCCTAGGGAACCTATTTAATGACATTTAATTTTTATAAAAATTATATATATATATATATATATATATATATATATATATATATATCCATGTAAATTTGTGAGTAAATATTTATCTTTGTGTCCAACCCCAATATACAAGTCATTATCCTCCCCACTTAAGAATGTTTATACAAATATTTGTAAGATTTGGGTACTTTTAACCATATTACCGTACGAAAATGTAACTTGCTCATCTAAAATATTGGACTTAATTCCAGCTTTATGTATTTTACATTTTTTTTATGCTCGAATATATGTTATAACTTATTTCCATACCATTAGTAGGATTTGCACCATAATGAATTATTAATTATGTCAACTTATTCTTATATTATA
>CM023947.1:1221871-1332822 GCA_013407115.1 Glycine latifolia
CCGCGTTCATTTCACGGCGTTCACACATAAAGCGTAGTCTTACACGAGACATCTTTGGTCCACCAAGCCACCTTAATTTTTTTGGCTGCCATGCACAATAATGAGACCAGATCTAGCTTAATCCCAAGCATTTGTCTTTGTCCTAAGATCACCTGTGTGATTATATTATCTCATAGACATAGTGATCTAGCTCTCCTTGTCCTCAGAATTAGTATATAAACTCAACCCATAATCATGAGTATGACCTTCCCCAAATACTCGTAGTAATGGGTTGAGTTTAGGAAAAGTACAGAAGGATAAGCTTATGGGAGCCCTAAGAGCTTCTCGTGATGCCAATGGGAAAGTGAAGATAAAGATTTAAAAGAAAGAACTGGCAGAATTGCTGGAGAAACAACAACAACAGGTTAATAAGAAGCAAGTAGGGCGAGCTTCTGCAGAGCAAGTTCTCGTTCGCTTAATAAACGCCATAGATCATGATAGTCGTCACAGATTGTGGAGGCCCGTGCTAGAGAGTATTCCTGAGCTAGGTTAGTTGATTGATGATGATGAGATCAACTAATGGTGCTCAAGGGTTGCATATAAGTGTAGAGAGATTGAGAAGGCTTTTTGCATCAGTAATTATATTTGTATAGAACACCTAAGAAATCCACCATTTTTTTCCCCAACCTTTTCATGTAAAATAATAGGATAGAGGCTGGGGGATTTGTAATTCCGTTCATTGATTTATTTAAGATTAAAGAATGATTTATTGTAAAATCGCACATCGATCTTATCTACTGCCTTTCTTTTCTCCCTAAATATTCTCACTTTTTGATGCAAATATTTCCTCTTTATATATATATATATAAGCAACAAGTTTTTCTTGTTTTATTTGGTACATTAAAATTGGTTATTGTTCATTAGAAATTGTAAGAGTACCTTCCAAATTTTAATCTAAACATAGCCTAAGAAGCTTCAAAAATAATTTGGACAGATGGTTGGCTGTGACTAATTTGCATGGGCTTCAACATGTTAGAGACATATAACGCCATTATTTTCATAGTTGACATGAACACTTTTTTTTTTTTTTTGTGTGTGTGTATGTGCATGGCCACAAGTAATTTGCACGCGGAAGAGTAATATTTACTAAAAAAATCATTTATTAAAGGATAAAAAATTGTCAAGCATTAAAATGTTTTTATTAGAATAGTCTTTTATCAAATGAAATTTAATTTGTTAATATAACACATCATATTAACATTTAATATATTAAAAATATATTTATTATGAACTTATATTCTCAATATAACAAATCATATTAACATTTAATGTATTAAAAACAATATTTTATATTAAAAAATGTTGTTAATATCATACATGCATCATCCCCTTATTATAAACTTGTAACATTTATACTAATATTTTAATTTTTTTAGCTTTTGTAAATACTCTGCTAATAATTTAATTTCATAGCAAGTTATTAATATATAAAATTTTTTATGATCAAGAATGAGATCGAATCTCTTAAAAAATATTAGATTTTTCAGTTTTGTAATTGCTAATGCGACTTAATTTTTATGTTATTTTTATTATGTTTATCACATTTTCTTGTTTTGAACATTAATGGGTTTCGGTATTTTTCATTCACTAATTTATATTCTCTATAAAAATTTGTTTATTTGTAGGAAATCATTCGTTAATATATGCTCTATATTCACTTATTGGTTAGCCACTCCTAAAGAGACTACTTTCCCCCTTCAATTCATTTAATTTTACACACTCGCAACAGAAGATAACGGCGTAGTCGTAAGTACACGACATACACATGTTTAAAATCATGTACATTATCTGGTCTGGTCAAGCCACCCTTTCGGTCTCCATGCACGAAAATGAGACCCCGTCGTGAAAATTAAATAATAAATAAACTAGTTATCCAATTGCGAATAACGTACCAAATTATAATGTCAGTATTCCCATTATCCATCCCCTTAATTACATCACCCCCATATATATACTATCAAGTTAAATTAAAACTCCCTGCACCTCACAAATCTCTCACCACAACCTTCATTTTTCTAAGACTCAAATAACACAAACGTACGTAACCGGAGATATATATTGATCTTCATTTTATAAATTAATTACATATTTACATACACCATATATATACTCAGAATTTTAAGCAGTCATTGATCTGATCATAGATTTCATTCATTCATCTGTGAAAATATGGGAAACTGTTGTAAGCCAGCATCATCAATGGAGTGGGACGGCGAAGACTGGAGTGATTTGACGACGACGTCCCAGAAGACAAGATCAAGCAAGTTGTTTGACGAAGCTTGTGCTCATGGGAAAGTGCAGAATAAAGAGAAGCTTATGGGAGTGCTAAGAGCTTCTCCTGATGCCAATGGGAAGGTGAAGATAAAGATTTCGAAGAAAGAGTTGGCAGAATTGTTGGAGAAGCAACAACTACAGGTTAATAACAAGAAGCAAGTAGGGCAAGCTTCTGCGGAACAAGTTCTACTTCGCTTGATAAAGGCTAGACTTCAATATCATGATGCTCGTCACGGATTGTGGAGGCCCATGCTAGAGAGCATTCCTGAGCTAGGTTAGTTTGATTGATGAGGATGAGATCCAATACTAATGGTGCTCGAGGGACGTTACATATAAGTGTAGAGAGTTTGAGAAGGTTTTTTTGCATCGGTTATTGTAAAAAACAGCAGAGAAATCCACCATTTTTTTCAGCTAGACTTTTCATGTAAAATATATAATAGGATAGAGGTTGCGGCTGGGATTTGTAATTGATCGTTCATTATTTCTGCCACTGAATAATTAAGTGATATCAAATTAAAGATGCACTAAACGGTTATTCGTGAATCATGTGACACCAACATAAACCTTTCCGGCCAGAAGCTAGTATATACATTTGCCAAGTACTTATTATTTATTAATTTAATTGCTGGTTTAATTAATTTCTATAGCTGATTGATTGGAGGATGTTTTCTATATAAGTACTCTCATATCTTTTTTTGATGAAACGCGATTCAATTTTCCAGCTAGGTATTTTGAATATGAATTCTGTAAAACATACAATAAAATAAAAGAATTTTGTTTACATGATCAGACATAGATTTCACGAGAATTTCTTACTAATGTTGTATGATGCACCCATTCCACCTACTTTATCGCTGTTTTCAGATTAAAAAAAAAAATCTCAGTCATTGTACTGTAATAATTCAATAGCAGCGAAACAGAGAAACATGACCTGGTTCAGCTGTTGAGGATATATATTTACTATTTGTCAAACATATATATATATATATACACTATTTCCTCTAAAAAGACAAAATTTTCAAACTCTTGGTACGTTGTTGCTTCGTCTTTGTGTAGGGTAGGGACTACCACTTGCTCGGTATTAATTAATTGTTCACAAATCATGAAACTCTATACTAAAAAAACCTTGTAATAGCAATCAAATAAAAACCTATTTTAAACATAATTATATTTTAAATTTATGATAAGATTATTTTTAACTAGTGATATTTTTAAAAAAATATTGAAAATTTAACTTTAAAATAAAGATTAAAAAATGATAAATTGACACATAAAAAGGTAAGAAAATTTCTAAAATTTTCACTAAAAATAAATATTAAAAATATTGTTAAATTAAATAGTAACTCCTAAAATGCTCTAATTTAATATAGGGAGATTTTTTTTTTTCAATTTCTGCTTGTTTGTTTCATTTTTATTGTATCAAAAAAATATTTTCATGTCCAACCATAGAATATAATAGAAGCATAGCAATGAGTCAGTGACCGATTCAATTTTATCATATTCGTCAATCCTCTTCCTAAAATTAAGGATCCCAACAGTAGTTTAAAACAACTGAACAAGAGAATAGAGGCATCATATAATAAACCGCTTAAATATAATTTTAGTTATTTAAATTTAGGTAGTTATTTTTTTAGTCCTTCAAAATAAAAATTATTTTTATTAGTTTATCAAATTTTAAAGAAATTACTTTTAATTTATTGTATTTATAATTTTAAAATTTTGTGACGATTTTAACTGTTATAAATATTTTTTAATTTAATTTTTTAAAATGATTTTTGACAATTTTAAATCGTAAAAATATTTGACTCATATAGATTAGTGTTTAACACGAATGTTGAATTGTAGTGATTTTTTATATATTCTGGAAATTTTTAAACTATCATAAATCATTTTCTGTAAAAACTAAATTAAGAAAAAAACCTAACGGTGAGAAATTATTAACAATTGTGATATAATTAATGTAAAAAAATAAAGGGACCAAAAGTAATTTTATGAAAATTTGAGGACTACAATAAATAATTACCCAAATTTGAAGAACTATTTAAGTCTTATTTTTATACAGTATTTTTTTAATGTATTTAATTTTAAGTAGTTTTGTTTGTTTTACTTTTTAAAAAATATTATGTAATTTTGATTTTAATTTAAAAATAAATTAGTTTAGTAGGTTATTTTTATTTAAATATTATCGGGCCTTTTTACTATGAACTTTTTTCTACAAAATTGAATATTTTTATCCATAATTTGCTGGGTATTTTTTTAATATAAACTATATCCATAATAAATTATATATAGATATGAAATTTAATAAAGAGGAGAGTTTTTATTTTTCATGTATTGTCTGTATAAAGATTTAAAATTAATCAATAAAAAATTACCATAAGTTTGTCGTTCAAAGTAATTGCTATAAAATATAACAATCTATTATTGGGTGAAGGCGTAAAAATAATTATACTATCATTATACTCTGAAAAAAAATAAAAATCTTTATAATGAATGTTCTAAAAGATTTATAGTAATAAGTATTTGATATGTTATACTAAATATTTTTAATTATCTTAATAGAAGTCTGACTTTGAACCTATGTTACTCCACTCAATCAACCTTTTAATTTATATTCATATTGGTTTTTTAAACTAGAAATAAAAGAAACGAATAATGTAATTTCTCTTAAATCCAAAATCCCTAAATGGTGTATGTGATACATGATAATTTCAGTATATGATATAATATTAGAGAAATGAAAATCAAATAAAGATGTTTTTAAGGACTAAAATCAAAATAACTCATAAAAATATTATTGTTTAAAATAATAATGTAATAAATTATTATTATTATAAAATCAGTCACGTGTGGAATTTTATTCTTCCCAATATGGTGGAATTGAGAAGGAAGAGTACGTCGGAGAGAGGGAATGATGTGATATGAATGTGCCTCTCATTCTGATGTACCCGTAAATCCAACAACCCCAACAATACCACCATTTATATTCAACACTCTTCAGTTTCATTCACTTTCCCAAGACAACGAGATTCATTCTTTCGCCATAAGTTTTAGTTCTTGCTGTTCATTCTTCTTGGGTTGCCCCAATCCATCTGTGAGTTTTTCTTGCTTTCATTTTTACGTTTATGTACCCAAAGAAAAAGAAACAAACCTACATTTTACAGTTTTCCTTTTCCGTGTTGTTCAAGTAGCAGGGAATTTATCTATGATTCTTGGTAATTTCTTATGGGTTTGATTTTTGCTGTGCATTGACACTAGCTCACATGTTATTAAACATGCATTATAAATTCCTTGAATACAAAAGCTTACGTTATACAATAAAGTTTCCTTTCAGGAATGAAAATTCATTTGTAAATTGTGATCATATGAATCACTGCCACATATTGATCTCATTTAAATGATAACATTGCTTTATAAATTGTGATATTGTTTGTTTGTGCCCTTGATTCTTGAAACCTTGTTTTGTTTTATCTGCTGAATTGTACCCAGTATATCATTCTCATTTCAACTACCCTTCCAAATCATTATGAATTCAGCTCACTCCTAGTCTTGCATTCATCTTTCCAGAGGTTTTGCCCTAATTCTTGCCATCAAGAAATTTGTTTGTTCGTTCAGGTGCTTAAATACTCTCAATTTCTTGTCTTTTCTTTTTTGTAAATGAATGTTAAAGATGTTTAGGGGAGTGGAGGTTACCTCATTTCAAGGCCAGGGCATGTCACAAGCTTTGGTTAAGGCTTTCAGTCGTACTGACAAATTACATACTAAGGGAGATTGCTCATAACTGAAAACCGAATACTGGTTTAGTTTTCGTCTAAGCATAATGTTTTTACCATATTTTACTACAATTAGTTTCTTTGCATGAAGCCTGTGGGCCATACTTTTAATATCAAGCCTATTGTTGGACTTTTTGATAATATGGCAGAGCTCTCTATGACATGTGAAGCATTTTAATCATTTTGAAAGAGTGATGATATTAGACAATATCCATAGTCTGGATAAAGATACACACATAAAGGGTAATGGATACTAAATGTGGTAGCATCCTATATTTTTTACCCTAATAATTCTGTAATCATGCGGATTACATTGATTTGCATAGAACTTTCTTTGATCTGTGTAATAGATACTGAATTTGGTAGCTACAGAGGATTAAAATGTCATCTAATAATGGTGATGTTATTGGTTCATAATCAAAACATAGGAAAAAATACATTTTTGAATGAATAGGAAAATGATAATAATTTTCAAATCAAAAATTTTAATTGGATTTCTCTTTTATTATTCTCTCTTAGACACACACTATCATACATTTCTTCTGAAATCAGTTATTTATCTTTATCCAGCATCAAGATTAAGGAATATTTGATAATCAGACCTACTTCATTTGGTCAATTAATAATATTCCTCTTTTTCAGGGATATTTTCTAAAGACATCTCTGTATTTGGCTTTCTGGAAGATGAACCAACAGAATCAAGGATCAGGCCCTCAATCGAATGTTCCAATGAAACGAAAACGGGGCCGACCACGAAAAGAAGAAAGAGTAGCTCAATGGGCGAATGTACCTGTAATGCCTGGTTCTAACAATGTGTTGAACTCCAATCAAACAGCAGGTACAACTGATGATAAAATGGTGGGGAAGGCAGTCACTGGTGTCATTGATGGCACTTTTAAATCTGGATATCTTCTTCGTGTTAAGGTGGAAGACACTGATGCTTTCTTAAGAGGCCTTGTGTTTCTACCAGAACAAGTTTCTCCACTTACTGTAGGAAATGATGTGGCTCCACATGTCAAATTGATCGAAAGGAAAGAAATTCCAATTCCAGTTGTTAACCCACAGGCAGAGATACATGGTTCTGTTCCCTCATCAGTACAATGCAACAAGCAATCTTTTGAGCCAGAATTACAGCAGGTGCCTATGTCTGAAGAGCAAGTGCTTCCAACTGAGATCCATTCTGGCATCTCAAGTTTACTTGAGAATCAATCTGCCTCTACTTTGATACCAAATTCCATTTCCAATGAAGAAATTCCACAGGGTACACAAGAGCCTGGGCATGTGAATCAGTCTACTATCATGTCAGAGTTGGATCATGACAGAACTGTTAAACAAAGTGAAACATTGCATCAACTCGATGCCTCCACACAGGTAAAAGAATCTAGTGCTGATGGGGGAGAAACAAAAGTCTCAGAAGCAGCATCTGAACTCATCAAGCTGGTTCCACCAATTGATAACGCCAATAAGGAGGTCGGAACTGGACAGCAGGCTGTGCCTTATGCGCATCAGCTGAATGAACCAAATACATCAAATATTGAATTCAATCTGATACCTGTATCTGCTGAACCTGAAGCCTTGCCAATTGAGCAGACTACTAAAACTGTTAATTACTTTGTGGAGAAGCAGGAGTTGCCAAAAACTGATGTGCTAGAAGATACAAAGACAAAGCCTGCAAATGAGACTTCAAGCAATGTTGACACCTCAAACTCAAATGGAAAACCAAGTACTGATGTTGTTAACATTCCTGTTGTGGGATCGAACCATAAACTAGAGACCAGCCAACCTGAATCCATGCCCTCTGAACAGATTGGTAAATCTGTTCTGTCTGAGTCCAAGTTCTCATCTGATGGACATGATTCGTGGGGGAAGAGTGATGATCCCCAGAACTGGTAGCTCTTTTGGTGACATTATAAGGAATCTGAGCAGATTGGATCAGACACTTGAAAATTTTAGTTTGATAAAATGGAGAAGGTTGTCTTCCATAGTTGGAGATTAGGCTGGAGAATAAATCAGTACGGTAGACATTTAGATCTATAGTTTCAATTTTTAATTTTTTTTCCCCGAGTATTACGCTATGCTCTACTTTTGTTTTGCTGCCAATTTTAATAAGTTTTCTTTTCAATAGTCTTTTATGTTATCCGTATGATAAACCTATACTGTCTACACATCTTAATCTTACCTGTGGTTTCTGAATACATGGTATTTGGGGAGAAGGTACATTTTGTTACTGAGCTCTTGATATATGAAGAAGAAAATATAACCTGCTGACTGTTGCTAGTTGGTGATGTTGCAAATTATGAACTCTTTAGTTGTATAAATATAATTTAAAATTTGGTCAGTGTTTGATTGAAAACATTGATTAAGATATTTTAAGGGCTCATTTGTCATACTATGATATAGAATAGGATATGAAAGTAAAATAAGCAGATAGGAAAAGATTATGATAAATATTTGTTTAATACTGATGTACAAAATATAGCTTATGATATAATTTTTGCATCCTCGACAATCACATTTTCATAAATATTATACCTAAGAATGATATTCTCATAAACATGTTTGGTTAATAGTATTTAATAATTTTAGAAAAATTAATATTCAAAAATTAAAAAAGAAAGTGAAAAAAAAGGTAAAAGAACATAGTGGAAATAAGTAGTTCTTACTTGACTTTCATTCTCACGGAAAATGACATATTCATCCTTTTCTGATGAAAATAAAAACTGCATAGAGTCTAACATTCTTGGAAATAAAACATACCCAAAAATATATTATCATAATCATCTAATAAACATGAGCATATTTATTCTCATTCTAATATTTTCGAGAATCAAAGATGCCGTGAAATAAACACTTCCTAAATATTATACAAAATTATTTTTATTTATCTAAATACTTTTTTTGAAATTATTAAAAATATATAAAAATTTAAAATTATAATTATTCAAATATTTTTTAAAAATTTAAATAACTAATTATTAATTTTTATTAAAATATTTAATGTACTTTAAACTTACATGTCAAAATTGTTATAAAATATATAGATTGTAATATATAGAAAAAGACATCATGTGTTGTGTAATTTACTCTTCCGATAAGAAATACTTTGGATCAGCCAGTAAAAATAAGAGATAAGGTCATATTTTATTGGAGCAATAAACTTTGTTCAAATTTTTGTCAATCAATTTTTTCATAAACCAACTCAGTTTGGCATTTTTTGTTTTTACAAGTAACAACACATGCGAAACACTGGTTGGATTATTGGGCAAGACATTCACGTGAGAATGCTTATCTTCTGTGATTTTAAGGAAAAATAAACCACCAATTTTCTAAATAGTCCTCAAAATAGTAAAATTACTTAAATAATTCTTAAAATATTAAATATGCATCAGTTTAGTTTATTAATAAGACTAATTTTAAAATTAATTAACATTTTTGTTTAGTAGAATTTCTGATAATTGTAAGTGTTTGAATACCTCTAAAATCGTGATGGATCCAACAAAATCAATACGTTAATTTTCATCACTGCACCACCATCCCAAACATACCATCAGACTACTTAAGACATTTTTTTCCTACGGTATTTAAAAGCTTGATTGATTAGTCTCTCTAAATCTCGTCACAAATCGGCAGCATTCGAAAGTCAGAATTATTCCACACCGCTATTGCGACAATATTGCATACATGACGCATTATACACTACACAATATGCCACCGGCTGGCGGGTACTGCGAATTACACATAACAATCAAATGTGTGATCGCGTTCACCAAATAGTATTCAGCAAGCAATATTTAATGGATACAAAATAAAATTTGCATATAATGTCATATGAAACTAGAAAAGAGCCAAGTTTGTTCTCCACGAGACAATAAAAGAGAAGCAACCAAACGAGTATCTTAGCAATAGCATAGCATTACATAAGAAAACGGGAAAAATTGGGGACCAACTTCTTAGCTATATCCTATTTGCTGCTGTTGCTGGGGAGGTTGGTAATTTGCATACCCAGGATAACTGCCATACATATTGGGGTCCTGTCCAGCAGGGGCATAACCATAATTTTCATAGCCCCCCTGAGCATATCCATAGTATCCACCACCACTACCATTCCACTGGTCTGCATCTGGTTGAGCCTGAAAATCATCCAACAAATCCAAATTCATTTATCAAAATCAGTTCACACATTGCCAGATCAGAATTACAACAATTCAGTAAATTTAGTAACCTGTTTGTTTGAAGGACTTCGCCCCCATGAAAGCCTAACATTTTGTCCGCCTAGAACTGTGCCATTCAAAACCCGCAGTGCCTCTTCTGCACAGCTCCTGATGCATGAAAACGAGATCTAATGGTACAATCAAAGGACACTACATATAGACAAAGTAATTTAACACAAGATAAAACACCAAATATCTGAATGACTAAATTACCGGTCCGCAAATTGGACAAATCCACATCGCTTGCCAGCTGGAATCTTCACATGAACTAACTCTCCATAATGCCCAAAAACTTGTCTCAAATGGTCATCCGTGACGTTAGGATCCAAATTGCCGACAAAAATCTGCAGTAAAAAATTCAGGTCATGAACAAGGCACAAAGAAGAGTAGTTTCTCTATTGCAAAGAAGTACGCACAGTTGTATTATTTGGATCATGCTCGTTCTGTGCCCCTTGAGGATTCTGATATGATGCTGCATGTTCAAAGGAGAAGTAAAAAGATGGATGACATTAAACAAGGAATTTCCGGAAGCAGTCCATGGAAAAACATGTCAAACAAAGAAAATGACAAAAAACATTAATAAAAGGCACAGTTTATTTTTATTTTTTTTATTTTTTTTAGGGCGAGCCCTGACACAACGGTAAAGTCTGTCTTAGTGACTTGTTGGTCATGTGTTCGAATCCGAAAAC
Source organism: Glycine latifolia (assembly GCA_013407115.1). NCBI lineage: Eukaryota > Viridiplantae > Streptophyta > Magnoliopsida > Fabales > Fabaceae > Glycine > Glycine latifolia. The sequence continues at coordinate 1,232,858 of CM023947.1, forward strand.
AACCTCTTTGCATATGCAATGATAAAGCTGCGTACAATATTTCTCCCCCTTACTTGCGCATAGCGTGGAGCCTCCAGGCAATGGGGTACATATTTTATTTTTTTACAGTTTAATTTTTTTAGGCACAAGTTTTCAGTAGGAAACTTTAAATATCCCAAATTCAACTCCAGCTTATTCATTCTAAAGCAAACATATAGAGAAATTCCACAAGCAACAAACATGGGTGTCTACCACAAGCTTTCACCACCCTTCACTATTAGAAATGAAATCATAAGCACAAAATTAACCTCACTTTTAGAAGGACATGTATAGAGAAAAACAGCACAAGCAATAACGTGGTCAGTGCCTTGCACAATAAATATTCAAATATGAGAAAATTCAACAGAAATAGTTGTCACACAATGCAAGGGCAGGATTTTTGGCATTACGCAATGCAGATGATATATATACAAAATGGATGCGGTAAGTGATAAGTCTTTATCTCTCGATGAGAAAGTCACTATCTATCTATATATGCATATCTTGTTTCTTATTTCTTACAAAAATTCTAGTATTTAAGAAAGAAAACAACATATCAGAGTTGGCCATGGAGGCTGAAATGAGTGAACCAGGAAGAATTCAAACACTTGTTACTGCAGACTATAAAAACTTTACACGTCATTTTAACATCTTGACATTTTGATAGATTGGTCTGCCCAAAGGATTAAGCAATATAAAGTAAATTACACCTTTAATTGCAAATTATTGTGCTGAGAAATTTAGGAAGAATGGTGACAGACCTTTCCCTTGTGACAATAAAAAATGACATGATAACATAACCATCTGGCAGAGAACAGTTTCTACAAAATCAAAGCACTAACCACTGGCATCCCAAATTTAATTCATCATGGACTAGAGATCGGATACTTGAATTAATAGCAACAGATAGATGAACAAAAGAATGTAGAAAGTAAAATAAGATTTGTTTTAGAACAAGGGAAAGCTAAAAAAGAAACTAAAAAAATGTAGTTCTTCCAGTAATCTCAAAGGAGTAAACTAAAGGAGCAAGGAGCAAGAATGGAGGACTGAAATGAAAGTAATTTGAACAGTTGCGCTGCGTAATTTGGCTAAAAAGCCAAGCAACAAAATGAAAAGAAAAGAAAATATAATTAGAAGCGGAAAAGAAAATGCCACAAAAAATAATGGGCAATTCATAAACAGATAACTGACCTACACAAGGCTATGCACTAAAATGGTAACCATTTCAGCTGAAATCAGTTCCAGGCTCCGAGATGACAGAGCCTCTTGACACCCTGCTTTGAGACAACGGGAGTTTTATAAGATTTTATTATTTAGTATCATTTACTTGGCCCAAATTTTTAAAGGAAATTACAGGAAGAAATGAGTTTGGACTGCACATCTTCAAGAGTGTAACTGAAAAGAATTGTAAATTAAACAATAACATTCGGGATACACACGCAAAAGATAACTAGATAATTGAAGAACTAAATCCAACTGGTATCAATGTATCATTAACGCAACAGACAAAAAGTAGGCATCTGAAGGAAAGCAGATAAAAAAAATCTTTAAGCTGCATATCAAGCAGATATTTGCATCGAAATGGCAAGCACGTAACAACTATGAAGGAGACAAACCTTTTGGCTGAGACTGAGTGCTAGTGTTTTTATTAGAGGCTGGTCCAATTCGCATGGGCCTTGTTGAACAAAGAACCCCTTGCATTTCAGTCATAGCTCTAACCTGTTCATTCTCATCTCCAAACCTAACAAAACCATAACCCTTTGTCCGTCCAGTTAGCCTATCAATTACAACTTTGGCCCCCTTAACCGAGGGATATCGTGCCCGAAATGTCTCTTGCAGAAGATAATCCGTAACATCGGCAGCCAGGTCTCCAACAAATATGGTGTGATCTGGGCTGTCATCATGACGCCTCTCACCTGCACTAAGAGTTGCCCAGTTCAATCTGAAGTTCTGCCCGCCATTCGGCATAATGGTGCCATTGTATGTTTGAAGGACTCTCTCAGCACCAGCACGACTAGTAAACTCAATAAACCCATATCCCTCCGACTGACTAGTTTGTTTGTTCCGAATGACTTTAACTGAAGCCACCTGAAGCAATCAATACTCATTCATCAGTAACTAATATTCAGAATGACCTCTTTTACTCACCAGCACACTTTCAAATATATAACAATCCACCTAAATCAATCAAATTCTCCCAGATTATGCAATTAGCAAAATCTCAGATTCATAAAACAAGAGATAGACAACAAAGAACACAATTCTGCATTAAAAAAGATCTCAAATTTATATCTTCAAAAAGAAAAGAGAACATTATGAATCTCCTTTCTCGTCCACATAACTGAACAGTAATTCGATTTCGATGTACTCAAATAAATCTAAAATCATGCGACAGTAATCTACGAAAGATTAAAAGGAAAGAATGAATCTAGAAGAGGAGAATACCTCGCCGGTGTGTGCGAAACAGGTGTAGATATAATTTTCGTCCATCCAGTACTGCAAATCGCCGATCCAGAGGGTACGGACCTCATCGGCGCTGGTGGGTTGCGGAGGAGCCACCGACTGGGACGGAGGAAGGGCCGATGGGGCCCACATCTGAGGGGGCTGAGGCTGCGGCGGCATCATCATGTAGGGTTGTTGCTGTTGCTGTTGCTGTTGCTGTGCGTATTGTTGGTTCGCTTGTTGGGCCATGCCGCCGGGTCCAGCCTGCATCATCTTCAATCTCAAATTCACCAATCCACACACACACAGAAACAAAGAGAGAAAGAGGCAATGAGGTATGTGAGACTGTGCTTTAAAGAAAGAGTAGCTGAGACTCAAACCCTAACCGTGAACCGTGTCCTTCTTTCTGTCTCTTGCCACGGATATTCTGTTTACTTTTTCTTATGTCACCCAACTATTGAAAATTATCAATCTTTTATCTTTTATATTTTTAAGACTTATTACATCCAGCCCCACACCTTTCTCGGACCCTACACAACTCTCTTATTTTTAAGACTTATTGCGTAACATATCTTCTCATTAACCCAAATATGTCGTATGTACAGCACATGCATGTTTAATGAAAATTTTAGACAAAAATACCCTCCATATCTTCAACCTTTCCACTGAATAAAAGCCATGAAGACCAAGAACACCATAAACAATGAAATTACAAATTCACAACAATGACATTTAAAGGCCAAGAACACCGTATCAATAAGATGTTACCATCATACAATACAACAGTGACATTCAAAGGCCAAGAACATCATAAACAAAAAGGTTGTTGGATTTTATTGCTTGAGAATATGGCCCCAAAGCTGCAGGTGCACCTTCAGTTTCCACGCTAAAATATATTCTTTGAATTTCAAGCTCTGGCTTTCTAAATATCCCTAAATACTTGACAAGAGAGGAAGACCAACCAATTAAGAAAAGGAAAGACTAATGCCAAAAAAATAGAAAGGAAAGACAAAAATCATCACATAATTAACACACAAAAATTTATAAAACGAAGATGAAGAACAAAAAAAATAAAACTTTGCCAAATTCATATGTTAATGGCAAAAAGCGCTTCGGTGAATGGGTGATGAAGAGGAACAAATGGGAGGAAGGTGGTGAAGGAAGTGAAGCGAATGCGAAACTGAACGGTGACGGCGACGAAGGACTACACGTCGAGTTTGACTATGGGAGTGTACTCGTCGTCGAATCTGGTGGTTAACGGCGGCGAACCTTAATTAAATACCAAGATCGCGCAAATTACAGATGCACCATCTGAAGCTCAAGCAAGAAAATAAAACTAAAATCCTGAAACAAAGTGTAGCAGATCGACCACTATCAAAGAACAACTAGTTATGGAACCGTGTCTGTATGCAGCTAAACAAAACAAATGCATTTATCTAACTACCCACCAACACAGCATCATTTAGACAGACGTTAATTAGTCTGAATCTAATAATGCAAATAAGGACTAAATCCCTAATTGCTATCTAATAATAAGAGAATAAAATATAATCTGACAACGACTGACCAAATCAATACAAGCATTGATATGAATTTGAAAGAAATATTATGTTCAACAATACTGATTAACCTCATCCAAAACCAAAAACAAAAACGTCCAGGAAAATTACTGTTATGAAAGTACTCTAAGATGTACCTGAATTCAATTCAAAAGCAATTCCATAGAACTATAATTCTTATTGTTTATGAGATCTGTAAGATTGAAAAAAAACCACAGCTCAAGTATATTAAAAGTTGTGAGCTTAAAGAAAAAAAGAAAGTGTCCATATTCTTTTATGGATCGAGCTACTCTAAAGTGAACCACTCACTTTATTAGGTGAAGTGAGTGATCTCAATCGTACACGAGAAGATCAATGGTCTATACTACATACACATGCATAACAAATCATGGATATGTGTAATATCAACAATTGATTTTTTCATCTACGATTCATATTACCTTGTTCAATTTAGAGAAGCCAATTCTTTTATAATTTATAACTAAATCAAACTATAAGGCTCATCTAACATGTAGCATACGGTTTTTTTTAGTAAATATGGGTGTTTTATTTCCTTTATTATCATTTGGGTTCGATTTTAAATAATTATCCAAAAAAGTGTCAATTGTAATAGATGTTTCGACTTCTAAATTAGAAGTTGTAACTAATGTTATGATTTTTAATTTTTCAACTTTTAAATTGAAATTGTAAAAGAGTTTAAGATTTTAGTTTAATATAAAAAATTATAACTTTAAAGTTATAATAATTTTTTAAAACTCAACTTTTAATATTTTTTACAACGTCAGTTAAATTTTTTTACTTTTCGACACACAAATGATAGTAAAGGACATAAAATGCCCCCATTTGGTTAAAAAAATAGACCATACTATGCCAAATCCTCGAATTTTCAAAATTTCCCCAACTAAACTTGTTTTATCAACCTAAAGAGGTAGATGCAAGTTCAGTGGCATCAAAACTTTGAAGTCGTAACATTTGTTACGACTTACCCACTTTTAGATAATTATTTGAAATCGACACCCAAATGATAATAAAGAACATAAAATGCCCCTATTTGGTAAAAACAGAGCATATCATGCCAAATCCTCGAATTTTTGAGATTTCCCCAACTAAACTTGTTTTATCAACCTAAAGAGGTAGATGCAGGTTCAGTGGCATAAAAAATTTCATTGTTGTCTAGGTTATAAGTTAATACTAATCAAATCATTAGGCAAGCAAGTGCAAAAACTTAAAAAATAAGGTAAAACACAACCGCCACATGCAAATAAACAAACATATTCCACAACAAGGAAAATGTAAGTTCTTTGTCTATATTAACAATATCATTTGCCATAATCATAATGTCATCATCAAGTAATAACCCACCAACATGCCTAATATATTGTAGGACAAGACCACAGTGTGCCAATTTTTCCTTTATTAGAGGGTGAGCACTAACACAACAATAAAGTTGTGCATTGGTGACTTGTTGGTCATAGGTTTAAATTTGAAAACAATTTCTTTAATATGCAAGGTAAGAGATGATGATCAAGACACAATGCATCTACTTGATCAAGAGGTACCCAAGAAATATGTTTTTAGATACTTGCGATCTATTTTGCAAAAATGTGGTGAGATTAATGAGGATGTAAATCATAAAATCAGAGCAGAGTGAATGAAATGGCGGAGTGCATCGAGATTTTTGTGTGACCGGAAAATTTCCCTTAAGCTAAAAGGAAAATTCTATAGAACAATTGTAAGATCGACAATGTTATATGGAGCGGAATGCTGGCCAGCACATAGACAACATGAGTATAAAATATGGGTAGCAGAAATGAGGATGTTAAGGTGGATGTGTGGTTATACAAAGTTGGATAAGATAAGAAATGAGGACATTCGACGAAAGGTAGCAGTGATACCAATGTATAAAAAGATAAGAAAGCATAGATTGAGGTGGTTTGAGCATGTTATGAGACGACCACTAGATGCTCCATAAGAACAAGAGTTTGTTATCAAAAACTCGACACAAAGAGAGGTAAAGGTCGACCGAAACTTACCTGTGGAAAGGTAGTTAAACAAGACCTAATGGAGTGAGATATAGATTGACGGACGGTGTGTCTTAGGACGGAGTGGAGAAAAGCTATAAACTTGGTGGAGGAGTAAACTCATTAGTAGTTCTATGTTCCAGTCGTTCCCTTTTTTTAGTTCTTTTCCTCTTTATTTCTCCCCTCCTCGTTTCACCCATCTTTTATTTTAGCTTCTTTTTTTTCTTTTGTCTTATTTTTACTTTTTCTTCCCCTCTCCCTTTCTCTTTCTTTGTTTTATTTCCGATCTATCATTGGGTTCATCTACCACTGACCCCAATTAACTTGGGTTAAAGGTGTTATTGATGTTGTATGTTATATGCAAGAGTAAGACTGCATACAATATTCCTCCCCTTTACTTTCGCATAGCGAGAAACCTATGAATAATGAGATACATAATTTTAGTTTATTAGTATTAGAGGGAACTACAATTTTCTACACACAATGATGATGCATCACAATTCTTAACTAATTGGATTATCTAGACAAAAGTGTCAAATATGCTAGTTTCATTTCCAACATATGAAAATGTATACAACCTACCATGAGGATCGAAGAATTATGTCGCAAGAGCTTAATTGCTCTACAAATTTTCAAGGCAAAATGATTATTTAGGGGTATTTTTTTGTTAATTATCATTTGGTGATCGATTTGGAATTAATTCTGAAAAGGGGATAAGTTGTAACATCCATTACGACTTCTAAATTGAAATTCGTAACCGATGTTACAACTTCTAATTTTTTTAACAAAAGAGTTAAATTTTTTTAAAAATTTAAGACTTAAAAGTCGTAAGAATTTTTTCTTTTAATTTTGAAGTCATAACATATTTTATTCAATTTCACTTTTTTTTTCTTCTGGTTTACCACTTAAAAGTGGTAAACTTATGTTTTTTTTACGATTTTAAAGTTGTAAATTTTTTTTACATAAAGTTTATTTTTCTTAAATATTTTTTTAATTTAATTATTTAATAAATAAATGTATTTATGTTTTTTTAATTTTATTTAATATTTTTAATATTGTTATTTTATTTAATATATTTTCTATATTTTTTAATTTGTTTTACTAATATTAAAGATTATTATTTATCTTGTAAATTGAAAAAATAATGAAAAAGCCTTAAATTTAAGTTAAAAAAATTTAAACAACGTAAAATATTTTATGACTTCAATTTAAAATAATTTCTACACTTTAAAGTCATAAATTTTATAAATAATAAAATAATAAAATATTTTACAATTTAAGTTTAAAATATTTAAAAAATAAAAATTGTAACATCTATTAACACTTTTAATCGAAAAGTTGTAATAAATATTACCATTTACCTCATTTCCATATTAATTTAAAATTGATTCCCAAATAGTAATTAAAAAAAAATCTATGAATGATCTTTCTGTCCAATTTTAATCCATTTGGAGATCTACAAATAAATCTCTGACCCTAAAATCATACTCAACAATAGGTTCCTACAAAATCACAAATCAGTCAAATAAAACATATCTTGAACTTAATACAGTGAGCTGCCCAAGACACTTCTACTATTGTTATATAATGCGTAAGACACCCAAAAGTGAGTTGCCCACATCCATGTGCAAGCTTGCACTTACTCACACTTGCAGAAAACCTCACTCAATCATCGAGCATAGCATATGAAAGGGGGGCGTCTGGGGGTGGTGAAGTTGGAAATGTCTTTGATAAGCGACGAAGAATGGGGGTAGGGAGAGGGGAGGTTCGTTGCAATCCATTTCTGTGTATGTTGGTCGGAAACTGGGAAGTGAATTAAACAAAGAAGTCGACGATTCAGTTCAAACAGTAATTTGAATATCTTGTGACGGTTGCTTTTTGCTTTCGCACCTAAAGCACTGTCTACTGTATTTTTAAACTTTATACTATACTATTATCAGCGTATTCGGTGCACATTCCACCAAAATAAAAATGACACGGGTTAAGAAAGTACTTGGTTTAGAGAGTGAAAATAGAACATTTTTTAATTAAAATAAAGTCTAAAAAGTATGTATTTTATAAAAAAAAATATAATTTATTTCCTATATTATTTCTCTTTTTCAAACTAAACACGTCATTCTCACTGCTGGATTATGTCATTAAGCTCGATTTAGGCAATATATTCTATTTTTATTCTTTTAAAACACACTTTTGTTTTTTTACAATAACACACTTACACATATATATCTTTTACATTGTCATGGAATATTTTGTATTAAATATTTTAAATATATAATAATTTTTAACTGGTTAATAGTGTAAAAAATTACATTGGCAATACACGAAAATTAAACTCAATTTATAAATTAAATTTCTTACATTATCAAGTCTTTTCATTAAAAGAATTCGTATTGAAATTACTTATAAGTTTAATATTTTTTTATTATCAAATAATAAGAAATTATCTTCAATATGATTTTAAAATTTAACATAATTCTTATAAAAGTGAATAAATTTTAATATATGACAATCCATAATTGAGTAAACGTATAAAAAAATATTTAAACTATTAAAAAGAGTATAAAAATACATAACAAAAAGAAAATTCAAACAAAAACAACGGGAAAAAAATAAAAGAGTATTGGAAGTGTCTCTCCTAGTCTCCATCCACCACTTTTTGATAGCAAAAGGTACATAACAAAAGAAAAAACCACACAACAACAAACAAACAAAATCCAAATAAGGATAATATTTTAAGAGGGAAAATTTATACATTAATAATATAAAAAAATTTACACTGTCATTTAATTATAATTTATCATATATAATAAATTTATTAATTTTTATAATAATTATTTTAAAAATCATATTAATAACGCATTATAATTAAACAATAATATAAAAATATTTTAAATTTTTAGTATATGACTATTAAACTTATATTTTAAAGGTTAACTAACCACCTTTTTCTAGGAAGTATATAGCAGTTTCACTTTATTCTCTAAATTAAAGAATTTTTATTTTTTAAAAGAAAAACTAAAAGTGCATTCCATCTTTCACATTAGTTCTTGGATGATGTTTGTTTCCTAACATTGTTAAGAACGATGATGACACATTAAGTGTTAAGTAGTGTCTTACTTGTCCCAACACTTGTTCACATAATCAAGAATTAAAATGAAATATTAATTTTTTTTTCTCTTCTCTCTCTATTTCTGTATTTCATTCTTTCAGCTCTCTTTCTCTCTTTATTTTTATCTTTCACTTTCACGCATACACTAGGCTCTAGGATCTTTTAAAATTTCAAATTTTGAGCATCAAAAGTGAGTTTGGTTATGTGGAATGGAATGAAAGATAAAAGAATTGAGAAAAAAAAAATATTTAAATTAAAGTAGTGTAGTAAAGTGTAAAATCCACAATTTTTTTTTTAAAATTTCTTCTCATTGTTTCCCAATTTGTACATGACCAAACCAAGGGTAAGGGAAGAAAGATGGAAAAGAAAAAAAAAAAAACGAGAAAGAAATGAGAGAAAGGAAGAATGGAAGAGGGAGAAAAGTTAGTGTTATCTTTTAACTATACAAAATCCAATATCTGGGAAGAATGGAAGAGAGAGAAAAGTGAGAGAGAGAAGACATAAGAATAGAAGAAACAAAAAAGAAAGGAACAATGGAAGAGAAGAAAAAATTAAACTAAATATTTTAACAAATTTATAATTACATAACTGTTAAAAAATTTATATTGTCACTACATTTTAATTTTAAAAAACAAAGTAATTTAAATTTAAAAACTTTTTCTTTTTTCCCTTATCCCTAAAAAAGCACATCATTTTAGTTTTTAGTTTTGTTACATAAAATCAAGAACTCAAAAGATTCCAAGTTACACCCCTTAATATAATTCAAGAGACAATGTTCATTTTGTTCAAATTGAAGTATTTCTAACTAATAAACAAATCCAGAATATTTAGGAGACAATCAACTTTGTATAACGTTGAAGTAGATGCGTCATTGACAAGCTTGTGCCTGAAACACTACAACATTCAAACTGCAGATAATAACTCAAGTTCTTGAGACTTGTCATTGCATGTATACCGTACAAAACCTGAATCCAATTTTTACTTCCCAGGTAGCAACTGCTGAGTATCACCTACATAAGAACTGCTGCCATGAGACTTTATCTAGATCCTTTTTCTTTATCTGTTTTTCCTGATGAGCTTAAAAGTATCTATCTAACCAAGAACCATTAAAATAATAAACAATGGGCAGGTAAATTAATAAATTAGGATCCAATATGAACAGCAGTTAACGGATGGGATGATATTGGGCTGATATTCTCTTAGGGGGCAATTTGCGCAGGATGTAGAGGACTAAAGCTGAAGGTAGGACCTCAACCAGCTGTATTTTGAAAAGTGAAAAGTAAATTCCAAATGCTAAGAAAGTGACATCAAAAAACAAAAAGGAATACTTAAGCATCATACCATGTAATAAATCAAGTCCAAAATAGGATGATCCAAAACATCTAGAGATGCATCTGAATCAAATGCAGACAGAAAACCCTGCATGCACATCAAATTGTGATTAAGAAAGAAGGTATTCTGCTTGAAGAATATTACCATAAAAACCATTATTTAACTCTACAGCTTTAGTTCTCACATCAAAGACTTAAAATCTCTGGCTTCCTTTTTCCCTAAAACTCGTCTCCACATAGGACATACTTTGCATTTTATCACTCTTATCATGCTAACCACTAAAGAGTTCTATGTATTCTTTCAATTTCCGTGATTCCATCTACTCCCTCTTACTCCTTTTCAAACTAAAATTGTTTATGAGCATGTTTAACAGTATTGCACTTGAAACCCACATTATAAGATTCTCATATCCAACTAATTAATGTCATATTTGAAGTCTTGTGAGCAAATTTATTTCCATTTTACTCCCACACATGACATATTTACATAGACAAGCTTATGAAAATGTTTAACTGAACATTAAAAACTATAAAAAAAAAAAAAACTACGTACCCATTACCCAGAGGCTCTTCGCTATGCGAAGGTAACGGAGAGAGATATTGTACGCAGCCTTACCCTTGCATATGCAAATAAGCTATTTTCGAATTCAAACCCATGACCAACAAGTCACCAAGGCACAACTTTACGGTTGTACCAGGGCTCGCCCTCATTAAAAAGATAAATATAATAATAAAGGCAGAAGTTACCATAATGCATCTTATCAGAAAACATGTGAAACAGATGGTTGTGACAGATCCAACCTGCAATACCCAGCCTGTGTTACATAAATACAAGTAATATTGATATGAGCAATTCTTTTTCAATTTCATCTTGTTATAGTTTTGGAATGTAACAGAAGAAAGCCAGAAGGGATTTTTCTCAGTTCACAAAATGATGAAAACTAATTCTAATTCAAAGGGTACACACAGAACTTGACCTTATAGTTTAAAATGGGTACTATTATAGACCATCGACTATAGAGATGTAATATATATAAATAAAAATGCCTACACCTAAAACTGAAAGTATGTTGATTTTTTGTGATTTAAAAATAGGAAAAGCAATCTAGTTAAAACTGATTACATCTGTAGCACAAACAATTGCATGAAAATACAATGCACAACTTATTCCTTTCCAGCATTTGCTAGAAGTTTTGGCAGTAGAGCACAATTTGAATTTTATAGAGGAAAAGCTAGGCACGAGATGGAAAATTCAATAAAGGAGGTACAAGAGTTCCCACGATTCATCCTTTAAATATGACCATGATTCCATGAATGAAGGGAACAAAATAACTCTTCATGACATAGGAAAGTTTAGACAATGATCTCAGAATACAAAGCCAACACCCTGTACATCCAAACACCTACAGAACATTTAATAGCTTTGTTTCCTTACTGATTTTTAGCTGTTGCAAGTTTGAGAAAATCCTTTTCTCCTATAAAAGTAATAAGTCAAATAACTAACTTATGCAAACATTCTCCCATGCCCATCACCAAAACCTTTGTATCTTGTGTGTATGTTTGGACTTTGGAGGATCTATGTATTAAAAGAATAGAAATGAAGAGACAGCAGAAGCGGACAAACATTTGCTACTGAAATACTGGTACATGGCCCAAATTGGCAATATACTAAAATATCCTGGGGAACTCGAATACATTATGAATAATGCCCTTTTTTCAGAAAAGGAAGGGAGGGGAGGGAAGTAAACTGTGTCTCAATGAGATTTTCAGTAGTGTAGTGACACGACAGTACAAAGACATACTAATAATACTATCAAATAGACACACTTAGAAGAAAATGCTCATACCTCATTGAGTTTCTTCCTTCTTCCTTTAGATTCAATTGGGAAGCGCCTCAGCATGAAAAATAATCTAGAAACATTTAAAGTGTTCCACAGGGAAATCAAAAAGATTACCCATAACAACCATGAATTACCAGTGAGTGAATGAAACGGACACCTCAGTGGTATTATTTCATAGACAACAGACAAAATGCAGAAGCCTTACCTTCCTCCATATATCAAGAAGCCTAGTGCAGCCATAAATGACACAACTGAAGAAAAAGGGAGGCGGGGGGGGGAGGAAACATTGTTAAAAAATGTCTATGCATATAGCAATGTATTATTCTAAGGTGGAAATACTCATTCTGGAGTTCACAAGTCAGTGTGAAACATATTAACATAATCAACCTTTGATTGTAAAGCTAACCTGCAATAAATAACTCTCCAATGAACTCCACAGCACTGTTGTCATTTATCCAGAGGTATATCCAAATACAAACCTAAATCCAAAACGACACTTCAGTATTATGATTATTGACATCAACTATCAAAGAAAGTGTTCTTGTTTGTTTTGAAACATTTATGCTTTGCGCAACAAGCATCTTGCATAAACTAGACATAGTAAACCATAACTAATGCACAGAAATTATTGTCTTTCTAAAAGTCAATAATTTCCAAATCAAATAAGTTATGGTTGAAGATTTGGTTAACAATCAACACATACAAGTCTCCTGAAAATTCATATGCCATGATATTTCTAGAAATCAAAGCTCTCAACCCAAAACGGTCGTTCTTTTTTCCCATACTAGTGACCACTACTATTATGTTTCAGCAAAGTGGGTGGAGTTGGCGTCCAAATGTTGATGCCATAGCAGGTTATAAAATGAGAATCTGTGGCATGATGGTGTCTGGCCAACATCATGCGACAATAAAAACCAAAATAAAGAGCACTTTTGCATGAAAAAAAATATAAAATATGCAGGAAGAAAAAACGGTGAAGCGCAACCATATTACAGTTGCAGGGAAGATGTCATTATGCTTTAATCGAGTGTATTAGAAATGACAGATGAGCACTAAGAAAATACCATCATACCATAATAGTGCAGACCAGAAAATAAGATAGATACCTGGATAAGATACAGGGCAGCATTTACTGAAATATAGACTATCTTGAGCTTTTCAGTTGGAAAACCCCTTGCCTGTTCAGTAATTGGAATAAAATTAGAATTTCCCTCTTTACAAAAGAATTTCTATGATCATGCGAAGAGAGATAATTCTTCTATTATTGTGATTACTTTTTGTTTATTTACTGTGAGGTGGTTCGATTTCGTTCAATAAAATAATATCAAAAGAATAAAGAGAAATGACTTGCCTGGTGATAAATTTCTGCCCAGAAAAGGACAAGAAGTGTATATGTTGATAAAAAAAGTAGTCCTGGCAGATCCAATAGCACCGAAATCAACACCTAATCAAACAAGCAGCCACTCTATGTCATTGTGAGCATACCAACCTTACAATCATTAGGCATATACAACACAACACAGGTGCAAAACTAACTAACCTTAGGATGCAAAAGAAAAACTAGCTTGTGCAATCCAAACACTACTGCACGTACTGCAATATAAAAAATAAAAAAATAAATTGCGGAATGAAACACACAGAGATACTGAAAAGAGGAAGAATTGAGAGCTAACCTCCGTTGACAATGAAGTTCATGAGATGAAAAATTTTCTGCGTAGTCCAGCCATACTCAGGTACTCTAAGTTCAATTCTGACCAATTGAATCTAGAGTGCAGAATAGAGTAAAAAAGAAAAAGAGGTAAAAGACAAAAAAGAGGGAGTAGTTAAAAAAGGAGATGTATGTACCAAAGCGATGGAAGAGACGAGAGCATAAGCAGCGCAAAGGAAGTAGAAAACACCGTCCTGACAAGGAGTAGAGGCGTTGTTTTGGTGCCACCACGCAGGAGCAATCTCCATGCTGAGTCTGAACTCTGAAGGGTGAGTGTGAGAAGAGAGAGATAATGGGTAGTTACCAGACAGTCCACAACGGAATGTGTGTGTGGGCCTCTTTTACTTTGCAGCAGAGACGGAAACATCAACTTTCGCGCGCTCTCACTCTCAACTAAGCTTCTTCAACCTGAGTCGCACAGCACACTCGTGCTCGTGGTCGTTGCACTCACACCGCCCCTAATTATTTATTCATTGCAAGTGCCTCATTATCATCATTAGCCTAAAATATTATTGAAGTCACCTGTCAATTTTGAAAATTTTTAATTTATTTCTTGTAAAAAAAATTGTATTAATTTAGTTTTATAAAATATTTTTTTGTTTTATTCTTAGTAATATTTCTGTTAAACAATAATTTGAGGTGATTGATAAATTTATATGTTTAATTTGATTATAAATTAATTAAATAATTTGTGATTGTTAAGTTTTTAAAATTAATTAATTAATTTATTATTACTAAAAAATTTCAAAAATTATACTTTTTTGTTACTTAGATAATTTTCTCGTTTCTGATAAGATCAAGGAAAAAGATTGAGTAACAGTGGGATTTTAGTATTTTCTTAGTGTATTTTGAGAGGTAAAGAAAAAAATTTAAAAAACGTCTAACTGAAATATCATGAGTATCATCACAAATATATTTTATTTTTATAGAAATCAAATTAATAAAAAAACTTTTATAAAAACCAAATTAGTATTTTCTAAATTTTAAAAAAACATGTTTTACCCTTATCATTATTATAATTGCCAAATTAAATTATATAAATACTCCTTTTATTTAGAAAATATTTATATTGAAAATATAAATAATAGTATTAGTATGACTAACTAATCAGTAATCCTTAAAAAGGCTGACTTGAGAATTAAAAGGATTTTAATAAGATGTAGTCAATGTTTTTAATCAATACAGGATATCATTAAAAAATATTTTTTATAAATTTTGTTGAAAATACTTGATAGTAGTATTTGTTTTTGTTATTTTATTTTATTTTTTCAAGTGTATTTGATTCCTTTTTTAGTCAATTTTTAAATTTAAATTTTGTATGTAGAAAACTTACGATAAAAGAACTAACCCCATCTCACTACCGAAAATGGTTTTCGCTCAAAGAAATTTCCAATTCATAGATATGTATAATTTTAAAATAATAATTTCTTTTTATAACTTAAAAAGGGTATTTATAAAAAATTAAATAGATAACGATATGACATAAGATCTTGGCGTGTTGCGACGTTGATGACGCATTTTTCTTTTGTACACAAGTGAAGCCATGACAAATGGGAAGTAGGAGCCAAAAGAACTTTAGTTGTTAAAATTAACCGCGCCAAATGATGTCTAAATATGTTTTTGTACACAAGTGAATCAATTTGTTTTATTAAAATAGATAAATACTTTTTTATTGATTTTTATAACATATTTTAATAACGTAGTTGAATTTTTTAAGTAAATATTTTCACATATAATTTTTCATTTCTTGATTAATGAATTTATTTTTATTATATTAAATAAAACGTTAATTAATCCCCTTAGACTATTATTATTTTATTAATATTTTAATATTTTTCTACCAAATTATTTAATAGTATTCTTTTAGATAATTAAGAAAATACTATTTATTCACAACTACATTTCATTTTTTTAATAGTAATTCTTTACTTAAAGAAGACAATTCTATATTTATGTTGAAATAACTTGTATAATGAATAGTTTTTAAAAAATGTACGAGTTACCTTAAATTAAATGACATAATTTAAAATCAACTTTACTACATTACTTTTTTTAATAAAGAAATAGAATATTTCTTTTAATTACCATATCGACGGTTATCTATCTGTTATTTTTAATGTGCACATGGAACTCTAGTGATATAATTGATCAAAGATAACCCTATATATATATATAAAAGAATAACTAAACTCGACACTATAGGTTCATAGTATGACCATGACATTTTTTCACGATGCAAGTTTACACTAGAAAAAAGAAGGCACAAGTTCATATCAATCATCAATTTGAAAAACCTTTCAAGCAACTCATCATCCCAATTTTCCAATGTCAACAGAAGAACATCTATCAAAAGAGTTATCAGATAAGTATATTAATCGAATTTTAATACTTTAAAAAATTAGTCTTTTAACTTACAAAAAGTATGAGACAAACATATCTTAGCCAATTTTATATATATTATGAATTAAATTTTGTCTTTGTACACAGAGAATACCACATTGCTCAACATCATAGATTTGTGGTTCGTTGATTGTTTATAATAAATAAAATTTAGTATAACAATTTATCAAAGGATCCGTGGCGCAATGGTAGCGCGTCTGACTCCAGATCAGAAGGTTGCGTGTTCGATTCACGTCGGGTTCAAATCCTCTGAGGGTTTTAACATTTTTTTGGTAGTCTGTTCCGCAAATCCTCCCCTCTACCCATCTACCCACGGCCCCAAACCCACCCATCTATCCATTGCATTACTCTATCTTTGCATCTTCGATTCCTTAATTTTAAGAAAGTGATATGTTGAGTTTCAACTCAAAAGTTAATTGACAAGAGTCTTAATAAGTCACGTGAGAACTTCATCCACAATAATTTAGAAACACGTACACTTTTTTTTTATTTATTGACTTTTTTTAATTCTTTAAACACGTACACATATGCTAGTTCATTTTCTTTGTGGCACGTTGATTCATGTTTCATGGGAACATTATCAAGTGTCTTGTTTTATCATATCATCATATTGAAAAAGAATGTAAAATTATCCAAGCTTTTCAAATTGTTATAATAGGTAGCACTCTGTAGCAATTTATGTTCAAGTTATAATTTGGGTTGTGTGACTTGATCAAATATATTCAAATGACATGAAAGAGAAAGGCACGTTTTATACGTTCCTCTAACACAGAATTTCAGGAAAAATAATCTAACATTTGTCAGCCAGCTACTTGAAACATTTGAAACTAGTGCTTATGTCAGAAGGCAAAGTTTGAAAACAAAGACTGCAATCTAGCCATAATTTACTGTGCAATAAGTCCTTGCTCGTGCCGATCCCTGATCCCTCTGCATCTCAATGGAAACTTGACTAGACCGAGTTTGATACTACAGCAAGTCTTCTAAAATATTGTGCTCCATATGCTGCAGTAGATGCTACAGTTGTTGAAGCCACTAAATAGCTGCACCAGAAAATGGTTCAAGTCCACACATCTGGGAAGACTTGCTAGAAGGGAAACAAAAAATTCTCGCAAGATTACCTCAAATAAGTAACATATAATTGAGTTTCCTGGGTTCCAAACTCTGGTTGAAGAAGAGCTGCAGCAACTAGTGCTAATTGGAACACTGTATTCACCTGTTCAAATTTGTATTCCTTCTCAAAAAGTACGATAGATAAAGGGAAACTACTGACAGGTTCTACATCAGAATGATCTACTTCTCTAATCTATGACTAGATACACTTTTCGTTTTCCTTTTTAAATGCATTTTAGCAAACGGAGTCTTGCAGAGTTAGGGACTAAAGTAAAGGTTTTGTAAAGTCAGAAATTAAAGTGACTAAAGCTTAAAAAATCTTGTGGATTATCCAGGGGTTGGGAGGTTAATTGTTTTTGTATGTGTGCAAGAGTGGTAGGGAATGTAATTTGAGACCACACAGGCTGAAGGTTTTGTCCTGTAGCTGATGATAGACAATATTCTAATTCCTCTAATTACTTTAATGGATATGCTTACACTAATCAATCATGTTAAAAAATCAACTCCAACATTTCGTTTGGTTGAACAGTTTGGACTCATCGCACATGTTAAGAAGTGAAAGTCCGATATTAAATATTCTGTCTCTGCACATATTAATCTTATCCCTAAACATCCATCATCGAGGGCAACACGACAAGCAGGTGATGCAAGTAGTACACATAAGCGAGTCTGCAACACGGCAGCATCATGCATTGTATGATAAACTCAAAACACCCATCAAGCTTACCTTGCTTAGAAAGAGTGGTTCAACCTTTTGGCGGCAGGTCCCATCAAGGTTAAAAAAATCAAACCAGCTTTCCCACTGAGATAAACACACAACATCAAGGGTTTCATCTTGATCACTACACAATTTCTCAAGCAAAATGGAAAACTTGAGAATCAGATTGTTCATACCTTCCAACCCAAGCTATTTGCTCTTAGAAATACTGCACCACCAACAAGGAAGACATCCCGGAACACAACAAGACTAACAAGTCCAGCTTCAAAATGAGAAACCAAAATGAATAGTTTTACACAACATAGATGGAGTACAAAGTAATATCAGTGTTCTCAAAACATAAATGCCGAATAATGCAACAATATTTAAAGCAACACATCCTTTCAGCCACTGAAATCATTAAGCTATTTAGCCCAAGTAACATATAATTAAATGAAAATTGCATCTGATTGCCAGCTTCACATTGAAACATCTTATGTTAAAAATCTACACATGTTGCTATTCAAAGAGAAAGAGATGTGTGCACATCCTTGTCTTAAGTTTGTAGCTATGGCCAAGGTTTTAAATTACAATCACATGGCTATGGCCTAATACTATGATAAACCGAGGATGTGATTCTCATTTTTCTTTTAATCTTAGTAAAAATGATAAATGCTTAAGCCAATTACTGTTTAAAAAACAACCGACACAACCACAATATAGAGAAAACAGAAGTAGCAAGCAGAAGGACTTACGATGCAGTAGATCTTTATGCACCATAGCAAGAGCAACGAAACCAATAAGGACCTGCATTAAGGAACGAAGATGAAACAAAAACGCAAATGCAAGGGGAGATGAGAGTGGAGAATACCTTGTCAGCAAGGGGATCAAGGTAGGAACCCACTACGGAATCGATCTTCATCTTCCTAGCCACATATCCATCCAGCTATAGCAAGAAAACGACAAGCACACGTTTAGCATGTGATTGATAATGTTGAGTTTTAGCATAGATAGCAATAAACATTCGTTTTGCATACTCACCCAATCGGTGGCACCGGAGAGAGCCAACCCTACCATTGCAGAAGTATAAAACTCGTTGGAGATCATCCTGTGTATAATTGAAAATTCCAAATTAAATAAAGCAGCACCATATTTAAGAAAATGGGAAGAAAATATGAAGGTACCACGCGAGGAGAGGACCGGAAATTAATCGGGTGAAGGAAATGAAGTTGGGGAGATTGACGAAGCTGTGGAAAATGGAGGGTTTGTTGGAATGGGAGGGAAGTGGATCAGGGAACTGGAGAGGGGCTGTGGAGCGAAGCAAATTGAAGGGGTGGACCTTGACGGCGTTTCCGTGCGAATAGAGAGGGGTGGCGGACTGAGAGAGTTTCCATGGTGGCCGAGTGAGGAAGAGAGGGCCTGGGCCTGGGCCTGGGCCTGGGGACCGGAAGAGGCGGTTGTTATGGTGAGGCGCGCACCATGGGAATGCGGTAGAGGTTGAGGTGAGAAAGGTTCGGGATTTTGTTTTGGTTTGGGTGTTGTCGAAGAGAATTTGTTTTAGGAACTTGCGGAACAGAACCATTATTGAAACATTTTTCGATACAGATTGGGCAAGTTAAGTTATGGGGTTTTAGATGGAGCCTGGAGGTGAAGATTGGAAGATGGCGGTGACGGTACGTGCGTTTTCCTCGTTCAAACATATGTCCTCGTCTTCGTGTTCAACCTGACCCCACACACTTTCTTCGGCGTTGAATTTCATTCGCCTTAACGAGCTAGACGGCTACTACTCGAAATAATCAACTGAGCAACCAAAACGTAGGGTCGTTTAGTTTAGCATCATCATTCTGTAAGGTCGTTGCTTCCTGCACCTTCAAATTATTTCATGCACCCTTTTCAAAATGGTTTTTTTTTTACCATACTATAATACTTCATATGGTGACATTTCATTCAATATTCTTGTTGGTCAAAATCCAACACTCAATTACTCTTAAAATCATTAATTATTCCCATAAACTAACACAAAACTTTTCAATATATTTTGTCCTTAATCATATGCTTTATGAGAAATTTTCTAAAAAATCACTCATCTCATATCTATTCCAAATCAAGTACGCTCAACTATAAAATTCTTAAGTGATAAGTTATCAAAAAAATGGATACATCTTGTTAGTATAGGTATACTTTATAGTTAGTTAGCAAGTATCCTAATATGTTTGGGCATAGTGAAATTGTGGTGGGAGCCAAAAAACAGTAGTTGAACATAATTTTTTTTACCAAAATGTGTTACAAATTAAAATTAATTACTATAATGAGTTAGTCAACAAAGTATTTACCAAATTGAGTGATTTTTGATACATAAGAATGTAAGAGGGGTCACCCTGAATGACACCTTGTGTTTTTTGTTTATCATATAATAAGAGACACCACTTTAGTAAGTTTCATCTTGTCAGACATTTAGCATAGTTAATGATTAGATCTATGCACATGTTTTTACTCAAAAAAATGTTTTAGATTATAAAAAAGAACAAAACATTGTTTATTTTATTAAAAACACTTTTAAAAAAATATAAGTTTAAATAAACTTACCGATATTATGTTTTCATTGCAATGTACTTTGTTAACCTTCATTTCAATTTTTAGTTAAGATTATAAAATATAAGTAAAAAAATGAAGAGTATACTATAATTACAAAGTTTATAATAAATACAATTATACAGTGAAAGTTAAATAATAATTAAAACATTTTTACATATGAAATTTTAATTTTCCTATATTTTGTGTTAACTAGAGAAACACATTAAGTGAAAATCTAATAACTAAACATGTATTTAGCCTTACTTTAATGGACGCTAAATACCAAACAGCATGTCAATGTGACATTTCCTATTATAAGACAAACAAAAAAACACAAGATGTTACTTAAGATGACCTCTTCTATATTCTTACATGACAAAAATCATCTATTTTGATAAATATTTTGTTGACTAACCTTTTATGATAATTAATTTTTATTTTTAACCAATTTTGGTAAAAAAGTTGTAGTTAAACTATGACATATGAGAAGCAACTGTGTTGCTTTCTTTTCACAGTGAAAAAAATAATTTTGTATCATCGCCTCACTAATCTAATATTACTTTTTTTAGCCATTTCGATTAGATAATCCACAGTTTCTCAATTAACGAGTTTGAAAGGAGTAGATACTTCAAAATCTTAGTTGAACGTAGTGTGTCAAATAACATGTCAAACTGGTTATTCCAAGGCTAAGTCGGACTCAGATATTTAATTTGAGACCCAAAAATTGGCCCGGTTCGATAAGTTACGTGAGCCGGTCAAATACTAGTTAAAAATTTATCATACTTATTTAGCTGTATATTTTTTAAAGAAAAAACTTATAAATTAATGTAAAAGAGAGGGGGGAAACCGGGATAATTAACCGTCATTTTAACCGCTCTAGTAGAATGTTCCACAACTTCTCAAATGCCGAATCTGAACGCGTATGTCTTTGGTATTCTTGATCAGGTAGTCCACAACTCTACATCTTCTAAGCATCAAGCTTGTATACGCTTGAAGATCTCAGCCCAACAGTTCAAATGTTTAATATACTTACAAAACTTTTAAAAAGAAGTGATCAGAAAAAATTAGTACTTATTATCTGTAAAAGATTTACATTCATATCATGTAAAAGACTAGAATAGATAAAAGAGAGCTCATACTGTAGCTTACTGGATCTGAGATCTTATCTCGTTTCATTCCATCAGTCCCTGAGAGTTAATAAAATCTTTTTATAATAAGTAGCATGATATATTAAAATAATAATAATAAAAAGCTTCGGATTAGGCATAATTTGTAAAAAAAATGCATGTTGCCAATTGCAGGTAGAAAAGCACGGAGAGATACTAAAATATGGAGATGCAAACAATAATGTTAAATTGAAGTAGTCACACATCAAGAACTTGCTGGTCGCTGCTGCAACTGGTACTTGGAATCTTGATTGCCTTGACTGGAGGCAACAGGGTTGTCTACAAAGGATATTAAAAAACCATTAATTTCAAAGGCGTTATTCTCCTTTGAGCATAACACATTGTTGAGCTAACCAGTAAATAATATGCAGAAGATTTCAATCCAAAGCTCTCTGGATTTGGACTTGCCAAGACAGTCCAAAAGGAGGCAAGACCATATCTCAACAAGGGTGACTCGGATTTACTCAGGTTTAAATTACACACAATGAATATTCATCTGTTCGTCTTACTTTATTTATTTTTAATTCAAAAAACTTTAGGTGGGTTAGATCTCGAAGACTCAACAGAGTTAAGATAGACCTCAACACTCAATGAACGTTTACATCTGTTTGTTTTATTTTTATCTGCACTTTGTGCTTCTATTTTATTTCACCATAAGAACCTTATGTCCAAGTCCAAAAATATTAATGTAGCCACGTAGGGTCAATTTCAAATATGTTGATAAATACAGAAGAACTCTTGTGCTTGAACCTTCTGTTCAGAAATACAAAAGGGTCACAGATCTATATGTTGGCATTCATGTACTATCTGGTCCTTAATCTTCTTGGCCACACCATATTTCCTTCCACCAATGAGCTGCATTGGGTCAAATCTGCTTAAGCAAGCGATAGAACACTGAATTTACATCTGAAAGCAACAAAAGGCAGGACAGCACAATTACCAAAGGCATCAGAAATAGAGAGAACTTGAAATCAACATGAACCCCAAAATGAAAAATAAAATAAAATTGTCCAATGTGGCAAACAAAGTGAAAAATAACATGAACATGCTGCAAGTTTTTTGGTCACTCAAGATACAAGCTCAGACTAATTCAGGAAACTGTGTTCACTTAGAGCTGAAAGTTGTTGATATCATCCTTGAGGATCCTGTAGCTGTAACCAGGAACCCTGTTCCACTTATTGCTTTCTACCACTTCAGCAACAGAACACATTTTTGGGAGAAACACATTGTTATCTCTTCGCTTCCTCCTCTTCCCTGTCATTAGCAAGACCCAGAAGCTTGGCCTGGAAGTGAAATAGCCTCTTCCAGAAACCATGTTCACAAAGTGTGGCTGAGGCCTTTGTGAGTTCCCCAACTCAAACTTGGAGAAGTATTCAATTTCCTTCTTTACAAGAGATCCAATTGTGCCCCTTGTGCCAATAGCTACTGGAGTAGGAGCAGCCATTCTATCTAGAAGTATGGTTTTGATGGAAAGGGCAGTGACACTGCTTTTATATTTCATTAAATCTACTGTTAAAATGGATTCATGAAGGAGGCTTCTAGATGAAGATAGCCGTGGTCATCATCCTAAATTTAATTTTAAATTTGGAGCATCTCCTTTAGTAGATGATAGATAATAACATGTTTTATGAAAAGCATGAACTTCCATGATTGAAACTTTATAAAGTGAACAAGAACATATTATTGCAATGTCTGCAATAAAATCTCGCTTGTTTTCCCGGCATCACACTTTATCCTTTTGACTTCTTAGACTATATAATAGCTTGCTTGTAATGCACACTATAGTCAGTATAGAAAACAATATTATTATCTATTGATGATATATAGTACGTATGAAATGGATTTCTGTAATCTGAACCCTTAAATTCCTCCACAATTTCTGTATTGACAAATTTAAAATTTATACAGATTCGAACTCAATGGTTCACTTTTTTAGTTTTATAGCTGTTAGAGTGTTAGTCAAAAGTTACTCTTCAATCTCCACCTTTTATGCCTTGGCTAAAGGAATGAAAGAAAGAGGTTGATCTTTCATTGTCTTGGTTGTGTGCTTTTTGGGTACGGGGTCCTAGTATCTTGCTGATGATTCCTCCGTTGGAAGATTCTTTTTTCACGTTAAATTATATTCTGATTTTCATCCCTGAGTAACAAGATACGATTATGTTTAAAGGAAACACATTTTTTTAATAAATCTTACAACCAATTATGGGAGGTATTTATTTAATAAAAATTGTACTTTTTTCTCTTTAATTGGATTGTATTTTATTATTTAATAATCAAAGTAAATACAAATTCATTATAATCTATCTTTAAATCTATTTTTTTAAAGGCTATTCTTAAATTTATCTAAGTCTATCTTCAATACAATTAGCTGAAAAATTAACCAAAAGTTAGTGAAAGCTAAAAAATTAATTGATAGATAAAAGCTGAAAACTTAAAAATTAGTTTATTAAATTATAATTGTTTGATAAAATTAATCGTTGAAAAGTTGAAAAATATAAAATAACATAAAAATAATAAATTCATGATTTATTTAAAAAAGATAACTAAAACATTGGATAAATATATTGAGGATAAAAATAAAAAAATAAAAAAAATTAAAAGTTGGTATTTCAAAAAATATACTTCAAATAGCATTTCAAGAAACATTAAAAATTATAAAAAAAATTATTTACCAAATAATTAAATAAATTTTTTAATTATTAAAAAATTAAAAATTAATTAAAATATCTTATTCAACATCACAGTGAACAAATGTATTGTTTTGGGAAAGAAGACTATGGGCGCATCCCTTCACCCAGTGACGGAAATAACATAATCAGCTGGAAATGCAATAGGATACTCACATTACAGAAAGGAAATTCAATAGCATGTGGGGAAAAAAGTGCCAACATAGTAAATCAAAATTAAAGACATCGTAATGAAAATTATATCCACTATCTGTGTCTCTATTAATTACTATTATATTCCACAATCAACCATTATTTATCGCTTGATAACCCCGTTTGTATATATCCATATTTTCTTGCTTTTTGTCCTTGATTTCAGCATTAGATTTTGGAAGGAAGAACCATAGTTTTAAAAATGGCCGGTGATTGAGTTGGTTATGACACAAAGTTATTAAGTCAATAATCCAATAAGTAGATCACTAATTGATTCGTATAACTTGATCTATAATAAAAAATATAAAAAATTTATACCTATTTTTAAAATATTTAAAAATAACATTAAAAATTATTATAATTTTATTACATAGATAATTAGATATCAAAATGTTAAAAAAATATTATTGTTTAACTTTAGACAAACAAGTAACAGAGATCACAAATATAAATAAATAGTTAAATAAGTTCAAGTTCAACATATATTCCTAAACAAGTTTAACTTTTTTTTTATGACCAAGGGATATAAACTAAGTCATTGTCATTTTCCCTCTAATATTAGGCCTTGAATTTTAACACTTAATATTAACCTAAATTAGGATTGCTAATTTGTTATCATATATGTGTATAACTAATGAACCTACAAAATAAATTCACACCATATGTATATGACTAATGAACCTACAAAAATCAAAACAAATCAATACCAAAGTACCAAATAGCAAATACTAATGCACCCAATGTAGTCTACTAGTAACAGGGATCAATACAAAAGTATCAAACTAGCAATGCAATATAACCAATCAATACAAATTCGAAACAAATCAATACATAATTACATAGATCACTAATTAAGAAATTACTAAGAATATAATAGCATCACACAGTCATTCATACCTTGTTTTAGAATAGAGAGGTAGAGGATGAGGGCGACCTTGATGGCATCGTGCAAGGACAACCCGACGCTGGTGTGGCACGACAACACAACGACAACGACGGGGAAGACTCACTAAGGCAAAGGTAGAAGGTGAAGCCATGAGGGTGACCTTGACGACGTTGTGCAAGGACAACCCGACGTTGGTGTGGCATGATGACACAGTGACAAAGGTTGAAAGGTGAGGCTGTGAGGGTGACCTCTACGGGGTAGCACGATGTGGTGGTGTAGACTCATTGGACTTGGAGAGACTGAGGCGTTGTGAGACAGCGAGAGGAAGGAGACTCAGAAGAGACCAAGACTCAAGAGGGTTTTTAAAATGGCTTGAAATGGCACCGTTTCGAGCAGCAAGGAGAAAAAAAAGGATAAGTGATCCGATCCGAATCAACGGGTCATTGGTTTGATTGCAAATCCGATCAAGTCACTTCGGATCAAAAGCACAATTGATCGAACATATGACTTGACCGATTTGGCCATCGGGACACAGTTCAATCAGTTAGGTCGATTTGAGTTTTAAAACACTGAAAAGAAGTGATAACGTTTTACAAAATTTAGTCAGTTACTTACAAATTATTTACGACGAATAAAGGAATAGCAAAAAGAATGGATACAAACTTATTTGTTGATAAACTTGTTAATTGAGGATTAAGAAATTTAATCTTAATGAATAATGTTGCTCTTTCAAATCAAATGTTGAAAACTTTCACGGATTAAAAAATTTAATTTATAATTTTGGACGATGGGTACTAAAACGGATTAAAAATGTGCAAATACTATAAAAACCAAATAAATAATTTTACCTAAGTTTAATCATTAGGAAAAAAATAATTTTAAAGTAAATGTATCCCTAATGTAAAATAAGAATATATTTATTCTTAAACTTAAAGATTCAAGTCTTAATGTATTTTAATTAATAGGAAATAAAATATCATTTACTTATTTTTAAATTAATTATATTTTACTTTAAAAATTCATTTTAAAGATCATTATATTTGTTTATAGTTGGCTCGTTGCAACCAATTTTTTTTGTTGAAACATTGATTCTTAATCTTAACGTGTAATAGCCTAGCTTTAAAGTACAAAGACAGCTACAATCGTGAGGGTTTTAAAAAAAAGTTGTATAAATTCGTGTGGGCAAGGTATGATAATCTATATATGAAAAAATATATATCGGAAAGTAAATTATTTTTTAAATCTGAGTCGAAAAATAACCTGATTCGTAAAAAAATAAAATCTACGACTATAATACAAATACTCCGAAGCTCTAATCCTCCGAATGCCATTACAGTTACACAGGAACAACTGAACAAGGAACAAAATAAAATAGTACGAGACATCGGAAACAACTATAAATGCACATCTTTGTAAGCCTCAAAATTGGTTATCGACCGTATAATTTTATAAGAACATGTTCTCTCACACAGACTCATCTTTTCCCCACTCTCATCCTTTATTTTCGTTTTTTTTATTGTGTAAGATTAAGTGAACAAAATTATTGTACGCCGGGGAGATGGCACACATACCTCATTCTTCGATATGAGGCAAGAGCATGTTGCAAAGCAACATTGATACTAGCACCTTCCCTGAATAATGAATCATACAAGTGACAAACAAAATGTGACAGTTCCTCTTCATCATCGTCCCAAAAAGAAAAAGTGCGATCCACATTTCTCTCAGCGTCACTATCTTCCCAGTCGCTTACTGGACTGGCGGGTACGTTCTCATCATCTGCTTCATCTTCTCCAATTTCAAACTTCCCATTTTCCATCACATTCAACTCTATGTAACCATCAACAGTGGTCGACTGAGATTCTGGAGGTTCACTTGAAGAACAAACAATAGCTTTGGCACCGGAGTCCAGAAAGGCCTTGATAAGAGCATGAGTAGGTCCATATGTCCCTGTGCATATTATGATCCTGTCTCTCCAAGCTCCAACCTAGGTTATTCAAGATACCAATAAAAGGAGAAAACAAGAAATGAGTCAGAACTTGTAACATGAGTTCATACAATGAAAGAAAATTGTAACATGAGTTCATACAATGAAAGAAAATTGTAACATAGTACGTGCTGCCAATGCAGACAATGAAGGAAAATGAAGGTGGAGTAATAAAGGCCTGGTCTGTTGTTGCCGCATGATGCAGCAGCATGGTGGGGAATAGTGGTGAGGGACGGGAACAATGATCTGCTTATATATGTAGGATGTGCATATGCAGAGGGGGATAATATACATTACATGGATTGATGGATAGTTTTTATACTTCATGTATGATTTACAGGTTGGTAAGATGTATCGCAGGGTGTTTTGGTACTGCTCTGCATAATCATTTTGTTACAATTTCCCAGTTATAGATATCATGGTTTGGTAGTCTTTTTGTGGCACATCATGGTTTGGTAGTATTATTTTTTGGCTTTTCAAAAAAAAAAAAAAAAGAAATGAGTCATAACATTTCAACATGACAGGATTTTGACTAGAAATTTCTCTCCCCAATACTTGGTACACCAGGAAAATATTGTCGTACTGGAGAACAGATGTCTTACAACAATATATCATCCACCTTTTTCCATAAGCCCCCCTCCTTTCTCCCTCCCTCCAACCAAACACTATATAGTCTATACATCTTACATTGAAACCATCAACGAGGAAAGCATGGCTCTGATTTATATTGGGAACCAATAAGAAATTGATTATATTGGGATTTGACTACTTTAGTGTATTCTAGAGACAGACAACAAAGGTTAAAGTGTGGATTATATAAATAATAACCTTAACTTCAGTGTATTACAGATGTCTATGTATTTTACATTTTTATTACAATTACAATATCAACCATTGACTTTTTAATCAAATTTTTATATCTCCATAATTTACCTCCATAAAAATATTCACTTTAAAGAAGTCAAATCCATAATTGTGATCTTGCCACTCTTATTCAAAATTTCAAACCAAAAGGACATTATTTTCCAGATATGATATAAAAACTAAGTTCATCCCTTCTTTGACAAATAAAAGCAGGCACCCTAACTGTCAAAATAATGGATGTAGATGATCTTTAAATTTTACAGTGCCTGCATATATAGTTCCGATGCTTAAAATATCAGTCAAAGCCACTGTCACAGTAAAAGTTTAATCCAAATAGTGGGATTGCACAAAATTCTTTAAGAAAAAAAATGAAATGGACTCTAGCTCTGTCCCCGATGCATTATTCTCCTATACAAGGCATCATCCCTATACACAGCCAGATTAAAGAATCCCTAAAGGAGGAAAGTAACAGAGACAAATTACGCAATATAAAAATGGACCTAGAGCAATATAAGGTGATGATCATTCTTAGGATATAACCTCCAACTATTTTAAGAGTATAAAAGTGACTCATTTATAATCAACTGATCAATACCCAATCATCATTCTATATCTTAAATCTCCAGATCAGATGATGATAGTGAACATTGGGTAACAGCAAATAAGAAAGATCTTAATAGTTTGAGTGAAGCTCCATAAAAGTACATCCATAGCGACAATAATAAAATCAAAGTGGGAGCAAAGCACATACCATCCATCGTACATCCTCAGGGGATAAGTGCATAGAAGGAACAGTCCTACGAAACATATATGAAGCAATTTCTTGATCATCTTCCATAACCTACATAAAAGATATCCAAACTCAGGTTTCTAAAAGATATATTAAGTTGATTTCAAAAATTTATAAAGCACAAGGGGGAGAAGATATACAAGGGTTTGACGGCCTAGATAACGGTGGACAATGCCTCCAATTTGGAAATAAGATTTAAAGGCAACTAAATCAGAAATGGTAGAAATATTGGCCAGGAGAGATGCGCCCTTTCTGCGATGGCTCCTCATTGTTGACAACAAACTGAATTTAACATTTTGCAGAAATTTCTCAGCGAGCTCTCCAGGTTCAGCCACAACAAATACATCATTGTGCCAACTAAATAAAAGGACAATAGCATCAGGCTTCCATCCGCACGGACAAAAATAACTGTTGACAATGAATAGGAGTTCATGAAACATTGTAGCATAGTAGCAAATACCTCACAATTAAACCATCTGAGTCATTTTGAAGAGCCAAATGTATAACACCCACTTGCGGTGAATTCTGCAATTTCTCATGCAATGATTTCACGGGAATAGAGAGCTGTCTAAGTCCTCGAGGAGACATTGGAGGCGATGCAATTGTTTTCCCTAATTGACCATCTAAACTTAAAGGTGGGACCAGATCAATTCGTCCAATCCTCTGACCAAGATCAGGACTAAACATGCGGGGACTCGAAGGGAAGCTTCCTGTAAACAGAGGTGATTGAAATGGAGTTGGGAATGTTGTTGATGGCACTGTCTTTACAATCCCGGACAAACCCTGCATTAGGGATAAACGTATGCCAGTTCGAGCACAAAATGACTCAAGTTCCCGGGCATGGTGGATCACTCTTCCAGAATCTGGATTATGTGAAGCTTCAACAAGTAGTACATTACGCCTCCACCCTAAGGTGGGGCCATCAGCACCTGATAAAAGAGAACAAAAGAATCTTAACATTTAAGGGGATAAATGAAAGTGAAAATTTACAGTGCAGACAGCATATAATCCACAATACCCTCAAGTGATTCCTTTGTCTTGGGTAATTTAGATCTCAGATTTTCTGACCACTTCTCCTCATGCTGGAAAGGAAGAAGCAATCTATCACACACATTTTCAAATGCGTGATAATTCTTTTGTATATATTCTTCAATCGCAGATTCCAACTTTAGCCAGATAGTTGGATCTGTCTCATCAAGTTCCATATCACAGCGTTCATCAACTGTGAGGAAAGACAAAGAGAACACTTGTTGAGAATTAAAGTTCTTTCCATGAATAGCTAGCTACTCTGGAAGTACACTTCTTTATCAAACAGGGAAAATAAATGAAGTTAAATTGAAAGCATAATAGGAAATTACTGAAAATTTATACAAATAGAATTAGAAGGCAAAGAAAGATTCTTCCATTCCCAAACTCACAAACATAAACATGATATTGATAGGATGGGCTCTAGGCCCAAAATTAAATGGTCTAAGGACTATATAGGGTGGAGTTAACTATGTATTTTATAAATTATAGTTTTTATTTTACTCGTGTTAAAATAATATGATGTTGATAACCAAGTGATTGGACACAAGTGGTTAATGTGCTAAAGTTAAGGTTGAATCGTTTAGATAGTAGCCGAGTTCGATCCTTAGTGGAAACAATTCTTGGTCCGGTTTTACTTACCTCTTAGCAGAACTCCAGATTAGTCAAGATCTCTTTCCCCTGATTAACTGAAGGGTTAAGACCCAAAAAAAATGATGTTGACACTTGGCTAATTATTATCCATTGATTGACATTACTTAGGACTATATAAATGTATTCATCTTTACCTATTATCATCAATGAATGAAAAGTTTGAGTTGTTATATTTTATCTTTTTTATAGCTTTCTCGCCTTTAATGGTGTTTTCTTAGGAGTAGTGGTAGTGTAGCTATCAACCCTCTATCAATACCTGGATTGAAACGAAAATATTGTATCTCAGGAAGCATGGGTAGCAATGTACTTAAAGCTTCCTCCACCCGATCAACAGAGCATGAGCTCTCAATCAACACCTGCCCCGTGTCCAAATACCGCCAACCTCCTTTTCGTACCTACAAAAGTATAAACATACAATAATAAAAAAAAAGTAACTTCAGAACTTCAATAGTCAATGACACGTCTCTTAAAATCAAAATTACCAATCACAAATATCATAAAATATCTTATAATAATTTAGATTAACCTCTAGGATTAGTTTCCCTATTTCAGTATTTCCTCATTACCTCTTAAGATTAATTACTAAATTTCCTTATCATGATTTGTTTTCCAAATTAGTTAGGATTATGATCAGTACAAGGGTTACACATCAATACATTGGAAAACATCTCAGTTAATATCACTATAGTATTTCATTCTCTTATATCTCTTTACCTTCTATACCTAAAATCCTATAATTTCAACAACATTCTTTTTAATTTTCATGTTTACAGACCTATGAAACAAGTGTTACAATGAATAACTATCAAAGACCTTGATCTTCTTTTTCGAACACAGAATATTATTACAGAACCAAAACAGAGAAGATTACTTACCCTGGTTCGAACAGAACCACATCCTACTGAAACCAGACAGTCAATTTTTGTATCTGGCCACAGCAGTTGTGCTTCTCTTATGGCAAAAATTGTAGGATTGTTAGCCACTATTGCACCATCTTGCCAGCGGTTGACATCTTAAGGCACGTTGCAGGATGAAAATAAATACACGTAAAAAACAATACAGAAATGGAAATAATTAAAAGTAAAATACAGCCTAATTGATGCAAACAACAGCAGAGTAATCAGTACCATCTGAGAAATCATCAAGATAATAAGGGGCAGCAGATGATGCTCTGATAGCCTTCCATACTTGATGTTTACAGCTTCCAATGAAAGCACTACGCTTATAGCCAACCTGTTCACCTATAGGTGAAGCAAATACATTGATCCCAGAGCTATCTGATGTTGCAACAAGAGCCACCTCAGGTGTTCCAGCAGGGTACTGCATTATAGATAGTAACGACAAAGAGGGACAGAGAATTAAATATTATAAAGAAACAATACATAAACATTCATATGAATAAATGTAATTTAATAGCCATTATTTACAAATACCAATAAACAGTATTACTTCAAACCTGATAATTGCGAAATACGAATGGTTGTGCAGGCATCATGCTCACTAAGGTTGATACAACAAAAACTTTGGGCACATTTTTCACAGCAGAATCTATCATTAGATCTCCATCTTCATCAGCACACATTTCCTTCAATAGCCTTTCAAACTGTTCTGCACTATGCTGCAAGACAATAAGTCATAATACTCCTTTTAGGGCAGCGAAAATTCAAACACCTAGATTATTGTTGTCAAAATAGCTAATAGCTCAGAGAAAAGAATGCAATAATGCATCATGCACTCTATCTTACAAATGTAAATAAAATTGCACAACATAAACATTGATATTGTGAAGCATCCTATTTCCATTTAGATATTCTAAAACACATGCTTCATATATATATAGGGAAGCAGAAAAAAATGTCAACACACCGACATAAAGGAAAGAAATACATACTTTTGATCCATGAACAACAACCCTAAAACTCTGTGATGAACTTTTATAAAGTTGATCTAATTTTTCTCTCCAAGTAGCAGCTTCGTTGTCCTTGGGAACAGGATCAGCAAAAACAAGCTTCCCTGATTCCAAGTGTTTGATCAGTTTATCTAGAATAGTAGGACAATAAACAGATTGATAAAAATAAATAAATGACATGCCATTCTTAAGTGACATCCTTACCCAGATTTTTGTATATATCCTCACATTCTTCCAAAGTCATTAACTTAATCCCAAGTGCAACAGCTAGCATCCCTCCCGTTGATGTGCCGCATATTAAATCAAACAACTCATGTATTCGTTTTCCAGTTCCTTTTTCAATTTCCTTTAGCATTTGTACAGTTGCTAGACCTTTCATTCCTCCTCCATCCATTGAGAGTATGCGAAGTCCTTGCTTTCCCACTTGTCTTCCTTTTATTGCACGCCTTAGGTTTTCATTTTCTCCTACAAAAGTAAAAATGAAGAACCCCATTAAGTAATCAGGATAAAACATCCCAACAAACATAGATGAATTTTATATCCAAAGACAAACCAAGAATTGCCAAAGCACGAGCTGCAGCTTTATAAACACGTGGCTCAGTTGCAACAGCCAGACGTAAGAGAAGTTCTCGTAAGCTTTCAGAAGAAACAAGTATGCGACGATTTTCCAGACTGAAGGCCAAATTCCCAACCGCTAACAGAGCTAGCCTTTGTACCTATAGAAGGATAAACCTAAAATTCAAAGGACTGCAATATAAGGAACCAATTTATTCACTATCTATGAAGAAACTAACTTGCCTCTGGGTCTTTATGGGCACATAAGTTTTTCAATGATTTTAAAATATCCTTGGTCAACATCTTCTCAGCCACAGTATCAGATGTGAAAGCCAACTGGACCACAACTTGCAATACAGATATTACCTCTTCCAGACCTGCAGATTTTAGAACTGTTCCAATTGGTTGCATGATATCTGCTTTCATCAGATGCAATGCTACGGAATCATCAGAGGCAAGGGATGAAAGAGCAGAGCAGGCTTGTTCAACCTGTAAAATGTTATGGACAATTACAACCACCAAATAGCAGCAGAACTAAAAAATTGCGATATCTAGTCCCATAGAACATACCACATGACAGTTATCACTACTTATCATGCTTATAAGCTGTCGCACTGCATTCTCGTCTTTACCTACAAACACTCTATTTCCTTGGTCTTGCATTATCTTTCCTAGTGCAGATGCTAGTAAAGGGTGATGACAAGAGGAAAATCGGAATATAAGAGAGAAGACGGCACTGAGTTTATGCCTAGATGCACCAAAATAAGAACTGTTTTCCATCTGCAATGACCAGAGAAAGCATGTGTAATTGAATATGTGATATGTTTCAAAAGAATAACGTCAGCAAGGTAGTCTAGCTAGTTTACAAAGTGCTACCTCTATTTGCACGTTCACTGATCTCAAATTTTCATCCGCCACAATCCTAATATTTGCAAGAGAAAGGTGTCGAAGTTTGTGGAGGGGCAAAATTTCAGGAAGAAACTCAAGAGGATTTCCAAATAGCCTAAGAACCCGTAATTCAGCCATAGCCCTGCCATGTGGTAACAATAAGACAAGAGGAATATGTGGAGTCTAGACTAGTTTATACAAAATCGTCTAAACCAAAAACCTGAAGTCAAGAAGTGGCCTAACAAGCCTGTTATGTTCCAATGACAACTCCACCAACTGCATACACTGTCTCAGTTCCGCTGCTCAAAAATAAAAACTATCAGATACAAGGGCTATTTTACAAAAAAAAAAAAAAAAAAACACTGATCTTAATACCTTGGTTACTTAAGGAAATATCACAACAGTAAATACTACAGGGATGAACATTGGATTTGCTCCCCAAATCCACAAGGTTAATCAAGTGCGTTGGTGCAGTAAGTGGGGCTAGGACTTCCCATAGCCAATGCAATCATGCTTTCTAAGTTTGTGTTAAGTTGGAAGCTGCATGTAATCTAACACTACTCACTAATGTCCAGTAAATCTGTCTGCTCATGTTTACTCAGTATACTTATTAGAGGATATAAAACTATTTCCACCACTGCTAGGCACACTAGAAAAAAAATAGTACCACTATCCTCGTATGGTAGTAGGTCAGACAATGAAAAGCTTACCGGGCACTGAGACAAGCATATTGTTGTCAATCCTGAGCACTTTTAAGCTTCTTAGCTCACCAAGCTCAGGTGGCAAAACAGTTAGCCTGTTGTTATCAAGATAGAGTTTCTCAAGGTGTGGCAATTGTGTAAGCTCTACTGGTAATACCTGTACACAGTCATAATGTGTTTAAAACATCTCAATCCAACTCAAAATTATTTGATTTCCACTCCACCAAATTACAAAATCCAACGCACTTCCCGAGCACCAGAGAGGTAAAAAAAAAACAAGGCAAGCAAACATAGTAATACAGTTTTAGTGTATGTTTGGATACCAATCGGAAGAGTTCAAAAGTACTTTAATTCTCAAAGCAACGAGTACTTCCTACTTAATATTTTTTTTTTTTGGACAGAACTTCCTACTTCATTGGGTCCCTTGAAATTCAGGAACATGCATTGGTATTTCCAAAAGCACATTTCCAACTTTTATCCAAAACTTTCATATGTTACTGTAGAATATAGCAGAGAACAAACAAAATCACTAACTCCCTCCTTCAATTTCGGAAACTACTTGGCAGCAGATTTACAAAACTCACTTGGCAGCAGTTATAACTATAAATCATGAAACGCAAATTGCAAAGGTACCACAAGAGTGAGAGTTCCATCAAAGAGTAAGAAACACTCACCGACAAGCCACAGCCGCAGAGACTGAGCGCAGCAAGACTAATCCAGTGGTGGCCGGAACCGGCAACGGCGGCATCTCCAACGTTTGGCGGCGTCGAGGACGGCAAATCGGAGCGCAACAAGCGTATCAAAATACCAGTGCCGTCGCTCTGCTGACCGGAGGCAACAGCCTTGGCCATTGTGACCGCCCTGAGAGGCTCCCTTCGCTTAACAACCTTCATTCCCAAGTCCACCACGCTCTCATCATCGTCCCTCGGCCTCAACTCAACCACGACCGTGTCCTGCGGCATCGGCAGTGCCACCATCAGCTGCGATTGAAGCTTCAGCGCCACCTGTTCCTCGTCGTCCGATGCTGACCAATCCAATTCAATGCGAAACCCGAGGTCCTGATCCTGCGAGAGGATTGAGGAAATAGAACCCGACGAAGACGACGAGGACGAAGAAGAAGAGGAAGAGCGGGAGGAGGTTGAGGTGCGGGCGAGATTCTCAGGCAGATCGTCGATGCCATAGCTGAGAGTGAGGTGGAAGATCTCCGAAGGTCTCTTCCAACCCAATCCCCAAGACATTGTCGATTTGCGATCAAGATTTCATGATTCAATTACGTACTCACGTTAAACTGTTGAGAATTGACCTCTACGTTACTGTGCCGCATTCGATCCGAATCGGATCGTGCGGTCCAATGCTGAATGCTGATTGATGGGTTTAACAAATCTCGGAACACAGAACACACATGTAATGTAATCAAGTTTGGCACACACACACACACACAAACAGAGGACGAACCGAAGCTGTGTTACCCGTCAACCTACATATATACATATCCCATGAAATTCAGATTCAGTGTCCTTTCTTTCTTAATACTTCCTTTTTTTTTATAAAAGAAAAAGGTTGTTTAGAAAAATAATAAATGATGTAATTATTAATGTATATGCGTTTCATAAATGACAAGTTTGAAAAATAGTTTTTAAGCGAAGGTTGCAAAATATTGAATGATTGAATGAAGGCTATGGTATTTTAATTTGGGTTTGGTTTGAATTTTTTTAGTACATTTAAAGGAAGGAAGAAACCATGGCCAGCTACACCGCAAAGTGCAAACAATGGTGGACAACTACTAGAAAGAGCCTAACTGGTTTGATTTATTTGTTTGAATTTATTTCAATGCCATAGGACGCAAAGGGGAAATGAAGATAATAGTGCATAGAAATGCATTATTTTGAGTGAGGCGGTGGGAAAAGTCTTATTTTGATTTTTTACATTTAATCTAATTTTTCCAAGCTTTTTTTAAATAAAAAAATTGATTTTGTTTAAAAAAATATATTAGTAGTGATCAAAGGTTGATGCAATTAGTAAAAATCGAATTCATATTCAACAGAAATGTGAGTTCAAATTTCTGATATGAGAACCTTGTTATTTGACAATTTATAAATATTTTTGTAAGAATAAGTCGAACCTTGATTCAAGTTATAAAAAAAATATAAGCAGTGATTTAGGTCCTCATTCTCTTATCCAATAAAAAATGTTTCTTACTGCCTTATGTTGGGCTTGGATTCCCAATTTAAAAATAAATTAATTTATCGTTGGCTTTTTTAGAGTTTAATTTTAATGAAACGTTATTATAAAAATTCACATTATCATTAAATAACATATTGTTATATTAATTAATGAATTTATACATATTATCAATGCATTGAGTTAGTTTTTTTAATTGAACTATTTTAAGCGTCACAACTCACAAATATAAATACGAAACTGCTACTCGCAGTAGTTTTCCAAACAAGTTCAACACGACATATTTCCACTGCTGTGCAAGCCATGACTTTGACCATACTTATGTATTCTTCCGCTAATGAAGGATTGAAGGGAAAATATTAGCCGTCTGATTAGGAATTAATCACATCTCTATCGGTCAGAGTTTGTTGGTATCCAACTATCCATTATTACATATTTACACCTACTATTTTTTATTAAAAATCCTGATAAAAATGTATTAATAATATCAAATTAAAATGTTACAATTTTTTACAACAATTTTCACTTCTAATTTCTAAATTAATTACAGTAAGGGTAGTTTAAACACTCCTAACAATTTCTCGTATTACTGAATACATTATAATTTTTATTTTAACGCGTTGCCTAGGACAATAGTTAAAAAAAATATAGTTATTGTATAAATTATACAAAAACGTAAAAAAATTATAGATAATACAATTACTTTACTTCCAATAAAAACATTTCTACTATAATGACGCTGATTAGCATTTATCAAGTTGAATTACACTATCTGCCTATCAAAATCAAACCCAAAATATTTAAAGTTATATTGCATTTTTTTGCGAAAAGAATTTTAATTCTTCTCATTGTATGCACTAACTTACTATACACTTTACAAAATTAAATGCAAATTTAATTGTCATAAATATAAATAACTCCAAAAATGCCGTGATTTAAAAGGGTTATTGATCAACTGAGCCTAAGGGTGAAAATTCATTGGAAAAACTGACAAAGGATCGCAGTCAATTTATGTTACCTTTCATGTGTCTATCAACTTAACAGGCACGGTCGATTACTGCCTAGGCTGTTTCGCCTACTTAATTGGGAAGTTGGATTGAAGCCTCCAGAAAAGTACTTTTGTTTATTGAATGGCATAATGGACTAGTTCATAGCCGCCCATGCCAAATGGTCAAATATAAAATTAGATCACAGGAGTCATTTGATCAATATATACCTAATCACTTGACCATATCCATTTTCATCAACTCAATTGAGCCCTTCTCAAAGAAACACGTGAATGACTCATTTAGAACAAAATTTGATCAACGTATACTTGTTAACTCATTCTCTAATATAACAGGAACAACCATAAGTTGTGTCCATCAAGTAGCCGGTAAAACATAGAAGTTAATCGATTCAAATACATACTACCACGATGGAACTCTACCTACAATTCCAGATTCTTTGCTGCTGAATTAAAAGTTTTTCTTAAATCCTCCTTTACTACATTGTCTGCAAATATAAACTCGATAGCTTTCTTTGATAGCTCAAACAGTTCCTTCTGTCCAAGGCCTAGATAATAGCCAAATCAACAAGCAGTCAGCAAAGTTTAGCCATTACTTTGAATGAATTCCACTGGATGCAAGAGAAAAGTGAAACCTACCAAATGATGAAGCAGCAACTTTGTATTCGTTGGAGAGACTCGTCGAAAATACACCGGAGTCATCGGTACACAGGACTAAAGGATGTTTTGCATTATATAAATCAACTGCATCAACAAAAAGCATGATGTTAAGAGAGACTGCCTAACGCTGATTCCCTGATCAAAGCCAATAATATGCAATGGAATGACTTCAGAGGGGATCAGCTTCTCTTGGAAAATTAAAAGGGGCATTTTTTTCTGGATCCACACGGCTCATTTAGGAAAGCTAGCTACAAGAGGGGGGAAAAAAGCTGAAAGCAAGATATCACTATCTATTCTATCTTGTATTTCTGTTTCAGAACCAAAACTTATACTACCCTAGAATTTCTCTCCTTTATAAACAAAAAGTAAAAAATAATTGTCTTTCCAAGAAGAACAAAAGCTAATCAAAATCCAAAATCACTTTCAAGCCTTTAAAATCTCGTGCAAAGTTGAACAAACAGTAAAGTTCTTTTATTATCCTATTTTTGGATCATCAACTTCAAAAATAAACAAAAGAACCTACCAAAATGATGTGCATCTATTGTTGGAACAGACAATGTCCTAAGGTTTGACGTCAAACAGATTTCAACCTGAAAATGATGAAGATGATACATAAGTCAGCTGTTCATAAATCGGGAAGAGACAATATGACATGAAGCATTCAAACTTGGCAACAGTCAGAACTCAGAATCCCACAAGGGATGATCAGTGAAAGCAAAAATTACGGGCTCCAATTATTCCAGATCAATCTACTTTAAATTTGATTGATTACCAACAAAGGACATCTGCTTGTAACCACATAAATCATGATACACTACCAGTATTTTGCTTTATCATTAATATGACAAAAGTAAAGGTATAGCAAAGTCTAACCGGAATGTTAGAGGACTTCAGCCTTCTCCAGTGTTCCTCCTCAAAGAAACAAGCATGTCCAATCCTATGCGGAAGAAACTCAAGCATATTGTGTATCTCATTTGTATTTGATACCTAAACACACAAAATCAGAAAAGCAAACCTGCCAGAGAAAGACCGAGTGTATAAGGTACAAAAAAAGATTAACACACCTCTCCACAGTGAAGAGTTACATAAAGACCTTGTTCTCGAGCGAATTTCAATGCTGGCAAATATGTAATCCTGCAAAAGATAAAATTGGGCTGAAGCATCAATTTTTAAAATTTAAAATAAGTCACTACTCCAGAGTCCAAGATTAAGCTCATATACCATTCACCAACAGCTGGATTCCCAGAGAGGTCAATTCCAACAACCCCAAAATGCCTCATTTCCAATGCAAGCATGACCTGCAGCAAGGAAGTAAAGTGTTTGAAGGCAATAACAAACAGACTTAACCTTGCCCAAAATACTTTTGCATTAGTAGCTTACAGTTTCCATTGCCGCTTCTGTTGTCTCCCTACGGTCGATGCTCAATAGAAGCCTAATAAAGATTTTTTTTCTAGTGTTTCTATTACATTTATCACTCACGTCTGAGAGTAATGGACTTGAAAGATTTCTGGGTTCCTCGCTGTAAGGAATGAAAGCCACATCTACTGAGTGGACAGCTCTTAAACCTTCCAGTACAGCCTCCATGTAAGAGCGTTTGCTCATTCCTAGGGAATCATTTTTCTACATATAATTAAGAAAACGTTTTTCTTCATCAAGTCAACGGAAAAAGGCACACACAAAATAACCAACTGAGCCCCACATATTACCTTTGGTGTAGTCCTCAGCTCTAGATACACAACATTCTCAAATGCAAAATCTTCAACAACCTGCTAGTAGAAGTTGCTTGCATAAATGCAAAGGCAATAAATTTGTAATAACAAAATGCAAATGGTAGGCACTGGGCAAGAAGACAATAACATACTTCTTTGGTGATTCTCGTAATACTTAAGTGATCAGTTGTAACAACGTGGATTAAGTCAAACAACTTGAATACCTCACTTAATGAACGATCATCTGTATTTTCATAGCCATAATCAGATTTAAGCTTTAAAACACAAATATGGGTCATCAAAAGCAGACTCAAAAAATTTGAACTTCAGGAACAGTTCCATAAATTCAAAAAATTTGAATTGCAGGTTCTATCTTTTTAGTGTTATTCATTGTCATATTCTTTTCCCCTTTTTATTGACAAGAATTTCTTTCCCTTTTTTACAAACAAAATCGAGCAGGGCAACAAAACACAAACTCGAGCGTCAAAAAGAAATCCAAACTTTAATATCAAGTAAAACAATGATAATTAAAGGGTGCACGTTGAAAGAGTAAAAGGAACGTACTTTTAAGGATAACATGTTCGACTTGGGAGAAATCTATGACACCCTTGTCACCCAAAGCTCTAGCGAGTTCTCTGACCAAGAAAAATGCAAAATTTCAGAATGTTGGAGTTAATACGAATTGGTTAAAATAAAAAGGAAATAACTTACAGAAGTGTAGAATCTCTAATGGATCCATTGAGGTGAGCATGCAGTTCTATCTTTGGCACTGACACCCACGACTCCATTTCTCCTTACTGGGTCGGAGACTCTGTTTTTCAGCCCCAACTTTGTTCAGAACGCTCCCTCACTCAGCAGTACACGTTAATTGAAGTCTATCTTATACCTACATGTTAGTATTTTTTTATAATAAATCTTCAATTGATCTTATCGGAAAAAATCAAATCTCGTATTGTTCAGTGTTAACATAAAATATACAAGTGTAATTTTTGAAGTTAGATCAACATTCTAATATAATATTCTAATATAGTATTAGAGTCTAAAATACTTTCTTTCTAAATACTCCTAATAATAAATTATATAAATAATTTTAAAGTGTAAAATATTCATTAATTTAGTTTATAAATTGATATATTTTACTACCGTTTAAAGACTAATTTAAAAGAATTTTTTTAAAGAGACTATTTAATAGGATTTCTAATGCGTCAGACTACTTA
Organism: Glycine latifolia; assembly: GCA_013407115.1. NCBI lineage: Eukaryota > Viridiplantae > Streptophyta > Magnoliopsida > Fabales > Fabaceae > Glycine > Glycine latifolia. The sequence continues at coordinate 1,274,743 of CM023947.1, forward strand.
TATTTATTTTAAGAATTATTTAAGAGAGCCGTAATAACAAAAAAAAAAAAATTATTTGAGAGACAACAATACTTTAAGGATGAAATTTATGATATTTTTTTCCTCTTTATTTATACAGATTGAATGTATTATTTATGAAAAAAAATTATTTAAATCAGATAAAATTATTATGATCATTAAAATTCTCATTTTTAAATTAAAAGATGTATTATTTAAAATATTTTTGTTTAAGGATAATTTAAAATTTTTGAAAAATAGACGTGTACATTTTAATGTTGAAACAATAATGGAAAGACACTTTTCATTTTTGGCATAAATGAATTGAATTCCTCCAACCGATGTCACACTTTTTGCTTTTTACATATATTAATTAATGCATCATTTATTTAAGGAATTTTAGGAAGAGATAAGTGAGAAAGAAGTCTGTGAGAGAACATTGAGGAGAGAAGTGAAAAAGGAGAGAAAAGTGTGGTGAGATTCACACACAAAAAGAAAAATCTATCTTTGAGAATGATTGTAATGAGAATCTCACTTGTTTGTTTAACAAAAAGATTGTGAGGCTTATTTAAATAATAAAATGACACATTCAACCTTATGTTTTGTATTGTGTAAATGTTATCATGAACACGTGTATCTTTATAATATACACTCACTTATCTTTCTCTTCTACTTCTTTTATACTTCTCTCAATTTCAACGCTTAAAATTCTATCCATTTTTTAGTCATTCGATTCTCTTCTCATCTGCTTCTTTTTACTATACTTTTCTCTTCATAAAATATTTCATCATCCAAACAAAGCATGAGTGAGTTTTTTATTGCACATTATTTGTCTTTACTTTTGTACAACTTAAGCAACTTTCCTCTTTAATTTGGTAACATTTTTTTCTTCTTCTAAATAATAAACAGGTCTCACAAATAAACTCGCATCTTCATATTTTATCAATGTTAATATTTATTAGTTGCTTTTTTATTATTGTAAAATAATTAGACCAGAAAAATGAACATCGGTACTTAAATATGAGTCGGTACTTGATATTCAAAATGTGTTTCATTTTCATAAATTGTCAGTATATAAAAAAAAGTTTAGTCATCATGGTATTGTAAAATATTTTCATGTTGTAATTTATTAATCATAATTTATGATTAATATAATTTTTAAAGTAATTATTATAAAAATCAATAAATTTATTATATATAATTAAATGATGATTTATAACTTATTCTCTTTCTCGTATAAAAATAAGAGTTTAATGTATATTCAATCACAGATCATTATTTTAATTATTTTAAGATAATTATTATAAAAATCAACAAATTTATTATATATAATAAGTTATAATTGAATGAGTAAAACTTTTCATAATCTTTCTTCTCTAAAAATAAATAAAAGTTCTCAACACACAGAAAATTAACTTTAAGATTTTATTTTGATTTAAATAAATTCCAAATAAATTTCATAAGATCAAACTTTACACGAAAAACAAATAATAATAATAATAATCTCCCTTGCACCATTATAGTATGTAAAATGTTAATAATTCTTTATTTAGAATATTTTTAACATGTTTTTTACTGTATATGTCCGAAGTCAACGAGTGCTAGCTAACTTGTTGCTAGTGTACGTACGTTCAACATTAATAATTTGTGGGCAAATTGAAGACGGTCCTTACAATTGAGTGTAATTCACAACTAGCAAGTAATAATTTCACCTGCAGCTACTATCCAACTACAACGCCGATATCATACTTTTTGTATGTTTGTGGGCTGTTTCATCATGTGCTCTTCAGTCTTTAGGGGTGATACTATTAATATTTATTTACTCTTCCATCTATACCCAGATCGAAGCGTCACCTCCGTTAATTTGGTACCCCAACCTAACATCTCTACATTACATAGATAAGGATCCATTAGTTGAGTATCAGGCTAGTTAAAATGGCATTCTAGTTCTAGTCTAAAAAAGAAAGTATTCATAAAATTAAACTACTTCACAATTAAGCTATATAATTTTGTGTTGCCAAAAATATACAAAAATAAAAACGGTCACGCTTTTTTCCATTAGGTAGAGGGTCAATTACATGAAATTATGTCACAATATTCTGTCATTAATCATGTCTGTAAACAAATTATAAACATCTAAATCCTTCCTAAGTAGTATTTTAATTTACTATATTTAGTTTTTCTCAAAAAAAATTCGCCACCTTTAAACATTTGAGCTACTCTTTTTATTATCTACTTTTAGTTGGGTTTTTTTTACAAGGTTTCGATGGACATGCCTAAACAACCCAGGACAAATGTATACCACTTTTTCACAATTTCCCCCTCTAATATAGCCCTTTTTAATCATATATTATGTACTATATATGTTGATATGTCAAACACAGTCTCATATCTCATATTGCAATTGATATAAATACGAAAAATTTTGTCTTCAAAATGGAAGACGAATTAAATATCCCTACTACCTCGTATTTTCATGAACTCACATGCAATGCAAACATAAAAATTTGATATCTTACTACTCTCCTCCGTTCAATTTTATCTGTTTTTTAAGATTGTTTTGTAGAAATCAATAAATGTAATAAATTTTATGGATTCTAATAAAATAATTATAATTTTTTTGATTTCACACATTTTATTTTCACTCCACATTAAATATATATGTAAATTAATTAAAGATAAAGAAGTATAATTGATAAAAAGAATAATTAATTAATATGATATTATAATTTTTTTTTCCGAAAATCCGACAATTAAAAAGAAGGAGCAAGTATATAGATACCACCTTCACTTGTATAGTACGGAGGAGACACACATTGGGACGAGTTCCGCTCCATTACAATAAAATTGTGCAATATTTTATGCGATAAACTATATGTGTGTATAAGCAAATAATAATCATATATAGAAGGTTGGAATTGGATGGCAACTAAGTGCAATCACCAATCTTCCAAAATAGCCTGTAAAAGTAAATCTAGCTCATATAACCCTTCCGCTCACATGTTATTTTTCACACATAACTAAGCTAGAGATATATGCCTTAGTTTCCAGTGAAGGAGCAGTGATATAATATAAGTTAAAACTTAAATGGATCGAGGCACAATAAGTGGCTTGAGAGGGTTTTTCATGACAACAGTGAAAGCGAAGGTCTCAGTCGGGTCGGGTGGAGAGTTGGGATTGGGCAGCCAGTGGAAAGCCTGAACCATCTTAGCCAGCAACATATTTATATGCAAAATCCCTAGAGTCCACGCTGGACAAATCCTCCTCCCAACACCGAACGGCATCATCCTCACCCCTTTGGTCCCCGTCACGTCAACGTCAACCCCATCCCCACTCATAAACCTCTCGGGTCGGAACTCATTCGGATCCTCCCACATACTCGGATCCTCCGTCAACCACGCCGTGTAAAACTCCACGCTCGCCTCCTTCGGAACCGTATACCCTCCCAGCTTCGTCTCCTCCGTGGCGGCGTGCGACAGCACGAAGTGGCTCGGCGGATGTCGCCGGAAAGTCTCCTTGACCACCGCGCTCAGGTAAGGCATCTTCTCCACGTGACTCTCCGTAACCTCACCATCCTTCCCCACGCACCCCACAATCTCCTTGTACAACCTCTCTTGAATCTCTTGATCCATAACCAAATGAAGCAGCGCCCACTCCACCGCTGTGGCGCTGGTGTCCGTGCCTGCGCTGATAATCTCCGACACGAGCGTCACGAGCTCCTCCTCCCCCAACCGTCCTCGTCCAGGCACCTCCAAACCAAACAAGGAGTCCACGTAAGCAGCACCAACAGGACTCGCCATGTCACAGTTATTTCCCTCCGACAACAAATTCCCCTCCACGTAAGCCTTTCTGCTCCTTATCAACGGCGCCAACAGCTCCACCTGCCTCCTCCTTAACTCCTTAGCTTCCTTCACCTGACGCCGGAACAACGGAGTGAAAACCGTTAAGAAATCTGGAAGCTTCGGAAGTGTGATGAGCATGACATCTTTCAAAATGCTCTCTATGCTTTTGATTCTTTTCTCCTCGATCTTGGCACCGAAGCAGATGCAGATGAGGATGCTGCAGATGGTGAGCCTGCAGTTGCTCATCACTTCAACAAACCCTTGCTCGCGGGCCTCTTGTTGGATCCTTCTCATGTGGGCCTCCATGGCCCATTTTCGTATCCAGCTGCACTGTTTTATCCTAAGCGGGGTGATCATCTCGGTCACGAAGTTCTTCCTTAGGGTGCGCCAGAGAGGGCCGTACTCGGCGGAGTTGATGGCGCACTTCCCCATGCTGAAGATGAGACGGATGGGGGAGTCTTTGGGCCTGCTCGCGAACAATGGGCCTCGCTGGATCAGCGCCTCGTGGATGAGTTCCGCGCTGCTCACGATTATCAACGTGCGCTGGCCCATCTGCATGGTGAAGATTGGGCCGTATTTTTTACGTAAATCGCGGATCACGTATATGAAATGACGGCGCTGCAGGATCACTTGGAAGAGGTTCCCGACTATGGGCCAGCCGGGCGGGCCTGGAGGGAGGTTCTTCGGACCTCCGCCGGTGGTGGACCATCGGCGCCACCACCAGCGGAGGAAGAGCAGGCCCAGGCCCAGCAGAATAATGTCTGTTACCTGCATAGTTAGTTAATGAATATGTTTAGTAGTGAAGGGTGTGAGGGAAGAGTGGTGCATCTGAAGAGACTATATAAGACGAAAAAGGTGGCACACAGACATACATAGGACACCATGTGTGAATGAGTTTGGTCTAGGATGGTTAAGAGTATTCAATAATTTGGGCAGACGTAATTACTGCCAGTACTGTGCATTCAGGATCATGACAGGTATTCAACCACGACAACCAGTGACTTTCACGAGGGGCCACCTTTCCTTCTTTTTTTTTTAACTTTCTAATCTAATATTGTAATATTGGTCTCAAATTCAACCATCACTCTTCCTATTATATTCCAACAAGCTGATTTTTTACAACATTAATTAAATCATATGCCACCAAACGATACGGTTCAGTGGTTTTTATTTTATATTGACCACAACAGAGTTTTTTTTTTTAATTTTATTTTTCTACATAGAACAGACCACATTTAAAGTATTAAATTGTTCCAACCAACCTGACGCGTTCCAGTTGTAAATATACGTGCATAAAATGGATAAAAACTTATCACTATTTCATGCATTCTTTTTGGGATTTTTTTCTTTCTTTATGTGAAGTTGTTATATAATGATAGAATTTTTGTGCTTATTTTTTCTAAAAAAATTATATATATTATAAGGTGAAATATTATCAAATTGAAAAAAGACGAAAAAAAATTTCACTACTTGTGTGAAGTGTAGCTCTTCAATAAAATTTCTTTTGCTTATAAAAAAATCATAAAAAATATATTGAAAAAATTCATTTCTCTTTCTTAATATATTCTTTTTAATATAACTATACTGTATGGTATTTAATATATTTTATGTAAATCATATTAAATAGAAAAGGAAACTCTCCTGATTTAAAGACTTCAGTCTTACATAAATTTAATTTAATAATGAAATATATATTATCAGCTTCCATCACACAAAAATTACAAGTGGGGAACTTTTATGACTTTTTTTTTTATCATGGTGGCAGTGATGGACAGGTGGTAGTTGAGCTATTGGGTGGAACTGCAGAGCTGCAATCAATAGCAAAATTCATGGATTTGCAATTGGACAATGGACTGACCTTCTACGGCTACACCCACTGGATTTCATGTTTCTTCAGCATGAGGAATTTGTACCCTAAATATAATTTATAGAATAATTATATTTGAATATCTATATTAATAGTTTTTTTTCTGTTAATCATATCATATCATCTATATTTTATTTTTCTATTTTTCTTACCAGGTGTTTAATGGCACATTTAATCATCATCGCTCGATATTAATTACTTATTATTTTAAAACATCTACACAAATATTAAATTATTTAAAATTAAATTCCATTACTTCTATAAGGAAGAGTTGCTTATGATTAAAAAAAAATATTGTCTTCCCCAACATAAATAATTGAACTAAAGTTTTAACTGAAACAGTGTAAATAAAAAGGTTAAAAAATATTTTTAATCTTTTAAAATTGAGAATCTATCGTTTTAGTACCTCAATTTTACAAAGTATTTTTTTTAATCTCTCTTACCGTTAAAAAGCATCATAAATTATATATTTAAACTATAAAAAATCATTCAACAGGCATTGAAAAAATATTTTACGAATTTAAGAGTAAAAAAATATAAATTTTAATTTAAGAGATTAAAAATATAGTCTCATAATTTGAGAGAATAAAAAAATATAAATATGTGGGTCATTTAGAAGTTGTCTAAAATTACGTTGATGAAATAAAATTTATATGAATTGATTAAATATGATGTGATATTATTGGGTGTAATTAATAAAGATAAAAAATTCAAAATATATTATTTAAATTATAGATATTAGAGATGTTGTTAGGTGTCTGAGTATAATCTTTCTAATTTATTCCGACTTGACATGGACTGGTAGTAGGCACAATTAGGCATTGTATTCGGTATTCCGTTCTTGAAGATTTTCTTTAGTAAAAAAAATGAATTTATTTAACATATATTGATACTTTTATTTAATTATAAATTACTATATATTTAAAATAATTTTTAATTAGTTTACTATAAAAAAAAATAGTTTTACTACAATTTTTCAAAATAAAACTCTCAAATACATGCTAGTGTTTGTGCCCACATCTGTTCATTAATAGATTATAATTGCTAAGCATAACCTAACATATTAACCTTCTCTTAACAGGGCATGCAAGCAAACAAGAGCTACATACAACACAATAACGTTGGCTGTTCGCACAGTTTGGACATATAGATGGGTCTTCAACCCGTAATTTATATTAATCATTAATTTTTTCGTTACATATTAATCGTTAACTCGTTAAATCCAAATAAACACATTCTAATTGTATGTTTATCTTATACATCACATCGGTCAAAAATATATTTTGATATAATCCAATTAGTAAAAATATAACAAAAATAAGATAAAATAAAAAGTTAATGATGTTGTCAAATGTTCACCACCTGCTCAAGTGTTAGTAACACATTTTTTTAACATACTATTTTATTAATTAAAATTTATCAAAAAGTACAAGAAAATCAATAGAATTATTAAATATAAGGTGAGATTCATCAAAATTTATTGTTTCCAATAGATTTTAATAGTACTAAGAAATGTCTTTAAATGTGTCAATAAATGTGTTGTTAGTTGTTACATATTTGATATATAGATTCAATGTTAAGGTCCATTAAGAATCCAAATTATGAATTGTTGAAGATAATAATTGTCACGAAGATGTTGACATAATGAGGTTGGAGATATTGGCCAAGAATATCGGAGAGGATCTCCAACTGGTAGGGAGGTAAATTTACTATAAAAAAAGGTTGATTTCAGATAAAAAAATGTACACAATTCTTGTTCTCTCTATTTCCATTCACACTGTGCACACACCTCACCCCACTAGTTGAGTATTATTTCGTGCTATTTTTCTTCTATAAATACCTTAAGAGAGAACTTGATCTAATATCAAAATCACCAACATTCTTACTGGACATCTTGTTCACAAAAAACAGAACGATATTATTTTTTTTATGAAAGTTATGTTTGATATTGATTTACATTTCATACTCTTTTGTGTAAATTTTTTTTGACAAAATATAATTTTAGTCTCACAAGTCTCAATTATTTTTTATTTTAGTCTCAATAAAAATTTGATCCATTCTAATCTTTAGATTATTTTTCCGTTAGATTTTTTTTATTTACATCGTTAAGTTTTTTCTTTTAGACATTTTCATCTAGTGTATGCTTTGAAATTATTTGCAAATAAGTGAAAAAAAAATTCTTCTTGTGGGAAGCATACTGTTATGAAAATTAGTGTAAGAAATTAGAATTGGCAAACTTTCTGATACAATTTGTTATTGCACTTTCAAAGGTTGTGAAAGTTTTAATACTTGCTAATAATAAAGTCGTAGTAAGTGTGGTCATGATGGTGTTCCAGCATTTAGTTAAATAAAATTGTAATAAGATGCTAGATGAACATAATAGATAACAATATGGTGATTTGGGCATGAAGAATGAGCTCGATTGCTCAAAGTGTGGTCATGAATCAATAATTTTGAAAACAAAAATATAGTATCTCCTCTCCTAAGCATTGATTAAAGACAGAAGTACCGACAACATATCATAAATTATTAGAATTGTAGCTGATAAGGTTCTACATTAGGGTTATAAGCTTTTTCGTGTCAAGTGTGTTGTACGAGTTTTTCGAGCCCTGTCATGCTCGTGCCTAATAAAAAGGTTTCCTTGTACTGAACAAGGAGTTGCTTGTACCAACTTGCTGACAATCTTGGAGTTCTCTTCAGCGTCGCAAAATCCACATGATGGAATCCATATCTTACTGTATATCCATATATCCACTCAAAGGCGTCGATTAAGGTCCAGGCAAAGTATCCCCTCACATCTGCTCCTTTCCTGGAACCAAGAGTGGGTTGGGGAGAAATGAGACAAATATATTTGATTCTTATATGTTTGATTAGTCTCAAAGTAAACAGACATGATGGTGTTCCAGCATTTGGTTAAATAAAATTATAGTAAGATGCTATATGAATATAATAGATAACAATATAGTGATCATTGGAATCCTTGGGATTGGTTTTATGCATTTCCTATCCTGTTTTATATTCTTACCTTATTGCTGCTAACAGAGCCTCTAGGTGATCCACCATGTACTTGATTCTTTTAAAATCATTGAGATGTTCTTCCGAAGTGAAATTTGGATCAACTTCTTCGGCATATCCTATGAAATTTTTGCATTATCATCAACGAACAGAATGTATGTAAAAAAAAAAAAAGTTTAATATGTGTTGCTTACCATTTTCAGTTATGAAAATTGGAGTGTTGTTGTATCTATCTCTCACATATGTTACAGCCTTTTCCATGCCATCTGGGTAAATATTAAACCAACTAAATGGAGTCTGCAAAACATTAGAAGCTTCAGAATTGGTTAAGCATGGCAGAAAAGGTGATCAATCATCTTTGTAATGAGTTTGAGGGCACGTACAAGTTCACCGATACGGACACCATTCTTTTCTCCACTTTTCTTGTATGAACCCTCTGTTCTGGAGATCCCGGGTCCTTGTTTACACGCCGAGTACATGCAATCTTGGACATAGAAAGCCGTGTAGTAATTGACGCCAATGAAATCCAATCCTTTCTTGAGTTTCTCTTTTTCGTAGCTGGAAAATTTGGGCAAGAGGCTTCCAAGAACGTTCTCCATCTCTGTAGGGTACTTTCCGAATATGATTGGGTCCAAGAACCTGCATTGTAATAAAGTGTTTTTACTCTGGGGGAGTTGAGTGAACAATAGAAAATGTTATTATCAAGGGAGAACTAGTATTAACTATACCAATTGAAGTTGAATGCTCTTGCTCTTTCGGTAGCCAATTTGTCAGCTGTTGAATTGCTCATTGGTTCAAACCATTCATGTTGAAGGACTATACCAATACTTCCTTTTTGCTCAGTCTATTGTTTCATCCACAACGTATAAATTTTATTAAAAAATTGAAACTGATCAAATAATTGGGTTTTCAAAAAAGTTTTCTTATTAGGTGTTAGGTGTTATCATAATGTCTTTCTTGTCTTTAAGGATACTTAAGTTATGATACTGAGAACAGAACAGCATCACATTACCTGGTATTTAGTTCTATAGATATCAACTGCAGCTGCATGTGACAGGATAACGTTATGAGCTGCTACAAAGGGCTCCTTTTCTGAGTCTCCTTCACTGCATTTAGCCATTGCTAATTGGCCAGAGCAACGGCATGGAGGATATATACCTGAACGGTAACCAAGTGGCACTAGGAAATTCGGCTCATTGAATGTGACCCAGTACTTAACTCTGTCACCAAAGGTTTTAAAACATAGGTCCGCATAAAAAGCAAAATCTTCCCTGCTCATTAAAAAACATGAAATTTAGGAGCTCGTATGATCAATGTGGTATTGAAACCTCTTCATGTAAAGTAGAAAACTGGTTGCTTACTGTAACTGGGGACTTAGCCAACTCCCGTATCTGTCTTCAAGCTCTTGGGGAATGTCATAGTGACTAAGAGTCACAAAGGGTTGGATCCCTGTTGAGAAAAGAAGATCCATGTCCAATAAATTTTTATTCTCAAAGAAAGAGTAATGTTCGTTACATGGGTTTTCCCTCACTAATCTCACTGTTAATTAACCAATTGTCAAACTTATTACTTAATCATATATTTTGCTTGCTGGTAAGGTGTGCAAGGAAAATTCTCTGGGTAACAATCATTTTCCTAACGAAAATAAAAAAATTGAGTTACCTTTGAGTAGTAGAACATCAATTAGTCTGTTATAGAACTCGATGCCAGCATGGTTGGGCTCTCCAAATCTACCCTCTGTTCAAAATCATATATACCAAGAATCTGTTACAATCTTAGTTGGAATGTTTATTTCACTTTTAATAATGCATAGGATAGGAGCATACTTGGTAGAATTCTTGCCCATGACAGGGATAGCCGGTAGCTGTTTACTCCCAAAGTTTCCATTAAATCTATATCCTCCTGTGTCAAAATCCACATTGAAATTATGAAAATTATAATTGCTTTTGCATTTTACGCTGAATTCAAATGCAATAGGCTATCGAGTTAGGTCCACATGATGTAAGTTTGAAGGAGAAGGAGAAATGTGTTAATTGCGAGTATCTAGAGATTATTATTCAATTTGAATAGTTGTAAATTATAATACATAAAGTGAAACTCATTCTTCTAAAACTCTTAAAAAGTCATTATTGGTATTGTCTTTTTTTATTTTGAGAAAATTATCTATGATAAGGTATTTATTGTTTAGAAAATTTCGATTTAACTAAAGATTTTATTACCTTTAGAAGTGCAAAGACCTTTTAAAATGTTTTATGCTATTAAGATTGCTTTTTTGGTGTACATATGTTATTATGACTTGATATTTATTATTTTGAAATTATTAGTAAATTTAAATAAAATGCACTGATGTGATGCCATCCAGTTATAAGTTATGTATAATAAAATTATTCGCTTTTATAACAATTATTTTAATTTTTTTAGATAAAGTGATTTTAAATTAATTAATATTATAAAAAAAATATTATTAACAGAGAATGAAATTAAACTAATTACTAAATTGAAATGCCAGTGATCAAGCATTTTGAATTTCCTGCTTAAACCCGACGGTTCCTAGTTCTCTACATAGTTTTACATCGTTAGTACTTAGTCGTAAAACAAAAAATTTCAATTTCTTTTATCAGTAGAAATTAAGATAACTATTGAAAGGTTAACAATAAGTCAACGGCCATCATGCTCAATTTGAGTATTATCTTGGATCTCTGCAATGCCAACATGATTAAATTATTGGCTGGATTGCTAATGAAGCTATGCAAATAACTCGATATTCGTTGTGAACAAGTTCATAAAATCAGTTACATATATTTTTTCCCCATTAAATTATTGGGTACCAAAAATAAGCTAAATCATAGCCTAATACTGTACCAGGCAGCGATTATAATGATCAGAGGCGATATCCCCATTGCTTCCATCAATTATTATACTTCTACCTGCAAATAGTCATTGATTAAGAAAAAATCCATTTTATTGAACAAAAGATGAGCCGAAAAAAGAAAATACGAAAAGTGAAAAGGTGAGCAAATTAAGTTCAATAATAATATTAACACCTGGTCCGTGAGTGTAGTTATCCCAGTTGCTCGGTCCTTTGCCGTCACTCTTGTAAGCTCCTTCATACTGTAAATTATTGATATTTCGTAATAATTAATTTAAAAGTCATGTTTAAATAGTATATATAATCTTATTGGGTGCTGTTAATGTAAGTGGGAGTGAGTGAGAAAGAAAAGTGTTTGTCAGCATGAAAATGAAGAGAAGGTGAACCTGGTAAGAGGAAGAAGCAGTGCCAAAGAGGAAATCGGTGGGCAAGGAAGATAGATCCAATTCATTTGAGAGTACTGCTGTTGCTGTCACTGCTAACAGAGGAACCAACAATATTACCACAAATACACTGGAAGACAGCTCCATTGCTGTTACCTTCTAGTTCTCGATACACTAAAACTATGGGCTAATATATCAATATATAGTTCTTTTCTTGGTTTAACAATGAGGTATATCCGTATATGAAGTTCTTTCCTTTCACCAGGATCATTCATCTCGTAACTTTATATGTCAATATCAACATTATGAACTCATTTTTAATCTAAATTAATTGAGGTGGATGGTAAATAAATTTAATAATAAATTTAAAATAAAATAAAATAAGAGAAAGAAAAAAAGAAGTTAAAATAAAAGAAAAGTAAAAAGAGAAAGAGAGAAATAAAGAAAAAAATAATTTTAAAAAAAGAAATGAAACATAAGCATATTATTAGATTTAATCTTTCATGGTAAACTATCTCAAATCTTTTATCAAATATTTTCATTTATTATTTTATTGATTTTTATATAATCCCACCTTGATCTTAACATTCTTATCTTATTTCTAATAAGTATAAATCGAAAATCAAACCTAAATCTTAGTTAATGAACTCAACTGTGAATTACTTGTCAAACAACGTTTGAGTTTTGATATATAATATATAATTCTAAACCCGTGTAAAGCGTGCAGAAGAACGTTTATACTAATTTTGTTATTTTACAGAGGAAGCAGCATTATCACTTTGAGTACAAATACAGTGGAAGCTACTCGATGGCCGTCAACGTCTCAACGATGGCCTAATATATAATATATAGTTTTATTAAACCCGTGCACAGCGTGCAGAAAAATGGTTATATTAAGTGTTTATTTTATCTTAATTAATGAATCGGTCTAGTTGAACCCGTAATTGAATCAATATATTTTACAGCATAAATATGTTTGTTAAATCCCAACTTCATAAATTTTAAAATATTTTAATGAGTAATCTAATAAAAAATCAATGAAGAAGGAAATAAATTCAAAATTCCTTTTGATACTTTGGAACAAGTAAATATTAAATTTGATGCTTATTTGGACTCAGAGTCAAATAAAGAAGAAAGAAATAGAAATTAAGAATTAAAAGTGATAAAAATAAAAGAAAAATAGCATGAGAAATATTAATTATTTGGATAGATAAAAATAAAAGGGAATAAAATGAAAAAAAAAATCCCTATACTTAAACAAGCAGTGAAAAAAAATTAGTTAAGAAATATCTTTACACCAATTAAAAATATTTTTTATTTGATTATTTTTCTTCATATAAAATTATTTATTATTATTTTGAAAAAGATATTTTATAATTCTTTTTTTAAAATTTTAAGAAACATAAAAGGAAAAAAACTTATTTCGTTCGTATTTCATTCAAAATTGAAGGAAAGTGTTTTCTCGTAAATATCACAAAAATAAATTCTATTCTTATTTTTGCTCAAGCAACATTAAAAAAATGATATTTCTAAATCATCTATTTAACGGAAAGGTAAATTGTTAAAGGAAAGAAAGTGTCCCCAATCAACGTATAAATTAGTTGGTAGAAATTGTTGGAACTTATTTAAAAGTTTAGAATTCGAATAACTACATTAAAAATTGATGGAAAGGAAGGACTTAGCTGTCTTATCCATCCTGTGCAAATTCCGAATAGCAAGCATATGGTATTTCATAGCAAATTAATCCAAGTTTTTCATTCTAGGCTCTGGACTTACTAATGTTCGAAGCTCGGTAGTTGCCTTGTTCCAGATTCCCTTTTCTCTGCCATGTTCGGGCACAATGCTATCAGTTAATTTATAGTTTTCAATGAAATGCTTGTACCAAATTGCTGATAATTTTGGAGTTCTCTTCAGCGTGGAAAAATCAACGTGGTGAAGTCCAAAATTCACTGAAAACCCATATAGCCACTCAAAGTTGTCGAGCAAAGACCAGGCAAAGTAACCTCTCACATCTGCTCCTTCCCTGATCACATGACCAACACAGAAATCCTTAGCTATTCTCACAAGAATGGGATGATTTATCTGTTCTTTTTGTCTAAAAATATTTGTCTAGTGCTATACTTATATGGGAGGAAATATTTCTAGTGATTTATAGAGTTTGTACCTTATTGCTGCCATTAGATTATCTAAGTGACCAGACATGAACTCTATTCTCTTAAAATCATTAATATATTCTTCCTCGGTAAGATCTGGATCATACAAAACGCCATATCCTGCAAAAGTTTGGGTAGTCAGAAACGCTCAGAGACTCGATAAACGATTTTAACGTGCTCTGCTTACCATTTTCGGTAATGAACATTGGAGTGTTATTATATCTGTCTTTTAGATACATAACAATATTCTTCATGCCTTGTGGGTAAACATTGAGCCAATCAAACGGAGTCTACAAAACAATATAAGTTTTAGAACCTGCTTCGTTATGCAAGATTAAAGTGTGAGGATCATCAGAAAAGATAGAAATAGTTACAAGCTCTCCAATTGCAGTTTGTTGATATAAACCCTCTGTTGTGGAAACTCCTGGCCCAGATTCACACACTGATGATAGGCAGTCTCGGACATAATAACTTGCATAGTGGTTTATGCCAATGAAATCCAGTCCTTGCCTCAGTTTTGCTTTGTCAATACTGGAAAATTTAGGTAAGGAAGCTCCTAGAATCATCTCCATCTCTTTTGGGTACTTACCAAATAAGATTGGATCCAAGATCCTGCATTATTACAGTGGAATATTTGTTTCTATCTGATAGAATCAAATGTCATACCAGCTTTGCATGGGAATTGAATTAGCTGTGATTTGTGAACAATATTACAGATATTATAGATTGATTTAGTTTATTTATTTATAGAGATTTATTTAGTTGGTTATAGTTAGTTAGGTAATTAGATAGATGGTTAGTGGTTAGTTGTACACTACGACTCTCGTATATAAAGCTAGATGGATGCTCAAATTTATTTATTTTTCCTTGTTTTATCAATGATAAAAGTTCTGATTTTGAGTTTGATGGGGAATGGATCTGAGAAAGAAAAAACGAGAGAGAAATCTGTATTTCTGGTAAATATCATCTGAGAAAATCAGGGAAAGTTTGATAGAAACTTAAAAAGTGAAGAAATGAAATAGAAGGTGAGAGAAAAAGAGTTCCCTCAGTTCAGAAGGAATAGATGTTCAAGTCATGTTGAATGTCAAGGCTTTTTTTTTTTTTTTTATATCAGTAAATGTCAAGGCTCTAATACCATGTTAACTTGAGAAACATGATAAAGCCCAAGAAGAGAGGATTTCTGAGAATTTGAGAGAAAATCAGAACTTCTATTATTAATAAAATGAGGAAGAAGATACAATTGAGAATCCACCTACTTTTACATACAAGAGAGAGTCCAACTAACTAACTACTAACTATAACCGACCAAATCAATCTATCTATCTCTAATATCTGTAATTAATCAACGATGAAAGTTTACCAATTAATGCTGAATGATTGTGCTCTTTCAGTAGCCAATTTATCTGCTGTGGAATTGCTCAATGGCTCAAACGAGTCACAGTGTAGGACAATGCCGATTTCCCCTCCCTGCTCAATCTGGATATGGCATTAATAATAAAGCAAGTTTATAATGTTTTGGACGAGTGTTCCGTACTACTTTCCACTTTGATTTGTATAACCAGCATCGTAATTTATGGCTTAAATGGTAATTCAAAAGATTTGAATCCCTATCAAGAATGCTGGAATTTTTTTTATAGGGGTTAGTGTGATCTTCTAATCAAATTACCTGGTATTTGTTTCTATAAATATCAACTGCAGCTGCATGTGATAGGATCATATTATGGGCTGCCACAAAGGGCTCTTTCTCTGAATCTCCCTCACTGCAATCTCCAAATTTGCTGGAGCAGCGCAATGGTGGGAATATACCTAATCGGTAAGCAAGTGGGACTAGATAATTTGGCTCATTGAAGGTTACCCAGTACTTTACTCTGTCACCAAAGGATTTGAAACAGATATCTGCAAATAATTTAAAATCTTCCCTACAAATATCAAAATAGTTTTAGTACCATTGTCCCGTTTTTCAATTCAAAGCCAAAATCTCCTAGAAAAACAAATGCCAATTAGGATGTTAGCTATCTAGTACATGAGGAACTATGGCAATTTTATTGAAATCTAAGCAAAATGAATCCGAGTAGTAGTTGCTTACTGTGATTGGGGACTAAGCCAACCTCCGTATCTGTCCTCAAGTTCTTGAGGGATGTCAAAGTGGAATAATGTTACAAACGGTTGGATCCCTGCGAGTTGCACAGTTGAGAACAAATGCAGGTAAAAGAAATTGAAATTGTGTCTCGCAAGTCATAGCACAGGAAAATTGAAATGATGGAATCAAACCTTTGAGTAGCAATGCTTCTATAAGTCTGTTATAGTAGTTGATACCTGCCAAGTTTACTTCTCCGAATCTTCCTTCTGTTCACAATCATTGCAAATTCTTCTTGTAAATTAACCACAGTGTACATGTACTTAGTATCTTCTAAGCCGATACATCAGTCAGATTTTGTTAATGCAAGAAGCTTACTTGGTAGAATTCTTGCCCATGATATTGAAAACCGGTAGCTATTGACTTTTATAGCTTCCATTAGATCAATATCCTCCTGTTTTTATTACAAATTGAAATTGGGAACATCAATTGAAATTTGCTCTAGAGCTCAAATAAATATAGAATCCAATGCTCATTTTATCTTTTGGTATGTGAAAGAATTAAACCGGTAAGAAAATATTAATCATACAATAAATTTTGATATATGTCATGTGTCGCAATTTGCAATTTTATAAATCTCTTTCTAAAATATGGAGCATTTTAATCTGAAAATTTTTGTGCACAAAATGTCACAGTACATATAAATTTTTATGCATAACTAATCGCGATTTACAAATATGATCTACAAAACTGAACTTTATTATGTTTACCAGATACCGGTGGTATTGATCAACAGCAACATCACCATTGCTTTCGTCAGATATACTACCTGCAATATATGGACTTAGGAAAGTTGAAGCTTGAACAGAAAAAATGTAAAACTAAAAGAAAATCACAATTAGAATACAAAAACTGGTTTGTGAGGTGTTGATCTGATCACCTGGTTTGTGAGTGAAGAGATCCCAGTTGCTTATCCCTTTGCCATCAGTCAAATAAGCTCCTTCATACTATGATTGGAACACAAATTAAGACTTCAGTTAAGTTCTTACAGCTGCTCCGAAATAAGGGAATAGTGATTGGTGAACACACAAGAAAGAGAGATAAGCATGCGCATGAAGATGATGGGAAATTAAACCTGGTACGAAGAAGAAGCAGTGCCAAAGAGAAAAGGTTGAGATTGATGTAATCCCTGTGACTGTGAGATTGGTGTGAGAGAGCATATGAATATGAAGAGGAACAAGAGTATCTCCACAACTGACATGTACAAAGCCCCCATTGCATTGTCCTGCTTCTCTTCTCTTCTCTTCTCAATGTCAACAATGGAGTGTTCTTATTCGTACAGTTAGAACTACATATGCTAACAGAGTGTGACATGGCTCAGACAACTTGCTAAGTCAAAATGGATGGAGAAAGGAACCAAACCAACAACACCCACCCACCGCAAAAACAGGTGCATGATAAAATTGACAGAAAATACTAAAATAATTTTTTTAAACCATTATTTCTAAAAAAAAATTATAAAATTTAAATTAGAAGTTTAATTTGACCTTTTTATAAGAATCAATCTAAATTGTTTATATTAATTTTTTTTCACAAAACTACCCTTAATTATGAACATTTTTTTAGTTCAATAAATAATAAGTGAAAAATATTAATACTTTAGTCTTTTTGGGAGTTTAACTTTGTCTTTTACAATGAATATTTTACTTTTAAGAACCTTATTTTGACTATTATATATATATATATAGCCATAATAAAAAATAAGAAATAAATATATTGACGATGAAAATATTGGAAAAACTAAAACTAATAAAAATATTTTTTAAAAATAAAATATAAATATGTCTCATTAATGTTAAGAGTAATCTTAAAAAAATATTAATTTAATATAATTTTAATATCATTAACTAATAATTGAATTTAAAATGCTGGAGGAGTATAATTTTTAATCATATTTGAAATGATTTTTTTTAAGTTCAAATAAACGACCTTTGCGCGTGAATTATATTTTAGATGACATATGTATATTAGTTAATAACCTCAATTTTAGTTTAGTTTTTTAGTGGTTATACTTATATTAATGACCATTCATAAAGTAATTTTAATATTATTTTTTAATTTTTAGGGTTAACTCGCGTTAATTGCTTATTGTTAATATAATATTTTTTTTGCTTATTATGATATAAGTATCAAATATCTAATGAATTTATAAAAAAACTATTCTAAAAAAATAACCATCACTTTTAGTAAAATTTCTCTTTTCATATTTTAACTTTTAATTATATTTTTTTCATTCGTAATATTAGAACTTGAAATATGGGAACACACTTCTATTCATATTTTTAACAAAAAATCATAAAAATTGAATAAAAATACAATTTATTTAGAATAACTCACATTCTGCATAAGTAAATCCTTTTGATCCAAATTAAAATAACATTAGTCGTCTATATTATAATTTAAAACTGAATTAAGATAATATCAATAATACTAATAGTTCAATACCACAAGTATTATTATTATCTATTATAATATTATTGGATAATATGATTAGTTTATGGAGCTAATCCTGCATATCAAGAAAATTGATGAAGGGACATTCCCTTTACAAAAGTTAATGAAAGGGCCCGGGGATTTTATCTTATTCCCTTTATAACCTTTTCAAAATAACGAAACATATTGAAATTATAAATTATAAAGTTTTTTTTATTCTCTCTTTGAAAATAGATTTTAACTAATTTAAAATTTGATCGAACAATAAATAAAATTTTATTAATAATTATTTTCATCAAAAATCACATTTAGATTTTACTTGAAAAATACAATCTTATTTTCAATATATTAATTACTTATACTTAATCACTTGATTAATAATATTTTAATTTTTTTATCTTAACTTTTCAATTCATTGAATAATATCAAAATAATTCAATGTTATCTTCAACGTGAATTATAAATTATGCACAATCACTTCATTATAATAGTCTGATAGTCCTGCCTGACAACAAGGTTTATAAGGACTCCCCAACTAACTTTTATTTTGTTTACTGTCGTTTAAATCTCTAAATTTCTTAGATTTTTTATTTTTATGTATAGAGTTTTACTAATTGATCACCGTCTCTTAAATTTTTTTATTCTGTAATTTTTATTTCCATCACCACGGAGACTAAAAATAAGGATACTTTTTTTTAACTAAAACCAATACAAAAAATTTGGGGACTAAAAATATATATTTTAAATTGGAAAACTAACCCTTTTATTTTTGTAACGTTTTGAAGAAAAATATTATATTTTTAAATGTTTTTTTTTGGAAATAAATCAGGAATAAGATTTTTTTAAAAATAAATTACAATTTAATTTTATAGTTTTAAACTTTTATAACGTATTTTTATTTTTCTTCCACTTAAGTACTAACCTCTATTGAAATTTGAATTACAGTAAAAATAATAAATTCTGTTAAATTGAAATATTAAATTTCATTTTAATCCAAATATAGAGAAGTTTCTAGTGACCGAAAAGTTTTAAATTAGGAGCAGTATGGTATTTTTCTAATTTCATCTTGGCCTCATTCAATCAACAATTCGACATATATCTAAAACATTATTGGTGTTTGATAGTATTTCATGAATGCGAGTTACTACTCTGCGAGATTGTGAAATTAGTCAAGAAACCTTTCATATACTCCCAGGCCCAGCCTTAACATCAGCATTTAACAGTTCTGTCGCAGCATTCTTGGTTACTGCAATATATTCTTCGCAACCTCGGATTATAGGAAAGAAACAAAAAGCTCATCTACTCTACACTGAAAACCAGATCAAATGGTGATTAGAAATGCTATGACTCTGGCCTCCAAGGAAGCAGCTTCTTGTCCTGCTGACCACATTATGTATGTACTTTCTCAGTGACATCATGATCACTCATCAGTGACACCAGCTGGAGCTCCAGTCATGAGTTACTTGGTGTTACATAACAGCTTCTAAACTACACCTTATTGTTTAGCCTGCTCAAAAAATCAACAGAAAACTATCAGCTGTATCGTAATTCATAAATATATTGAGTCTCTTTTCTACAAGTAATTCTAGAAGAAAAAAATAAGATGAGTTTTTCCATAAATTAAAATAAGTTCTACATTAACTCATTTTTAGAAGTTCCTTAATATAATTTCTCTAAAAGATGAAATATCATCTATAAATTAGCTAATGAAAAACTCATTTTAACTTATAGAGAAATTAGTTTCATTTTTTTTCTTATTACTTTCTTCTTATAGAAGTATTTTTAGAGAAACTTACACTCGAAGACCCATATTGTTATCCTAATCGAGGAGTAGACAATTTTTTTTATGAGGAGCATACTATAAATAAACATATGAGAAGAGCTACTAACATACTATTTACCACACTCCTTCAAATACACTATTACTAATAAGTTAAAATTTATTTAAAACTACAAAATCAAGATAAAAAATAATTAAATGTAATATAATAAATTGTCATTTAAAAAAATATTCAAACAATAAGAGCGAAAGTGTTAAAAAATAGTGTGTATTAGTAGCATTTCTCATAAACATAAACAATAATAATCTCGTGATTATGGTCATTCATCCAATCACATGTTAGACATTAAACAATGGAAATACCCACTTGCAAAGCAGCAATGGTAGTAGAAGTTTATGTTCACTCACTCATGAAATTCAAATTTTTCTCGTAAAGTTCGTAATAAAAAGGGTAAATAATCATTTTCGTTTATAAATGTGTAAAACGTTAATAAATTTGTCCTCGAAAAATAAAAATTCAAATTTTTGTCCCTGTAAGTGAAAAAAGTGTGACCAATATATCATTTCGTTAACTTCCGTCAATTACCGTTAATTAAAATAGCTTACGTGATTCAGGAACAAATTTGTCAGCTTTTTATCAAAAATATAATTTAATATTCATATTTTTTCTTTTCTAATCATTACAAGCATAAAATTATAATAAACACTTAAAAATTATAAAAACAAGTATAAAATTATATTTGTCACAATTTTTTCATTTTGAGGGACAAAAATTTGAATTTTTATCTTTCAGAGATGAATTTGTTAACACTTTACACATTTAGAGACGAAAATGACTATTTACCCTACTAAAAAACACAAAAACATATAAGTTTTCTTCGGATCAAGGACAAATGAGGTCTCCTGCTCACCCTATTGTTGACTTTGCATGAATAGATTAAATGCTATAACTTTCACTGCTTGAAGGACAAATTAGGTGTCCTGCTCACCCTATGATTGCCATTTTCCCTTGTTGAGAGATATGAAAATTTCGTAATCACTGCTTTTAATTTGTTTCAAACAGACAGATAATATACAGTATAAGTAAACAAAAATAGAAGAAACGACATTGTACCTGTGAATAGAAGGAGGTACCAAGAATTGCAATGGCGGCTCCAAGGGCATTGACGGGCTGAATTGGTGTGTGGAAGATAAGGATAGAAGAGACAATTACCGAAATTCTCTTCATTGTGTTCCCTATGCTGAATGTTAAGGGAGAAATCTGATCAAGAGACATATAAGAGACTTGATTGTACAAGTGGTAGAAGACACTCTGGGCAGCTACCCACCTGTAAAAATTAAAAACCAGTAGTTAATTAATTTTAAACATTTGATGAAGAAAAGTGTTTGGTTTTAACTTGGCAGGCAATCAAAATAGGAGAACAATTTGGGTCCATAGAACATTACAAAAGCAATCATAAATTTAAGGCAAAAGAAAGACATTCAAAGGCTGTGAATCAAATTTGCTAATATCAATATAATAAAATGTACGACGAATCCATTAGCAATTCTTTAGGACATAGTCAATTATTTGACTTGTTAGAAGTAAATCACCTTGCTCATCACACATTATTTCTTATTGAAGAATGTTTCTCATTCTAGAAAACGGTTTACAATTGCCAGTTCTGAGACCTGTGTGTGCCTAGTGTGTGTTCTTAAATATTTATTTATATTCTATATAAATCCAACTATGCATACATGCACACAGGCACAAATCTAAAATTACAGTTCCACCAATTTGAAGAGAGACAGAATAGAAAAATAAATTAACAACATGCTGAGATTTGTAGATTACTATACTTACCAAACAAAATTGGGACCAATTTCAGACAAGGCTGTTTGCCAGCCTGCAGCCCACATCTTTGGGCCCTCCACAGCAATGGCAAAAGGCGTGAGAATCAATAGAGACAATATGGAAAGACAAGTATAGTAATTCATTCCACTAACAGACATCCCTTTCATTCCCTTCTTTGAGAATATATTCCGAAGGACAAAGGCCAAATTGGAAATCATAGCCCCCATAAACCCTGAAACTTGTGAAGAGGTTTTCTTAAAGCATTGAACTCTCACAAGGATTTGATGAACTAAACTAATTACAATTTCAACATCCTATCAATCCTATCCACTAGAATAAAATATAGTCACTATTTGTCTGCATCTAAATTTCAACCATGTAATCACTTAAATCATTAAATAGGTTTACCGATCATATTGAAATTGAGCTCCGTCACAGCAGCAAGCGCACAACCTCCTATAATTGGCACCAGTGAAAGGTAAACTTGCACGGGGAATGCTTCCCCTAGCAAGAACGTTGATACCAGGACACTGAATGCAGGTTCTGCACTCTTGATGATGTGGGTAAATGAAACTGCAACTTTGGACATACTCACGGTAGCTGCAACATGCCCAATTGTATGTAACACCGCGACCTGCACTCCCAAAGTTTCAAATTCCCCATTGTGTACTAATTGACATTAATGTTTGACGATTATGATTTCTTTTACCCCCTAATCTCTTCACTATTTTGCCTCATGTTATACACCTCAGCTTTTGAAGAAGTTTGAAGAAAGAGCCTCTATAACAATTAGATGTACAAAGTTAATTTTATAGCCTTCTTATAAAAGTTTATCTAGAAATAACATAATGATTAGTTGTGGAAAGCAATGAAATTTTGCTTACAGGAAAGAGGGCCTTCCAGAACTCGAAATCAAGTTTTGGGAGCTCAGCAACCTTGGTGGCCCATGAGATTAACATGATGAGAGAGCCAGCAGCAAGAGACAAAGTGGAAGTAAGCCATGGGTAAGGAAAGGCATTGAGAACCTTCTTGTTGTATATGTTGAAGACCACATTCAAAGCCCACCAGGTAGCAAAATACAAACCAATTTTGATCCTTTGAGTCGCTTCTATCCCTGCTTGTTCATCAATGTTAAGCTCAAGTGGGCGTGACCTATCAGCTTCATAGGCCTGGCACTCTGGAACTCTCCTTCTTCTGAGTTTTGATGACAATGCAAAGTTCTCAGTGGATGAAATATAAAGAGGTTGGAGGGAAGAGAGGGTGGTTTGTTGAACATTGTGGATAGAAGGTAACGTGCAGAGTTGAGGCCTTGGAACATGACTAGAGGAAGCAGGGTATGTCAGAGGCAATGGTGTGTACTTCACCAAGGACATCATATTCATGATGCTATAGGCTTGGTTTGGGTGCGTGTGTAAAACAAGAGGTGAATCTGTAGGAGAAAAGAGAAGGGAAGAATAATAAAGAATGTGTATTGATAAGATTTATGTGTTATGTTAGTGTTAATGTGCTGGCTTGTTGAAGGTTAAAGTGAGACAATGTGGAGTACAACGATTATAGCGAGGAAGGGAAATGAAGATGAAGCAGTGGCGAGGGAAAAGAGGTTGGTTACCTTGGGGAAGGAGGGAGCGGGTTTTCCTGGGAGCGAGCGAGCGAGTTTATATATATAAAGTGGACCAAGAACCAGTTGGAAATCCCTCCATATCTATATAACACCATATTCAATAAATCTTGATAATATCAAATATATAAAAAATAAAATATAAAAATTTCAAGATTTTTAAAATTTTATCTTTGACTTTTGATAATATCATATTTATTTTAAAAAAAATGAAGATAACATTTTTAAGGATTTTTAAAAATATGAGAATTAATTTATATCTATTTATTATTCTTGAGAGAAGTTATATCCCTCCACTGTATAAATGAAGGGTTTGCGAGGAATTGTGGAAAATAAGTGAGATCTTTTAAGAATTAGAGAATTTTTGTAATCTTTTTTAAGAAAAAAGAATTATATTTTCATTATAATTGATGAATGTTTAAGAAATATTATAAATCATCCTGTTGGATAAGATTGAAATAATTATAATCCTACTTCATAGTTAAGGAGATTAAATATTAAAAAAAATGGTAATATTTTTCTTCTCTTACTTTTTTAATTAATTTTTCTTATTATCCATGTTAATCAAGTTGAGAGGAAAATTTATTCTTTGTATTTCTCAACACTACGGTACTACAATTACAAGGTGAAACACATATTAGAGTATCTTTAGTGTTAGGTCCCAAATTAAATATATTAAGATCTGTGACAATTACAAGGTGAACCCATAATGTCACGTAAGATTGAAGATTTCTTAAGATTTGTGACATTTTTTCCTTTATCAATAGATCCCAAATTGAGATCTTAGATAATTTTATTGGGTCCTACATGGACCCTACTTTTAAATATTTAAAATTTAATTAAATTAATTTTAATTAATAAAGAATGAAAAAAAAATATAAATATTAATAAAGCATATATTTAATTTTAAGTAATTAATTTTAACTTTTAATTTAATTTTTTTTATTTTTTTTCATCCCGTCACATAAAAAATCATTTTTTTAACTCTGTACAAATTTTTAGGTTATTGTGAAAAAACCGGATCTCCACGTAGAGATCTGTATTTCCTCTTTAGTGGTGAATATGGAAAAGGAGAAATATTCAACTGAAGATCCCTCCCCAAAATCTCCACTAAAGTTGCTCTTAGGCCACACACAACTAATCATCCTTCGGGATCGAGAGTTTTTCTAGAACGATAGACCGTTATTAATAACAAATTCTCACCTAAATGCTAATGAATTTGGATTCAAATAATTACAAATTAAAAAACGTATCATTTTACATGATTGATACTCCCTTCATTCCAAATTAAGTCACTATTTAAGGATTTTTCTTATTGTGTTGGTAAGGTTTTTTTCACAAAAACTAAGGAGTACGATTACTCCAATAGTATTTATTTAGGAGTTTATTTTACTAAACTCTTTTTATTACTTTCTATAAATTTGTTAAGTATTTCAAGACAATAATAATATTTATTAAAGGTAAAATTGGAATAAAAATTTAAACATTTTATTCATAACTTAAAATGTCCATCTAATTTAAAATGCTAAAATATCAATCAATTTAGAACGAAGAGAGTAAATAGCTATTTGGTAATTCTATAGTTGAAGAATATCTTTGATATCCACAAGCTTAATTACGATTTTTTAAATTGCAAATCGGAAAATGATTATTAACAGTGCAAGCTAGCAGCGACAAAGAAACAGTATCAACTGATATGTTAATTTTGCCTTGCTAGCTACTTATCTTCAACCCGACCAAAATGGTCACTGTTTGTATGATTATTAGAAGTTAAAACAACACAGCAATAATTCTGCTCAACTTGTTGCTTCTGCCCATTCCACACTGCAAACCCCATTGCAACTGGTTCATGGGTCTTAACTCTTGAAATCTGTTTCTAAAACGACAAGTCACAAGAGTTCATTGATCGGGGTACGTGTAAGAAAATAAAATAACTTAAAAAATCTAAACGATAAAAAAAACAGCAAATTATGTAGATTCGGAATTCATCCTCTCTTGTTACATATTATGTAAACATTTTGGGTGCATCGGTCTTTTCTGAAATTATATAAATTTTAATTATTATGAAATTCTATTTATTTAATTCATGTAAAGAAAAAGATAGAGGTAAAATTTTCATATGGCAAGATAATGTGAAAAATCACTGCATTCCCATTTAAGTTACGTGCAAACTTGGTCATGTTAAGTAGCACACGGTGACACTGATTAGCAATGTTTTTAGCCATTGCATGCACAAGTTTTTCATGCTACATTTCTCTTTAGTTTTCTGAGATATATGGACGAACGGGGGATTTTTGAGGATTCAACATATAATTCATTGACGGCGACTAGTATAAGGAATTAAGGATACGTGCATGTGATTTGGGTTTGGCACAGAGTGGATTGGAAAGTGCTAGAGCCTAGAGTTTTTGGTTGCATTTGGGAAAGGGTAGGTTCCTAGCCTACGGGTATCATCAGTTTGGACGGAACGGTATATCCATAACCACGAGAAAAATGTTATTTAAAAAGTTAAGCGTTAAGAATTTCATTCTTTTGAAACCAGATAACAGTCATTTTAATATAATTTTCATAAGAAAAAGATTTCATTAAAGCCTGAATTAATCATAAGTTTTGCCTAACTCAAACCACCAATACAAGTTACAAAGTGATTTTAATATAATTAATTTTAAATGTATATTTACATTATTCTTTCTTTCTTTCTTTTTTAATGTTGATCTACCTTTAGTAAATATAAATTTTCTATAGCAACAAAACTAATGGCTAAAATAGAAATTTATTGACGTAAACTTAGTTTTTAGAAGAAAGAAAATATTTCAACACGTTATAATTTTGAAAACGTATTTCAGAAGAAGGTGATCCTTAGCATAATAGTTAAATTGCTGCTTTGTGAATTGTGACTAGGTCACGGGTTCAAAATTTTGTTTGTTCTTATGTTAGAAATAAACATCAAAATTGTTTTCGCACTCCATTTTGGCCCGAACTATCTTTAACTTGTTTCCACATTCAACTATCTCAATGATTTTTGTTTAACAAAGCAAAAAGGATTTTATTAAACTATCTAAATGATTTAGTTCAACAAAAATTACTTCTTGACGTTAATTTATATTATTGATGCTAGATTGTTTACAAAAGAATAGTAGATAAGGACTGCTAGCATGAAACTAGCTTTGGATTGTTCTGTAGAATCACCACGCGAAAAAAGCAGATACAAAGATGTCTTGGTTACACCCATGAAGATTACTAAAAGGAGGTTCTAAAGCTAGAAGTGCAGAGCCATATTTTTTTATTAAAAAACAAAAAAAAATAGTTAAGGAGTGAGAATAGTGAAAAAGAATGTGAGAATAACAACGGCCAGATGTCTGAATGTCTGATGTTGAGAATTAGATTGGTCTGATACAAAAGTTAAAATAATGGATCCTGGACTACTGGGTATGGGTTTTTCGGGCTCTAGATTCCAGGGATCCAACATTGTTTGGGTCGATGTCGTCGCCATGATAATTACTATTCTTATTTATTTAGTTTCAATTAATTTAGGATTTTTTTTTAAAAGTTCCCAAGAAAATGCTCTTAAAGAAAAATAAAACAATCTAAGAGATGAAAATTAACTCTAGATCCTTAACCACTTTGACGATCACATTGAAAGAATGTAAAATGTTCTTTGAACAATAAAATGAGACAATAAAAAGATTTTGTGATGTATGTATAAAAAATAATGAATAAAGATTTTTTTATGTACCAATACCAATAATGAATAAAGTCATGAAGATAATTATATATAACATCAATTTTTTTATTTTAAAAAAAGTAATGCAATCGTTACCTTCGACACAAATACTAGCAAAACTTTTTTATGTGGGACTTGATTCATTTTGCAATCAATTTTGACTAGGTTCCCTAAAAAAATTAATATTTGTTTTCGATGAGACAAGACTCCTGTGTCATGCTTTGAAATGATTAGTAATAAACTGAATCGAATGATGAAGCACCCGTGGCCGGTATTATGAGATATAATGATCAGTTGGCGCTTCTATAAAGTATCCAATTCACTAAATATGCAGTCACAGGTTGGCATACAGGGTAGGGTTCACAAGCCAATCTTTTCAATTTGATTGCTTTAACATGTGCATTCCTCAATACTTTAAAAAACCAAAAAGGGAAAACAAAATCAAATCACTGGGATAATAATTTCTATGATCAGAGACATGCACTTAAGTTCCTTAATTTTGCATGAACTACAAGAGGAAGATGGAAAACAATTTTTGGCACTGAAAACCAAATTTGAAGTTGGAAACTTGTGTGGACAGAACTAGAGCACAAGGAATCATTCCATAGCTAACAGGTATATATCCACATCCCGGGGCTAAACCCATGGAATATTCGTTAATTGGGCATGCCAAACAAACTCCAAGGACTAAAATGTCATTTGACATGTGTAATTATTTTGTAATAATAATAAATAATAACAAACACAAACCGAATTGGTGGATACAGTTGAATTTGGATAGCGTGGCCCAATCCTCAAAAATACCCGGATATGCACGTAAGGAAATCGGTACATTGGTGGTTGCTCTCTGCTTCTTGTGTAGGACATTAAAACACACACAAGTACGTAAATTCCGATTTTCTCCCTGGAAAAATGGCAGCCTCGGCCGGCGGCCAGATAACTCTCTCATCAACCGTGCAGTTACATGGAGTGACCTGTAGTAGGAATTGGAAGCTTGTGAAGTTCTGTAATGGGGAAGTCATGGGACGTAAGCTTCTGTTTAAAAATGGTGGTGGCAGCACTAAGGATGTTAGGCGCCAACAACAACATATATGCATGTCTCTCACCGCTGATGTGTCCATTGAATCCAAGGTTTACCTTTGCTTCTTCTCTTCTTCGTGGCTAAATTATTATGATTTCTACTAATCTTTATATACACATAATTGAGTTTTATTATATTTTTTTGACTAATTGAGACTACCAATACATGATAGTCTTCCCAGTATCTAATAATTTCTTAGCCATCCTTGTACAAACAAACGCTCAGTCAAGAAAGAAAACATCAAAGTTGAAGCATGTCAATAAAAGCAGGAGAGAGAGAAGAATTTTAGTGCATTAGGTTGAATGTCACAATAAATTTTCTTGCCAAGGATTGGTTGTTAAATAGATAGCAGGTCTCTGCCCAATGCCCATGGTCTTTTTTTTTTTTTGCTTGTTTTGACCATGCGTTCATAATGGTATGGTGGTCAGAAACAAAGTATTTGTTAAATTGAAAGTTGTTCAATATATCGTGGCCCATACTTTAATGGTATGGTGGTCTACTTGGTCCACCACATCACCAACCTTAGCATACGTAACGGGCCTCATTTTTTTGCCCCTTTGATTTATATGGAAATAAAACCAATAACCTTTATAAATTCAATCGTAGTGCTCCCGCATAACACTTGATTGCGATGCATAGATTAAAAGTGTAGTGATACTCTAAAAAAAAAAGTGTAGTGATATTTAAACTATGTACAAATTTTGTAACAAGTGTTCATGTGATTCCATATGAACTTCACAAAAACATAAAAAATAAAGGTGGTGCAAAAAAAAAAATTTAATGCAGCCATGTGGGTTTATGCATAATTTGTGAGAGTTAGTGTATGCAACGTTTTCCACCTGATGAATGGGAATATTGGGTAGAGCAGTTGAGAGACCTAGATATGGAAAAAAGGAATCCAAGGACAGTGTTGGCAGTTATACTAGGTGGAGGAGCTGGAACCCGTCTCTTCCCTCTCACTAAGCGACGAGCCAAACCTGCTGTAAGTTTCTTTTCCTTAAATTTTACCATTCTCTTGGTTATTCTTTCAATTATAAACATAATCGTGCCTATAATTTGTTTGCCCTCTAAAATTTATTTTTTAATACCTTGGGCAATAAGGAAATGAAAAATGTGTCTTGTGGGAAACCATATCATGATCCATGCTATATATATATAGTGCACTTCAACTACATAATGTTATATCCTGTTACATATATGAATTTAGCCATATGGGGTTTCCTATTTCCTATGGTAGGTTCCTATTGGAGGTGCTTACAGGCTCATTGATGTGCCAATGAGTAACTGCATCAACAGTGGTATCAACAAGGTGTATATCCTCACTCAGTTTAACTCTGCCTCACTCAACAGGCACATTGCACGCGCTTACAACTCTGGTACTGGAGTCACCTTTGGAGATGGCTATGTAGAGGTATCTCCCATCATGTCCCATCTTTTTACTTGCTTGCATTTTAAGTCAGCTTATTTGTGTATGGCTTATAAACAATTATGCTTTAAGTTCTTAATAGTCTTCATCAAATAAGCCGACCAAAAAAAAATCTTCAGAAAATAGACTAGTATGTAGTAAACAAAGAACTATACTCCTCTAGGTTATAAAAGAGTGCATGTTCTATTTCAGGTTCTTGCAGCAACCCAAACTCCAGGGGAGGCGGGTAAAAGGTGGTTTCAAGGTACTGCTGATGCTGTGAGGCAGTTCCACTGGCTCTTTGAGGTATTAAGTTACAGTGATTGAAGTTACTAGAAAATCTATATATATAGGATCTCT
Organism: Glycine latifolia; assembly: GCA_013407115.1. NCBI lineage: Eukaryota > Viridiplantae > Streptophyta > Magnoliopsida > Fabales > Fabaceae > Glycine > Glycine latifolia. The sequence goes on from CM023947.1 coordinate 1,305,241, forward strand.
CTTTTATGATCTAGGTTATGTTATTTTACTTTTTTGGGCTGGGAAGTGAAGATTGGAGATAGGTCAGCGATGAGGAAAAACACTTTCCTGTTATATATTGAGCCGATGACAAATTATTAAGTTTTCTATTTCAGATTATCAAAGTTCAAATTCATTTGATTACTCAAACTTCCCAGGCTTTGCTTGGTTAAATCTTGGATTTTCCCCGACCCCACTCCAGAGTCGTAGGAACCTTCTTTGGTTCACAATTTAATTAAGGTGCTGACATGTGACATATACAAATCAATCAAGGAACATTTAAATGTATTTCTTTTTTTAGGGGAAGAGGTTACGATGCGGATGGCTAGTTTTCTAATTTGATAGTAGTCAAATGATGAGCTTCCACAACTCTGCTGAAAGAGTTGAAAATATTGAGAAATATACAAACATACAAAATTACACCAAATGATTTTCTCGGGAAATTATGTTTGTGCAGAGGTTTTCATAATACACTGATATGTTAGCCAATTTACACTGAATATTGAAGCTTCCATTTTTAATAACAAGGTTTAACTTATAGACTATTATTATGCTTTATTTTCCTTTTGCTATTTCTTTCCTCATCATAACAAAGGCCAAGAAGAATCTAAATGCTAGTTGGGTGTTAAATGCGATAATGTAGAATATGCTTCTATGTTGTAGGATCCAAGAAGTAAGGATATTGAGGATGTCTTGATTCTTTCCGGGGATCACCTCTATCGAATGGACTATATGGACTTTGTTGAAGTAAGGCACTGTGCCATCCAATCTAACAATTCTGCCCCTTTCAATTCAGTTGATGCATTCAATTTGTTGACTCTCAGATGTTTTGACTCCTTTTCATATCCAGAATCATCGGGAGAGTGGTGCAGATATCACTCTTTCTTGTCTGCCAATGGATGACAGGTAGGTTGCTTGCCATGCATTGTAACTTCTTAATTATTTCAACATAAAAAATGGTGCAAATACCCATATGCTTCGATATGCATCATCATCAACATGTACAGCTTGAAATAACCATGGCTTATTTTATCTTTCTTGTACCTGACTAGTATACAAACATACCCTGTGCACTTGAGAGGTCTTTTGTGTTTTCTAATATAATGAATGAGACATTCAAATCAATCAATGTATGCAAGCTAAATCTGAATTAGAATTTAGAAACTAGCTATTTTATAAAGCTTTGTTACGATAAAACCCACGACTGGATTAGAGTTTTAATAATATTTAATTATTTGTCATATATTACTTTTTAAAACTCATCGTGCAATCATGATAGCCGTGCCTCTGATTTTGGTCTGATGAAGATAGACAATAAAGGAAGGATCCTTTCATTTAGTGAAAAACCCAAAGGAGAAGAGTTGAAAGCAATGGTAAGCGTCATGTTTATTATACTGCTAAAAAAGTTTCCAGAATTATATTCACTGCTAATACTGCTTTATATTTAGCAAGTAGATACAAGCGTTTTGGGCCTTTCAAAGGACGAGGCTCAAAAGAAACCATACATTGCTTCCATGGGAGTGTACGTCTTCAAGAAGGAGATACTTCTTAATCTATTGAGGTACTGATTATTATCTAGCAAAATCTTAGGCTTTTTCCTGTGTTTCACTTCATCCATTAACATATTTTATATAAATACAGAAATATGCACTGAGAATACATTGATATTGTTGCAAAGCTTGTTTGTTAAGTGCTACAAATTAATTTAATTTAGATGGCGCTTTCCAACGGCAAATGACTTTGGATCAGAGATTATTCCTGCCTCAGCCAGAGAATTTTACATGAAGGTATGACTGGAAAAGATCATTACAGAGGAATCTTTTTGCATATGATTTACCTACGGTGTGACAATTTGTATGCAGGCTTATCTATTCAATGATTACTGGGAAGACATAGGTACTATCAGATCATTCTTTGAGGCAAATCTTGCCCTCACTGAGCATGTGAGTATCAAATCACCTTGTTGAGCTTCAATGATTTGAATGTGTTGAGTTCATTAGTAATTAGTGAAAGGTTGAGCTAGAGGTAAGCATAAGAACTGAATTGAACTTAAAAGTTCAAAAACTTACTGAACTACAAACATGTTTCATTTCATTCTTTTCATTTAGTTTCAAAGAACTACTTTCCTTGTTCAATGATTGAGAGCGAAACTCCAACTCTTCTAGAGAAAAAGCTTAATCTGCAATTTTTTCAGCCACCCAGGTTTAGCTTTTATGATGCAGCCAAACCAATGTATACATCACGGAGAAACTTACCACCATCAAAGATTGACAATAGCAAGGTGAGTCCTTCAAACTTGCTCCTGTGAGAAACTTTGTTAAGTAATTCACACTAGAAGTACCAAAGCCTTATTGCTTGGGGAAGGATGAACTTAATTTGTTAGGTATACAACCATAACCATTTATTTAGTATTATACTATTGCATGCCTGTATTATCATCATATGTTGAACGCAGTACCTACTAATGTTGAGGAATTCAGAGGTTGATGTTCAACAATTTAATTTTCTTCCTGCTATATTCCCATCCCACACTAGACAACCAGCTCTTTTCTACTTTCAAATCTCAAACTACAACATTGTTCTTTGTCTCTTTTTTTTTCTGCAGATTGTTGATTCAATCATATCACATGGAAGCTTCTTGAATAATTCCTTCATAGAGCACAGTGTTGTTGGAATAAGATCCAGAATAAACTCAAATGTTCATTTAAAGGTTTGGTGAACCAATTCCACCATATAAGCATATATATTTGAAGGGGGTTACTATTATTTTTAGTTCCTAAACTTTTTAGGACTTCTGTTTTTAGTCATAAACCTTTTTTTTTTTGTACTGATCAATGTCTCTTAATATTTTTTTCATTCTTATTTTTAATTCCTTAACTTTGTTTTTCATTACTTTGAGTTAATAAGGATTAAAAGGACAAAAAAAAGAGTAAAGAGACTAAAACCAGTCAAAAAAAGTTTAAGGGCTAAGAAATACAAATTTTAAAAAATTTAGGGATTAAAAAGATAATAAACCCTATCAAAGAATTATAGAAGATGATAATGCATATTGTTGTCAACATTGCCATTATAATGCCATACATACCTGATTTGTTGTGTACCGTGTAGCAAATCTCAAATTTGTAGTTTAAACATTTCATAGTTTTACTTCAGTGGAAATATAATAATATTCTTGGTGGAACATAAATTTGGTACGTTTCTTACGTGTGCCCTCATGTAGTTCTATAACTTCTAGTGCATTACACTTATATGCAGGATACAGTGATGCTTGGTGCTGATTATTATGAAACCGAAGCAGAAGTGGTAGCACTCTTAGCTGAAGGAAGAGTTCCAATAGGAATAGGAGAAAATACAAAAATCAAGTATGAATAGCAATTCTCACTCTCCTAATCACTACTTTATCTCACTTCTCACATTTCTGCAGGGACTGTATTATTGACAAAAACGCTAGAATCGGAAAGAATGTTGTAATAGCAAACTCAGAGGTATGTTTTAAAACTATTCCATAGCATTACAAAAAGAAATGTGATACGCCTACCTTGAACTGAAAATGAGTAGAGTTGAGTGGAATTCAGTTCTACTCAGCTACTTAATATTTAGTTTAACTCGAATTTCACATGAATTTTTTTTTTTAAGTTCAAGCTCACGAAGATTAGTTCAACTTATTAGCTCAAATCACATAAACCAAAAAGTCAAAATTTTTAAATTTTATACATTTCAAATTTTCAATTTATTAGTAAATTTTAGATGAAATGAAGGTTTAATTTTTTTTAAAAAGACAAAAAATATAATTACAACCAAAGTATACAAAAATAAATTTATCTCATCCTGAATATATAAAATAATAAAAAACTTAATTATCGAGCCAATTCAACTCATTTATTTAATGAGCTCAATTTTTAACTCAAATTTAACTTATTTGATTCATAAACTAAATTGAACAAATTTATTATCGAATCAAGTTTCAAATCATTTTCGTGTTACTTTGATTAATTGTTACCCCTACACCTACCTATTTATACCCAACTTTATTTGGAGTTATGACACTCATAAATTTTTTTCTCAATTAATCAGTAAATCACTGTATGACAACTAAACCTCACTTAAATTGTACCTTACAGCCTCAACAATAATAAGTGGGGCAATTAGTTTCCTTTCACTGGGATGTTTAAAAATTCAATAATACTTGTAACAGAAAATACAAAGTGTTAACAAGAAAAAAATTATATAGACACCACAAGTTGTGGCAATGATTTTTATATGATGAAACAAGTACTAAATCTGTTTTTTTGATTAATTACAGGGCATACAAGAGGCTGATAGATCTTCGGAAGGGTTTTACATCCGTTCTGGGGTTACCATTGTATCGAAAAACTCAGTAATTGAAGATGGATTCGTCATATAATAAATTCGCCCGTGATTTGTTTGCCCCGTTTTGCCATGAGCGGATGGGAATGTTTTGACGTTCATGAATTATGTTTTTTTTAGTAAAAAAAGGCATTAAATGTCAATGTGTTGCCGAAATGGATAGAGATAAGTTCACATATGATACATATCATATTCCAAATTCCGCACAACTTCTCCGACCTTGTAATTATATATCATAATTATTAACTCAAGTACATTTTTATACAGTAAAAGTGTAAAACATATACACCTTTTTTATTTAAACTTGAACGTCTCTTACTATCTGAAGTCTGAACCCAAAGGAAGGACGGAATGAGCTTTCAGGTTCTGAATTCATGTCTCGGTAACTTTAAAGGATTAAACTTCAAGGACCCTTAATATGAGTCAAACTGTATAAAGCCCATATGTCTCAGTTCGACTATCCGCATTATACATTTAAAATTTGGCGGAGTAAAAACAGAAAAAAGGTTTTTTTAAATGACAAGTTTGTCCTTAATTACAACTTTTCCGGATTTCCCCCTATGACTAACAATATACGAAAACAAATGGGATAATGGTGAAAGAAGAGATGAGGCCATACCAGAGAATGATGAAGCGGTCTCTTGTTTGAATGCTACCACCGCAACGTCAGAGTAATGAAAATAGAAGTGAGTCTCATTCCTACAATTTCTTCCATTGCCACACACAACAAACGACCAAACAAAGGAAGATTTTGTTTTCCCGGTCTTAGCAAAATCATTCTTCCATAAATCACATTCCAAAGATTAATGTCCTAGTTTATTTCTTTATTTTTATATACATAACAACTCTTAATTTAAAAATTAAACTTCGATCCTCCCTTCTCCTTCCCTCCAAAATCTCACTTCCAAACATATCCTAAAAATACTTTTAACAATTATCTTTTCTAAAAGTTCAATTCTCTCCTTAAGAGTGAAGCTGGAATTCCACACCCAATCCATCTTGGTATACTCCGGAATTTTTTCTTCTCTTTAGAAGCTTGTTGATATTTTAATATTATACCGGTGTCAACATGATGAAGATCATCCAGAATATAAAACGATTTTAAAGATGAGGTAACTAGGAAAATAGAGTCAGTCGGAGGCACATTATATTATAGTCGATCAGATTAAAATATGTGAAAGTTTAGCCAAGGTTTATGGAACAAGCTCTTCACAGTTAAACATCAACTCATTTTCATATCTCTGCAGAACAAATCGCTCATCTGGAACTATAATGCTGGTAACAATACAATTGACGTCAGAAAATGGTTTTCTACAAGTTCGCCCTGCTCGATGAAGATAATCTATGGCAGTCCTTGGGAGATCAAAATTGTAAATGTGAGACATTTCTGGAAGGTCAACTCCCCTAGCAGCTATATCTGTTGCTACAAGAAGATAGCCACCTCCTTTTCTAACCTCCTGAATCAAAGAGACAACAAAATGTTACCACCCATTTCCCCCTTAATCTTAACTTGCCATTTACTCACAATCAATGCTACAGACTACAGTCTCCAAAGTCCAAACAAGCATACTTCTGCCATACGATAGTGTACTTGCTTAAGAATTTTGATGAGAAGGTTTAATTCCACAACAATAGCAGTCAAATTATGAATTAAAAATCTAGCATATTTTAGGCAAAGGACTGGGGTATCTCTTCCACTAAATTTTTCCCACTGGTGATCAATGTCATAATCATTAGCCATTACTCATCATAAATTCTTCCCACTGGGGATCAAGGCAGTGATTTCAAGGTTGAAGAGTGCTACAAACACACATTCTAACACTGTTTTCAACACTCTTTTCTATTAGTTGAAATTTATGATGGTCCCACAGGTTTGGGAATGGGAACCACCAAATGGAGAGAATGAGAGACACATTAGTAGGACTCACATGAATTTCATTAAATAGGAAAGGAGAATGTGTTGCTAGTATTTCGTGCCAAGGTTTTATTAAAATATTGACTGTGTTATCTGGACCAATATACTTGCTGGTTCCCAGTTAATCCAGTAGAACCAACCAGTACAATTTGGTTATCAGAACAAGAGTTTGACTTGTTAATCAAAACTTATTTTGAACCTAACTACAAGTTAGACTGAAGGATGACTGTTATAATGAATTTAGATGCAGAAACAGTGATCATAATGCAAGGAGGACTGATAATTAGGGGGTCACCAAAGAAACCTCCTAATATCAATCCACTGAATGGCACTTACCAACAGTGAAGCTGCTCGTGAATTGAAATTCATTTTGTCTTCAAGGAGGAGGATATCTAAATGACCTTGGTATGATGTCTTCAAAAAATCAATCAGAAGGGATGTTGATGGAGCCTTTCCAGCCTTTTTTGACTTCTCAGACTGCAAAACAGAATATGTAATATTAGATAATAGATAGCATTTCGCATACATTGACTGAGTCAAACAGACATTAAATCCAGATATATGGGCTAATCATTTGAAGGGAACCCACTGCTAAGTAATGATCAATACAAACAACCAAGTCCTATGAATATGGATTTTAAGCAGTGTTTCAGGAAAATGATCATAAAAAAATAAGGATTTATAAATGCAAGCAATAAACTGTCATGAGAAAATCATAGTCATACTAAATCTATAGTCTGTTATCCATGTGCATGTATTGTGTCAAGAATTAAGCAAAATTTCAACCAATGATCATCAGCAATGCAATTACTCTCTAAAGTGCACCTTGTAATTTAGAGGATCTAGATCCAAGCAACTATTCAACAGCTCAAGCACTAATGACAATCACAACTACTTGAGTATAGATTTCAAATGGTTATGCAGGCAAAAGTGATAAAATAGAAATAACTAATCCAACAGTACCAGCACAAAATAGCAATACAACAAAGGAAAGATTCATCGTGTTAAATATGCATCGGATAATAGTTATGCAAGACCAGACAGAATTATTTTATCAGTGAATGATAATTATGCACTTTATAACTACTTCTCATGTCTGGGACTAATGCTCTGAAAAATTGTAAAGGAAAGTAAGTCATGCACTAATGTAAAATGTTTAAACTTTAAAGTTAATTCCATCCACTCCCAGGGCATGAGCTACTGATTGCATTATCCAATTGATGCAAAACGATTATTGCATAACTAATTGAAGGATGAAAAGAAAGTTCTATGCATACCTGCTCAACAACAAATATAATGCCAGACTCAGGTGCATCAGATAGTATCAAGGATAACAGGGTATGTAATTTTCTTTTGGTATCACATATCTGATCATTGAAATAGCATTAGAGATTAGCTAATACCAAAGATAGGTCTTTAATAAACAAGTGACTTCCAAAATGATGCAATTAAAGTTTAAACAATTCTATATACATCTTTCCAAGGTCTAAGAGTGGCAGGCAAACTAAGCATTAAAAGATAAAGACATCAATTTTGACATGGTAGAAAATTAGAAATACACAAGGTTTCTTCAATAATCAATATTCCTTACTACAAATCTATGATGTAGGCGAGATGGCATAGGCTCCACTGCACTGACATGAATATGTACCACATCTCTCTGGAAAACAAATAAAGAAGTCAGACAGAAAGTTTAAGGTACCTCAAAGACAAACATATAATCAGATCAGCATACCTTTGTCCATTTCTGCTGCACAGAATCATGAATAAATCGGTTGTGCTGTGGTATAGATGCACTGGCAAAGACTGTCTGACGGTTATTGCAAGATGAATATGAAGTCAAAATCTTTCGAAGAGAACTCACTTGCTTTGAAGAATTGAAAATGCAGTCAACCTAAACAGATAATAATATAAAAATAATCAGAAATAAATATTTATAAAGTTGCTGAGGGGCAAAAAGAAAAATAGAAGCGGGGCAGAGCTTTTATAATTCCAGGTCTTGTAATTTTCATATTTCACAATTTGTAATTCCCTAAAGGTGTGAATGCTGTTTTCCACTTGTGGAAATGTGGAAACATAAATAATGAAATCTAATATTCTAAAAAAACACTTTTAAACTACCTATAATATATTTCACTCACCAGAGCCCTGAACCACATAACTTTTTCAACGCAATTATAGCTGGATGGTGGTTCAGTCATATGTTTTAACTTCTAAAGACTAACTGATTTAAATTTTAAAGATAAACTTTTACCTCATCAACAATCAGCACCCGCACAGTTTCAAGTGAAAAAAAATGTCTTTCAAGCATTTGGCATAAACTCCCAACTGTTGCAACCACTATTGTTGGAGGCTCTGCCTGAAATTTGAGAAAGTCAAATAAGCAAAATGAGCAGAAAAAGGGTATTCTCTATACAACTTAAAGATGCCAGTGACTAGTTCAAGAGAATATAAAAATCAATGAAATATCATTATCATGTCATATATGTAATAGGTTTGGGATGCATTTGGGAAAACAGCTTTATGAAGAATTTATTCAATAAGCTTTTATCAAACGAGAGTTTATTCATAAGCTAAAGCTTACTGAAATAGACTAAAAAGAGCTTATTTTAACAAGCTTTTCCATGAAGCTTATTAAAATAGGTTAAACAGAGCTTTTAGGAAAGTCATAAGCAACGTCCATAAAATCAAATAAACACTTCCGTTATTACAAATTTATATTATTCAAAGCATAAAATAATCTGTCACATTATATAAGAATTAAGGACTACATGGACTTTTAGGAAATTCAAACCATTTCCCTACAAAGGTCTAAAGTATAAAAAAAATACAAACAAAACACAAGAAATTAATCATTGATGCCTAATCTGTGATGCCCATCACCCCCATCCACTAACCATTTGCAATATAAACATATAGAGAATGTGATCTATTTCACAAACTTTAGTATGTTTCAGAGTTTATTTATTGGGCCAAACAGGCGAGTCAATAGAAGATTTAAAATATCCCTAAGAGCATAGGTTCTCGCTCTGGCCAATTGGCCGCATCTACAAGATTAGATAACAACTACTCTCATTAAATAACTGTTTCTTAAAAATCACAACTGATTAACAAATTCAATTAACTTTCAGCTGTTGAATAATTTTTAGTAGTCATATACCAAAATTTAAGCACCCAAAAATTAACTGGCATCTGAGTATCTACGATTCAAAGTTTTGTGCATCCATAAATATTTGTGGCTGCCAAAAAATAGAATATAAGAAAGCAAGAAATTAGAGTATGAATGAATTGCATCAACATTAGATGATTAGATATTGTAAAGAAGGGTAAATAAAAATTAATCAGACTAGTAGAAAAATATGAGAATCAAGAAGAAAATCCATTATCTCTCAAATAATTCCATAAAGATTAAAAGAAAGGATATCCTGTAGTGTTAAGTAGAATTCAAAAATTGCAGCGAGCAACCATGTGTCAGTCACCAAATCTATTTGGTTAAAAAAACAATACAGTAAAACTCATTGAACAAACAAGACGAAAGGGTTCTACCTTTAACCAAGTCTTGTGTCTTTTCAGCGTTCCTCCATCTAGCAGAGCCATGATGGAACATGACTTCTGCTCCCCATCAACTCCAGTTGGCTTTGCAGCCAATGTCCTAGCAACCTTGGTGACCTTGTCATCAAATTATTTTAGCACTCAGTAGTTACCCTTTCCAAGGGAATTACCCTAACATGTTGCACTCACGATAATCAACATGCTACTGCCTACTATGACGTCATACACAATAACTTATAAACATTCTTACTTGCATGCCAAGTTCCCGGGTGGGCACCAGAACTAGGGCTTGCACGGAAGATTTTGCAGCATTGATGATGGAATGGATCAAAAGCAGGTATGTGAGTGTCTTCCCAGAACCTGTCTAAATAAGAAATAAGAACTTGAAGTAAATAAAAAATAAAACAAACACAAAGGTGCAAAATAAAAATAACCTGAGCATGAAGTATGCAGTCAAGCCCGGAAAAAAGGTAAGGCAGTGCTTCCCTCTGGATATCTGTAGGCATTACATATCCAATCTCTTCCATCCTGAAAGAAACATATTTATCAAATTCTGAGCACAAAGCAATGCAGCTTAAGAGAGAAAAAAGGGGAGTGAGAGGTTTTGGATTTGCCTTTGCAGTATATGTTCGGGAACTTGCGATTGGCATAATTCTCTGAGAGTGGGAGTGGTGACCTCTGAAGGGGCTATAGGAGAAGTATTTAGAATGGCTTCTGGAGTTCTGAGCTTGAGGTTAGTAGTGGAGGAGGACAAGTGTTTGAGAAAATGCTTGTGTGAACGAAGGATGTAACAGTTAGTAGGAGCTAACTTTTCAGATGAAAGAACGCGCAAAGTAGCAAGAGGCGACAACAGTGAGAGTGTGCTGGTCTCCATGTGTTGTTGATGATGATGAGCGCCCGTGTCCCAAACTACCAATATTATGACATTTGCTCCCAAAAATAGCAAAATGGGCTGGGCTGCTCCTATTTCTTCGTGGGCCTACGGCCTGCAACGAGTCGATTCCAATAAAGACCCACCCGAGCTGGCCGCTTTGAAATGAGTTTATTTTTTAGGGATTGACATTAGTATTTATTGATTTTGCTTATGGCCAATTCTGTCATAAAATCTAATTGGTCCACCTTTTGTGGAGGCTTTTCTTTTATTATATTTTTTTTCATTGGCAAGACTTAAATGGATATCTTATTTAAGAGAATTAATTTTAGTATCACTAAAATCAATGACTTGTTAGTTAAAATAGGTTAGATAGCTTTTAAATGAGTTAAAAATTATATATTTAAGAAAATCATTGATAGAAACTTCAAAGTTGAGCTCATTTGATCTTCAAGGATGGTCTGAGGATGACTTTGGTTCAATCTTGACGGTGGTTCGTGCGTTTGACTTTCAACAATGGAATGGTAGAGGTTACTTAGATAAACTGAGTTTGTTCTTTTTATTTTAAAATGAAAAAAAAAGTGTGAAGTAGGTTGATAACATGAGTTTTTTAATATTATAATGAATTTTAAATAAATTAATTTAAGACAAAATTTAATTTACATCATTAATAACATTTTTTTAATATTTTCTTACTTTTTAAATTAAATGAAAAATTCTTATTAATTTATTTCAACACAACTACCCAGTCCCAATCGGCATGCACCCTTCTTATCTGTAGGTTGATTTGGTCAAGCCAAACAAAATACATGTCTCTGAGTTAGTTCTCATTCTTTGCCGTTCACGTATATCATTTTAGTCAATCGTATTTAAGGTTGCCATGTTACAACTACTTAGAAATAATTTTTCAATTGTGATGCGAAAATCAATAATTTCGTACCTTAGTCCAACCTGCAATGAACATTATTTCAATAAAGATCAAATGCAAAAAATCCATGTGACACAATGTATCTAATCTTTAGTGTGAAACTTGATCTTCTTCAACCTCCTCTACCTCGATACTCACTCTTTTCTTTGTGTTTCGACAAGATGGATTTCGAAATGGTTGAGCAAACATTTATTTTTCTCTTTTATTGCCTTTTCATTTAGTAGTCTGCATCTAACAATGCCCATGTTTAATTTTCCTTCTTGTGATGAGTTACAAATTTATCATTTTTTGTAAGTGAGAAGTTAAGATACTCTAATTTTTACTCTCAGTAACTCAACATATGTTATTTTAAAAATGATCATACTTCACCAAAAAAAACTATTTTTTTCAATACCAAATCTTTTAAAATTAATTACTTGAAATTATAATTCAAATAACCCTTTAATGTTTTAAAAACAAATTTTAGGATAAGTAAAAACTTTAAGAGAAATTAACATTTTAAATTTTATCATATGAAAATAATTAAATAATAATAATTTATTTTTAAAGTTAATTTTCTTGTTGTTGAAAAAAATAACACATCTTTTTATCTCTTTATGCACAATGATGAAAGAACACCATAAAATTGAAAAGAAAAAAAAATAACGCACAATAAGATTAAAAGAAAATATCACAAATTTATTTAGATTTTCTATATATACAATTTACCTATTTAACTAAGTTCATACTCTCATCTTTACATCTATCACAATTTTTATGTTCATATTTCTAGAAAAATTTGATAAACTCTTCCAACTCATGACTTTCTTATTATTTTAATAAAAATTATTAATTTTATATCAGTTATGAAAGTCAATATCCAATGAGTATAACTAGTATAAATTTTGAAAAGAGATAAGGAATTTTGTGATTAAGTTTTAACTAATAATTAATCTCATAATCAATCTAAATAATGCAATAATTAAAATTTGTGAGAATATAATATCTGAGTAAATTAAGATCCTAATTAAAATGCTATGAAATAATAAATAAATAAAAGTTATCACCGTCAGTCTATGTAAAATAAGATAATACTCAATTATTATAAAGGTTGATCGATTAGATTCCATGAAAATCAAACCGTCTGAATGGGAACTTTCCTACGTTTTCATTTTTTGCCTTTCTCTTCTTTTCACACTTATTGTCTTTGACCTTTTTACACACTCTGACACTCACTAGCTCTCTCTCTCTCTCTCTCTCTCTCTCTCTACTTTTCCACGCTTCTCCGCTACTTATGGCGATTTTCACCTCTTCTTCTCCCTTACCTCTAACTCTAACTATGTCACACATTTCAACTCCGTCATCATCTGCCGCTTTCGACGACAGTTCCGAGGATGCCTGCAGCATATGTCTAGAGCCATTCAGCACCCATGACCCTGCCACCGTATGATCCCCCGCAACTTTTTTTTCCTCACCCATTACATCAACTTGTTCTATTTTCACTTTGTGCATCTGGGTTTGTCCGAAAGTTACAAACTTGAGTGAATGATCCCGTTCCCTGGGCTCATTGGTTCTGCACTTTTATTTTATTTTTAATTTTCATCAGATGGAACTGAGTCATAGGTTTGCTTCGTGCCATTTTTTTTTTGGGGGGTTTTAAACATGATCTGGTACTAGGTTTGTGTGTTTGATGGGTTACTAATCTGCAGGTTTAAAAGATTGGTATGGTTGGGAATTTCATATATATTTACTTAACATTATTTTATATAGTGGGTTCTTTTTCTTTAATAAAATGTGTGTTTTTATTTTATTTTACTCTTTTGAGATTCATGTGATATGTGGATCTGTTTTGCCATGCCATGGTGCTTATTAACCCAGTATAAGGAATGATAAACGTTGAAGAAACAATAAATGAATTTACAAACAATGTGCATTTTTACAGTGTGTTGTTTTATCTCATTCTTGCACCAATTAGTTTAACATCCTGATCTAGTTGGGAGTTTGAGGATTAAGATTGTTGTTTAAACCTGTGACTGAGTGTTTAACCTTTTTAAATCTAGGGAGATACCTTTTGTTTTCATATGTTGAACTTCGTGAGCACTCATCCCATGCCCAAGTCTGTAGAATGCCGAAAGGAAGTTTTTGCAGTCTGTAGGTAGTAGTATAAAAATCTGAAGATAAACATTGACATGTTTCTTTTTCAACTCCAGATTACCAGTTGCAAACATGAATATCATCTGCACTGTATTCTTGAATGGTAAGCCTAATCCCTCAAATATCAATAGATGGTTTGTTTGATCTTTTAACTTAAGTTTTTTGAAGCCTTGGAAAGTGATTTGAATTGTTTGCTTTCTTCTAAAAATTTCTTTTTCTCCCCTTAAGGTCGCAGAGAAGCAAAGAATGCCCAATATGTTGGCAGTTACTTATCTTGAAAGACCCTGCAAGGTATTTATATTTTGTTGGAAATCTCCATTCTTCTTTCTCCTCACACCTTTTGATAGTTTCCTTGTATTTTAACTTTTAATCAACCACCCATCCTTTTGTAGCCAAGAGCTTCTAAATGCAGTGGAAGCTGAAAAACGCTTAAGTTCAAGAACTGTATATTCACATGCATTCACTGATTCTCGTAGCCCCCTTCATCAGGTTAACAATGACCAAGTGAGTGATATATCTAGGAATTGAAAGTGTTGTTCTGTTTTGCTTTGTTAATATTTATTTGTAGTGGTTATGTTGATGTGAATGACATTTCATTGATTTGAGGAAAATATATGATCACTCTTTGATATGAGGCAAATTATTTTGTCGCAGGATGATTCTGATTTTGATGAACAACTTACGCAGCACCTAGTTTCTGCAGCAAGTAGAGCTCGTTATATCTGCAGAGGGGAAAGGGAGAGATCCCCTGGAGCAGGTCCTTCAGAGGTTCTTGTTTTTAACTCTTCTATGCATGCATCAGGGATGCAACCAACACTTACAACTTCACCAACTTCTGGTGTACCTTCAACATCTGCTTTTTCCTCTGTTGGCATGGTTACAACAAATACTTCTTCTGAGAGTGACGTGCCTTCCAAACCCAGGTATTAAGCAGTGCATTCATTTGTTTACCAGGAAGCTTTTGCTGTCCCTAACCAGTAACCCCATTCACTCACTGATTTCTCATTGTCTTCCTTTGCACGTTCAGATTTATTTATAGCCAGCCATCACTGGAGAATGCAAGGAGACTAAACACTTCTGAGATGTTCTCCTTCCCTGAGTCCTTCAAATCCAAACTTTCTGCTGCTTCAGTCAGGTAAACGTATGGATTATTGCATGCTCTGGTTAGAAGTTTAAAATCCCCTTGGTGCTAATATGTATATATATGAAATATTGTAACAGATGTAAGGAATCAATTTCAAAAAATACTCGTGGTCTCAAAGAGAAGTTGATTGCACGTAATGCCTCAGTGAAAGAGCTGAGTAAAGGTGTTCAGCGTGAGATGAATGCAGGCATTGCTGGTGTTGCAAGGATGATTGAACGCCTTGATCTCACCTCGAAAGGGTCCTCGTCTCCTCTCATTCCTGTAAAAGGGAAGTCTGTCCAAGAGAATGGTGTTGAGCAGTTTCCTAATAAAGAGGAGAGTGGAGTTTTGGTTGGTGATGTTACATCTAATGCTGCCTCACTCGATTCTAGCTTGGTTGCTGTTGGAGTGGAAATTCCTCCTTCATGTGTTCAGGTTTACTTCATACATTTAATCCTTGAAATTTAATTGATTATATTCCATGTATTTGGCACAGTCCACTATCATGTACGCAAGATAAACAGTAAAAGTATAAAAACAATTCAGTTTGACTCTTAGATAGGAAGAAGGGAGGGGTACCATAGAAATGAAACGAAGAGAAGTTGGGGGTTAATTTTTAAATCTTAATGATTTTTGGTTTAAAAGTGGCTAATATTTTTTCATGTTATGGTTTCTTCAGAGTGGACATGATGATGTGATGACTTAGCTCGGATGGTGTTGTCTCACTAATTAAGGAACAGGCCTGCAATGCAAGAGACGACTTGATAATAACCAACGGGGCTGTTGGTATGCGTCCTGCATTTGGTCAATTAAGTTGTAGAAATTCTTATTAGTTTACTGAGCCAGCCTTTCTTCTTCTGTTTTATAGACTCTGCTTTGTTCTTTTACATGTTTGTCGCTTTTTTAATTCCTGAATACATTTTAATGATATAATATAGATGTTCTCTGTTTTCATTTGATTCCAGACGGCCCCTTTGATGTAAAATTTTAAAATTAATTAATATTAAAACGTAAGATTGTGTATTGAATTTAATATGAAAGACTGAAAATTAACGTGTTAAGGACATCTCCGGTGGCCAACAGATACCTACTTTGAGTATCTTAGTATATTAAATTAATTTGTGTCTGAAAAATTAATTTTTATTCTTAAAAAAAAAATCATACTAAAACTTAAGAAACCTACTATGTAGTATTTGCTCCAACAACAAAAGAATAGACAATAAATAACCATTTTTTATTCTAAGAAATTCCATTGGAGATGGCCAAAATGACTCAAGTTAGACTTAGACATGACGAGTTAAACTTGGTTTGACTTAAGTCGACGAGTTGATAAAATTCGTTAGGCTTTAAACTCGATGTAAGTTTTATATGAATTTTTTTTTTCAAATTCGAGGTCAACTTGATTTAGCTTGTTAGAGGAAACAATTATATGAAATTAATTATATGAATTCAATAAAATAAAAAATATATTATTTAATTTTAAGTGAAACGACAAAATCAAGTCTCGATCTAAATTTGAATTGGTGTAGATATGTTGTTTCTCGACCTATTATTGTTTCAATTGATTGGTTTAGTGCACTTTAGGATATAAGTAAATGTAATGGCTTCTTGAGAAGACTAAGAATATGAGCAGTTACTTTGGCAGATTGTCTCTGTCGGTTGTGAGAAGACAAATGAAGATAAATAACTCGCGTAAAGGTTTATTCATCTCAAGGCACATATGCTACAAACACAATGTATTTCAACGTAAAATATACATCCGAACGTAACACTGCTTATTCAGGAGGGGTAAGCCAGAAAAACCAGTTCAATAGGAAATAGGTGAAGGCACACTAAAGCTTAAGTGTTGACGACCATCCCACCTGCAAGCAAGTCGAAAAATGTGTAAGCAAAGTTGAACAGAGTTGTTACTGTAAAAGGCATAAAGAGGAATACCATTTGGATGGAGGACTTGGCCAGTAAAGTAGGAAGAGTCCTGACAAGTTGCCAAGAACAAATAACATGGTGCAATCTCACAAGGCTGAGCTGCGCGGTTCATTGGCACCTCAGACCCCAAGTTCTGAATCATCTCAGCAGGCTTTGAAGCTGGTTGTATTGGCGTCCAAACTGGGCCAGGTGCCACACCATTCACCCTAATTCCCCTACTCGCCAGCTGCTGAGAAAGACCTCTGGTGAAGGCCACAATTGCTCCCTTGGTAGCAGTGTAGTCCAAGGCTTCTGGATTCCCATTGTATGCATTAACTGAAGTAGAGTTTATGATGCAGCTCCCTTCTTTCATGTGCTTCAGAGCATGCCTGCACTCATTTGTGTTAGGATATATAATATGTCTCACTCTAGTCTAATTAATGTAAAAAAAAAAAAGTTATCCTGGATGTACTTGACCAAAAAGAACTGAGAAAAGATGTTGGTTCCGAAGACTCTCTCAAGCTGCTGTTGTGTGATTTCCTCAACAGAGTTTGTCAAATGCTGCTCAGCTGCATTGTTGACTAGAACATCAAGGCGGCCATATTCTTTGACAACAAGGTCAATGACCTGTTTGCAGTTCTCATCAAAGCCAATATCCGCTGCTATTGCCAATGGATTGTCTGCTCCACTTGTCTTAGCTTCAAGCAGCATCTTCAGAGTATCATCCTTATCCCTGTCCTCATGACCCTTCACGTATGTAAAGGCCACGGTTGCACCCTCTTTTGCGAAACACAGGCAAACCGCTCTGCCAATTCCTGAATCTCCTCCTGTCACCAACGCCACCTTTCCCTGTATAACCCACATGCATTACAAAGACTTGCACTAACAGTAACCATCATAATAATGTGTTTGCTAAAATATACCAGGAGTTTATTGGCGGCCTTGTGATCAGGATTTGTGGCTTGTGGGAGTGGATTCATTACATGTTCTTTTCCTGGCTGAGTTTTCTGGCTCTGTGCTGGGAACTTAGACTCCTTATTGCTTGCCATTTTTGCAGAATTAGATTGTCAAGGAACCTTTTCAATCGGTGCTACAATTGTATATGGTATGAGGATATATATAGAGAGAGAGAGACGTTTTGAGGTGGAATATATTTACGTGTTGTTGATGAGGGGACGTGTATTTTTGTAGGGATGAGTAATGTCTCCAAGAAAAGGAATGGCTGCCAAGTCAAATGTGATGGCGTGCCACGTAAAAGAGGGTCTGCCAACATGTCATACTCACGGGACCAAGCGGTGGAGTTCAGAAGTTTGTGTGATTGATCGTGATCACCATCACATATGTGTGTGATAGAGATCGTGATCAAAGGTGAGAACTTGAACACTATATATGATGGTTCGTGGGTGGTGGAATAAAACTTCCTATCTAAAAACGAAAAGAAAATTCATAAAAATAAATGAAAGAATGTCTGAACAAAAATGGAAAGACAACTGATTCGTTATTCAGTCTAATTAAGAATCTGAGTATACATGCATGATTAAGGTTCTTCTGACTTATCAATTAAATAATAATCAGTCATTGCTCCAAGTTTTTGAAACTTGATTATTAGCTTAAATAGTAACTAGCTAGCTAGCTGGGCATGTATGTATTCAGCTTTTATTTATAAATATTTGCCCATCTCTATACTGGCCAGGCCAAGTCCTCCATCCAAATGGTATGGTACGTTCTTCTTGAGGATTGCTTGCTCAATTGCACATAATTCATTATATGGACAATTTCATGTCTAATAATTTCCTTTATTTCTTATATGAGACAAAACTTTCTTCTATACTTCAACATTTACATTTTGCAATTAATTTGGTTTACTTAAGATTAACTGACTTCACCTAAGCTTTAATATTTAATAACCACTTACAAGTCACGTGAAGTAAACTAGTCTAACATCGAAGATAAACCAAATTAACTGCAGATATATATATATATATATATATATATATATATAATAAATAGTATATAAAATATCTTACAAAAATAATACATATTTAATATTTTTAAATAATAAATTAAAAGATTAATAAAAAATACTGTTAGAAAATTAAAATTAGATTTATTCCAACTTTAAATAGATTAGAGAAAGCCGTCAAGAAAAAAAAAAGAGATTAGCGAAAGGATAACGTAATGAAGCTCAATAAACAGCAAATCATAAGAGTGGGGCATGAATAGAATAATTGATTGACAATTCATGACTAAAGGTAAATTGCCATGGCTCAAAACTTACGTATGCAATTGCCATCATTTACACCGCTTTACCAGCGATGGTGATAAGATCAATCAAGTATACATGTAGGAAGCATGCAACGTAGAAGAGATGAGAATACAATACTAACAAATTTCAATTGATTAAGATTAAAATTAATTAAAATGGTTTTAATTATATATATATATATAACTAAGATTAATTTCTTATTTTTTATTAGATATATTGTATATATAAAATTTAAATAGATGGTCAAGATTAAAATTAATTAATTGAATTTTAGTTTTATCTCATTAGATGCATTTTATTTTGTTACTATGAAAAAAAGAGATATTATTCACTTTTGATTTACGCTTTTAGTCGTTTCAATTTCAATCCTTTTTAAGTTACTTTATTCTTCTCTCTCACATTTATTTTCTCTTTTATTTACAATTTATTCTCATAATAAATTTTCGAGATTGATAAATTTAACCAGAGTTACTTATGATTAAAGGGTTTTACACACGTTATTAGCCGTATATTCAAAAATAAATTTCTAATACAAAACCAAAAAGTTGAACAGCTTTAACAAGAATGACCTACCAAGATTCGCGTAACTTCACTTATATTTGTTCATATTGACTCTATTATATCACGTAAAAAGCTTCTGTTTTTATATAAAGTGCTTTTGATTGATATGTTTTAACGCTCGAGTGACTATACTATTTTTTTTTCAGCAAAAATAAATATGTTCTCTGCAAAGGTCATCAAATTGCCAATATCTTTAAGGCAACTGGCGCAGCTTATCTATATATGTCAAGAACAAGGTTGACAAATGTAATTAAATCCAAAAAATGTAAGGACTAAGGAAACAGTGAACAAACATAAATATCTAATCATAAGCATAACGTATGATTCGATTTTATGTTTCTTTGAGCTATTGCCATGTTAGCAAACACATTGGTTTTGACACACAAATAGCGAAAAATAAAGAAAATTCGAAAGAAATAGTATAGAAAACAAAGATATTCTCATCAAACCAGATAACAATAAATCACGCTTGTGCTTGTGCTTGTGCACACGGTGAAGGGTTACAAGACCTTGACTAAACCTTGCTACAAAGACTGGCAAGTATATGTGGCAATTCCGAAAACTAGTTCACAAGATAGGGGTTATCCCCCACTATATTATATACATTAATTTGTTCACTTCATTAGTCAACGCATATTGACCTATACATCAATCCTTCAAACTATATAACCACAGATTATTTCCTAAAGACTAAAGAATTAGACCCGTAAGTAATTAAACTTGGCAAAGTAATCGATAGAACTTATGCAGTTTAATTTGTGGGAAAATATATATATCCTCAACCATTTTTGGGTTTGAAAGAACTTGTTATAGGAACTTGAGAAACCGTTTTTGTATCTTGAGACTGCTTTTGATACTTAGTGTTTGAGCTTGATCTTCCTTTCCTGTGCTTCCTTCTAGGCTGTGTAGATTGGGGGATAAACACCCCTGTCCCTTTGCTTTGTCTTATCAAAGCCTGCTCGTAGAGGAAACCAGACTGTGCAGGAGGATAGATTGATCCAGGAAAAGTCTGAAAATTAGATAAAATGACCATGAACATGCATAATGAGTAAAACCTCTGTTCAAAATGCTATATGTAGTTGTAATAAGAAAAAATTAAGTTCTTGTTTCCATAAACTTCTTAGAAAAACAAAAAAGATAAAATGAATTTAGTTTCTCTCATAAGTTAAAATTAAGTTACACACTTAACTTTTAAATTCTCCAAAAGTTAAGGTATATAAGTTATACACTTAAGAGAGAATCTTAATTCATGTTCATATTTTATTTTCTTCTTTTATAAATATTTATTGAGAAATTTATCTAAACAGAATCTAAATAAAAAGAAAGATGCATGTGTGGTGTGTTTGAGGAGATGCAAGTGGAAGTATTGAAAAACCTGAAGAGAATCAGGAGGACAAGTAGGAAGGGGGTCTTCATCTTCATCCATAATAAGTTGAGAAATTTGCTTGCTCAAGTCTGCAAAAAATAGGTCATCTTCTAGTTCCACAGCAACCTCCATAAGGATGAAACCAGTTAAATTAAGAATCAAGAGTTGAACTTTGATGTGTCTTTTATTCTGTTTTCCCAAAAGTAAGAGGGATTAATAGAGGGGGGAAAGGGCAAGCATGAAATGTAAAGGGATGGGATGGGCATGTGGGTTGGTGGGGTCATGGCCAATCTGGCTAAGGCCCACTAGAATCATGCAAGTGTATTGCGATTTTATCCGGATGATCTTAAAGGAGATGAGGAACAGCAGGAAACAACTATTGTCCAGATATCTAATCCAAGATATGTAGATTCATGATATATACTTGGTTGTGAATGGTCCACCCTCATATCCTATAAAGTTATATTATGTTATGGCTCATCATATTCATAGCTCAGTAAACAATTTATTTTTGCCCCCCAATGGTTCTTATCTCTTTTGTATGCTTGTAGCGGCTGCTCTTGGTTAAGATTAAACCACCGAGACAGATCCTGCATGTAACCGTCAGTGGATCTTCATCTCAAACAACTTGCAATTGGATCCAATTAGTATCAAAAGTGTATTTGGTACCCTTTTTTTTGGAGTAATAGTTGGACAAGGATAATGTGTATGATTAATCGATTATACTACTATGAAGGGTCACCGTCGCAAGTCGCAACTTAAGCAGCGATATAATAGGGAGGACAAGGCAGGTCAATTTGTTCAGACAGTTGCCCTTGATCAAACCTTGAAAAATTACTAGCAATAGTCTATGTGACACTCTTTCTAACATTATAATTAATTTAAATTTATTGAAAATCATAAATAAAAGATAGGTGAGTCTCATAATTTCTATCATCTGGATGCTACTTAATCTATCTCATTTTTCGCTCAACTACCCCTGACAAAAGGAAATGTGCTTCCTGATTATGTGGAAGAAGCACTACTATTCTTTGTCCATGTGAGGGTTGTTTTCATAATAGGCAATAGCCATATTGTTTGTGTTTTTCTTTTTCGCCTATTCATAGTTTTAAATTACGTCTAAAGTTGCGTCGCAATTATAGAAATATGAATAATTAAAAAAAAAAAAACAAAGCATTTGTAATTATTGTTGCGGTATTATATTTAAGTTAAATTAATTTATTAGTCTCTATAACTTTGTTAAACAGGTTTTTGATAATTGTAAACTTTTAACTAAATCCATGTAGTTTAAAATTGTTCATAATTGGTATTAATGACATGACAGTTTTTAAGCGACAATCTTTTTTATTTATTCTTAATACTCCTCTTCTTTTGGACTTCTTCACAAAGTACAAGTGTGCAAGTGCAACCATGGAAGATTCGGCTATTCAACTGAGGTTTTCCCCCTTTTCCAGTTAATGAGATTCAATTTTTCGATGAACCTGCACCAATTGCGGAGTGACAAGACAAGCCACCGTTGATAAAATTGCCGCTATGTTTATGACTTTTAGCAAAAATTTCACGACGAATTGTGCTAGATAAAGGTCCTATTCCTATTTTATTATGATGGATAAACCAGGTTATGTGGACAAGGCTTTGAAGAGAAAATTAGTTGTTCAAGCACTTTTTGGGAAGGTCTTCTATCCGTCTGAGCTGCTAGAGTTTTGTTAAAGGAAATCTTCAGTTTTAATGACACCTTGGAGATTAAGAGCATTGAGAAGGTCACGAATCATTAAGTGAAACAGGTATCAAGTGTTACAGTTTTGCTCGTCTATGAATAAATTTGACAGGTAGAAACTGTAAAACCTTACCTGACCAATATTGGAAACAAGCTGTGATATCTAACATTAACTATGCATATAGAGCCGAAAAAATTCTAGCAGCAAAACATGTTTGGATGTGGTAAGTTATGCTCCTCCAGCTGTATCCATATCTGTAACCCCGTCAACTCCCTTGAAAACAACACGTAATTTTCTCAAACAGGAAAACTTTTGGTCGTTCTTGATTGTTGTACCATTCACATGCACAACATCCTTGGGCAATTTACCCATGAGATTAAAAAGAGATAGATTCAGGTTTGATCGAGTCATTTCTTCCAATATAGGGGGAGCTTGCATGTACAGATTCTTTCCTCGATGTGTAATACTAGCTTTTGATAATCGCAACTTAGGATGTTCTTCCAGAAGATCCATGAACTGTTAACCACAATTTGATTCGAAAACACATCAGAAAGGAATATGCTAAAGATGCATCAAGATATGATTTGCTTAAAAACAGAAACAACAGATCAGTTCACTCATTGAAAAATACACACACACACACACACACACACACACACATATATATATATATATATATCATAAGCACACTACCTCTTTACATTACTAATTTCACTGATCTGAAGTCAAGACGCAAAACATTTAATAGGTGACAAAAAGATTATTGCACCTTTCCTAATGAATGCGCATTTCATGAAATAAACAAGCCAGGTCCTGCTGATAAATAAAAAAAGATAAAAAAAGCTAGGACCTGGTGGTAAAAGGAAGGACTCTTCACACAGCGAATTCCAAAGATTAATGCTTCCTACTACATATTCGACATTCTAACAATTTCTTGTACAGCCACCAATAAGGAAAAAAGGGGAAAAGGAAGGGTGGGAACAGGGTTGAAATAAACTAACAATGAAACCTTCTAGAATTGACACAGAAATTTTAATCTCCCCAAAATATCATTTTAAATTCTCCACAAGAGCACAAACTTAATGATAAGTTTTTAAAATGCAATATAATGGCTGTAGACTATAAAAGCAAATGAAGACTAGTGAGAGCTGAAGAGACTTGTATGCAATAGGAATCCATGGCCATTTTCAAGGTCAGTATGGCTTTAAGGTATAAAGAGCTAGCAACCAAAACAACTTAAAAAATGCAATTCCAATATTCTTTGATCTTTATCAAGGAGTATTTGGACCCTCTAAAGACAGAAGGAATTGACATTTTCTGCATAGATAATCAGAAACTGATATATATAATTATATATAAAAAAAAAGAACTTGAGGAGTTAATAATTGAAAAATAACCTTTTGCAATGTGATTGAAGTGTCCAGTTCAATTCGTATACCAGGACCACACACAAGACAGTCCTTGTCCCTTTCAAATTCTGCAACTTCAGTATGGAGACCTTCTGATCCATTATACCTACATGTATTAACCAATCAATAATATTTATGGCCAAAAGGAAAATAATAATAAGATAAAGGCCATACGTTAAATAGTTCGACAAAGTTTTGCTGCACTCTGTTGCAATCTTTAATGTTTCTAGTGCACATGCAGCTGATATAATTGCATTTGTTGAAGCTATAGCTGGTATGATGTTCTTCACGACACCCTATTAAAATAATTAATTCTTAGTGAAAAAGGAAAAAATGAAAATACAGTTGACCCTCAAGAGGGAAAACACAATAAACGAGATTAACATCAAACAATTCATAGGAAATCATCATTTAGAGAAAACCAAAGAACAAAGCTATACACGCCACAGAAAAACTATGAATTTTGCTACGGAATAACTATCATCCCAAATCATCTACATACCTGGGTAAGAGAATAAGTAACTCCAGGAATGCCAAAAAGCTCAGCCCTCTTGACAGCCTGTAAAACATAAATAGTTAAACTTGTAACTGATCAATGGGCTAAAAATGTAGATTACACTGTCTAGAAGTAGAAACTCACTATTAAATAGTGGTTACCTCATCATAAACCCATTTCATATGCTCAGGGTTATCAGGATCAAAAGCCACTCCGCCATGAACCTGTACATTAAATATTGGTTGAAATAATGGACATTAAAAAATAACAGAAAGAGTGAACGAAGATTTACCTCATTCCACTTAATCAAGTGAGCATATTCAATACAGTGGGCAGCAGTTCTAGGGGTTTCAGCCAGGGTACACAAAGGAAACTTCACTTGAGGTGGAAAAAGCCAGATAGTACACTCAAAGCATGGTGTAATCCCTGGCAAGATAACCCTAGCATGGCCCTTGAAACCTTCAGTCCCACCATCCACCATAGGTTTAATTGTCTCTTCTTGTGGATTATCATCAGAATCGTACTCTAGATTTATCAGTAAAAGGAAAAGAAACTGAAAATTAGCATATGCAGTCTGCACCAAATCTTTGGGAATGACTGTAGAGATGGAAATTCTACATAGTAGGGGTCATATAATGCTAAAAACACCAATGCAGGATAACAATTCAAGTAATGAAACAAGCACAGGGGATATATATAAACCAAGGTTTTAAAAAACAGTCCATGACTGCATTTACGGCCGCAACATAAAGGTTTTTGTGGTGTCTGAGATTGCAATGCAACTGCAGTTGTGGGTTCATCAGCTGCATTTAAGCACAATTTCCTATAACAATGCAATGAAACCACGACCGCAATTTCAAATCATAAAAGGCAAATAACAAGGAGAGTAAGTAAAAGGGTTAGTAAAGAAAACAGACCTAGAAAACTACAGGCAACAGTATTGATATAACTGCGGGCCTCAATGGAATCAAGACCAAGGGCAATAATGCTAAAATCGTTGTAAAATTCAATTTCCTTGTCCTCGATCCTGCAAAAGTGCGGCACGATTTGGACACCAGTAATTCTCTCCATGACACGCTTGGCAGCTACCTCGGCTTTGGGTTTGCCAACATCTTCAAGTCTACAAGCAAAGCAAGTTAACAAAAACAACAAAAGCAGTAGACGATGTTGTAAAAAAAGAAATGTACGAAGCTAACCTGAACAAGAATTGGCGGTTGAGATTAGTAACTTCTATGCGATCCATGTCAATGACCTCAAGGTTTCGGAAACCAGAGAGGGCTAAATCCTTCAACAATTCGCAACCCAAGCCACCAGCCCCAACCACCAACACTTTGGCGAAGGCCTGAAGGTCATCTCGCAACTGCGACAGAGAGAGAGAGAGAGAGTAGGAATAGGAATAGGAATAGGAATAGGAATAGGAATAGAAATAGAAATAGAAGAAAGAGTAGGTACCTCAGGGCCAGGTTCGAACCTGGGACCGACGAGATTGCCAGGGCGGAGAAGGAGCTTGTCGAGGTCCCTGGATCGGCTTGAGGTATCCGCCATTGGATTTGGAGCTAAAGATGCTTCCCTTCCCTCGCCACTCGCGCCTCAGATTTTCTGTTTACTCTCTACTCTCTATTGCACAGCTTTTTCCTTTTCTTTTTCTTCTTTTAGCTTTTATTTTAAGCTAGCTTTAATTGTATTGGATGCGTAGGCCATGCCTTTTATTTATTTCGATCAAATTACTTTTAAAATTGATGGAAATAAGTGTTTGATTTAAAACTTGACATTTGTGATTCTAATAAAACAAATTATAAAATTTTCATTATTACAATTGTTGGTTTCTTTTTTTTTTTTAACCAGGTTTCTAAATTAAGGATACTTGTTTTATCTTTTATTTTTTAAATATATTTTATTTTATTCTTTAAAGTGTGAAAATGCATTTTAAACCACCAAGATAGATATATTTAAGAATTTAATTTTTATGTACTAATAATATAAAATATTTTTACAATATCATTATGTTAGAAGTCATGGTAAATACGATTCTTTAGTAATTTTTGTAACAATTAATAAACTGATCATATATAAATAATATTAAAATTATTAAATAAATATAAATAATTGATAATTATTTTATTAATTAAAACTGCCATTAAGAGTGATGGTGTGTGTATAAAAAAATTGACTATTTAACGATGAATAAAAGTAAAGTATCTGTGCAGTAGAAAAAAAGAGTACAGAAACTAACCTCGATCATTAATAAAAAAAATCAATAATTAATATTGATTTATTATACATATATACATAATAATAATCATTAATGCTTTTATTTTGTCAAAAAAAAATGTTAATGTTTTATCAATCATTAAAATTACTTTATTCTATAAACTCAGTTGCTCTTTTGGAGAAAAGGATTTTAAGTGTGTATTAATAACATTCTATAATAATTTTTTATTTTAAATTTCTTAACCAATGATTTAAGATAATTGATAGTGTTTAATTTTAAATTTTAGTTAAAAGTTGAAAAATATCAAAAGTTAGAAAATTAATGTGAGAAATTTATAAATTTAGAAGCGTGTGATAAAACTAATTAATAACTATTCAATATATATATAAAATAATGTAAAAAAAAACATTTATGTACAGAATTTTGCAATATTAATAAAATGTATATAGAAATTTAAATTTATTACTACTATATAAAGTGTATTTCATGTAAAAAAAATAAAAATGGATATAATTCATTGAAATGAAGAAAATCAAATAGGAAAAGATGAAAATATATATATATATATATATATATATTGCATATTTTACATTGCCAATCAATAAGAAATTACTGTTTGTAATTTAATAACAGTGTAATAGCACTTTTTTATAAATAATAACTGTTATTTCAGCACATAATTCAAGGTAAAAGATTGTGAATTTCTCTTAGCTTATCAAATCAGAAATTTTTTTGGCTAAC
>CM023947.1:1332832-1361273 GCA_013407115.1 Glycine latifolia
ATATATATATATATATATATATATATATATATATATATATATATATATAACTTCTTAATCAAGTATTATTAATAACTTCTTCTTAATCAAATAAATTAATTGATTAACTTGCAAACTGCTTCATTCTCTTTCTGAATAGAGACATAATCAGAGTTAGTGTGCATAAGATTCACCCAACAAAAAAGAGAGTTAGTGCATAATTTTATATCAAACAACTATATTAACATATGCAATGTGAGCGGGAATTGTCAAGAGGCACTGGGAGCTCCGAATATTATATACTAATAAAAAAAAGTATTTTTAAAAATTCACCGGGAACAAAATTGACCTTACCATTTTCCTTAAATAATCTTTGGTTTTGCATAAAAAATGTGTTCATAGTACCTTACAAAAGAATTGGATAATTACAGTTGCTCCTTCCCTCATCTAGTCACAAGATAACCAAAAGTAAGAAACTAATGGTTTCTGCTGCCAGCAGTTTTATATTTGAAAACTCAAATCCATGTTATTATCAGAACTTGAACCTCTTCTGAAGACACATAATTCTCAGTCACTGGTGATTGGCAGCAACAAAATCTGATAGTTTAGTCCCTGGCTGCAGATCTCTTATGTAAAATGTCTCCTGTTGTTTCTGTGTAACACTTTTCCAGGAAAGATTTGGCATATTCTTGGCAGAAAGGTACATGAATCCATGCAGCACAATTAAAAGAATTTCTCAGCAAATCATACTGATGTGTGTTACAAGTTCCCTCTGTGAGCATTTTCATGTTTAAGCAACAGTGCATAAAGCAGCTCATTCCATGTATCAGGTACACCAGGCAGACACCAATGGCTGCAATCTTGGCGATGATGATGCATATGGCCCGCACTATGACTGAGATAATAGATAGATGAATGCCCATCTTTCATATGAGCGGTCATCTGGGTTACATTCAACACCATGAACTTGTTTGTTTCAGACATATTTTTGTGTTCAGCAGATAAGATAGCATTGGCTATTTTTAATTGTGACCAGTTGTCATTAGGCACCAATGAAGATCCAAGCTCCGGTAGTGTTTCCAAATGACAGTTTCCACCGTTTTTCCAATCCCCACCTCTGAAACATATCACACCAATTTAGTTTCTAAAGGTATGCAAGCTTTTGGAATAATTTGTAGTATTGAACAAGATACATGCGAAATATAATTATGGACAAGGCCAATGTAGTGGTGATTCATTGTAAAGTCATATAATTAAAGTGCAGGGAACTCATCATTTGAACTGTCAAACCAACCTAAAGTGCACTGGGGCTGAAGTGCGAAAGAAAACCCGCGTCTTCATAGGATGTACCTTGTCTTGTATCCAGTTCAACACTGTTTGAATGGACTGTTTGTATGCATCTTCTACCTGCATTTCCAACTTAACATCCATACCTTCTTGGAAATAACAACCCCTGAAAAAATATAAAAATAAATTATTCCTTTTCCTGGCCAAAAATTACAGATAAATGGCACATACTGTTTAAGAGTGATGCAACCAATACTATTTTTTTTTTATCGGCAAAAATATATTATATATATGAGTAAAAGATAGCTACAAGTATAGTTTGGCAACCAATACTATAGTTTGGCATCACTGAAATACTATAGTTAAGAAAGCACACGGTTAGTTTTAATGCCATGATTTGGTCTGATTCAAATCTGACAAAATATACACTTTATATCTTACAACAATATCAGCAGAAAATCAGAGACGTCCTGGGGATCCTAATCCAACCAACAGAACTTTGAATTCAGCTCAAAGGAAAGGGTAAGCTTAACTCTTGAAAAACAATAGCACAAAATCTTAAGGAAAGGACGGACAGGAAAAATGGAGAGCAAACAAAAAACAGGAAAAAAAAAATCCTCCTATAACCATAAGTTTAAAACTACCATTTTCCCAAAATCAATTAATCATCATCCTAATTTCAGTTCCCTTTGTCACCATTCTGCAACTGTCTAATTACCACTGGGAAGAACTGACGCCCAATGCAACTCAATTTTAAATATCATCCTGTTTGAACTTTTTTTCTATTTGTTTTTTCACATTTTCAAGCTAACCTAGTGACACGAAATGTTTCAACAACAAAACCTTTAACTCAAGCTAATTGGGGTGAGTGGTAGATGAACCCAATGACAGGAAATGTTTAAGCAATAAAATATGGGGAGGATTGAAATGCCCTCGTATTGTTTTCTCATAATTCCACCAGTGCCCTGTGTTAAGAACCAGGATATCTGCATCTCTCCATTTCTCAGAGTTCCAATCCATTGTATCCACTTTCAGAGTTGTCCTAATATTTTCAGGAGCTCCAGTAGGAGGCCGGCTCTGCAATACAAGAAATGGAGCTCTATAGTATTCTGCTGTACAGTTAAAATCCTTGAATTTGAACACCAAGAACCCCTTGTGCTTTGTAATTGGGTTTCCATTTACTTCGTAGATTGATTCCTTGTTAGGAACTCCAGAAGAGAGCATGCATAAGAGTGATTCCCATAGGTTTCTCCCAATTGAGTCCCCAGCAAACACTATGCGTTTGTTTCGCAGTTTTTCCACCATCAATGTTGCGTTGAATCTGCTTTTATTAGGGACAAACCAAAGGTGTAAGTTTACTTCATTTACTTTGCATTTAAACAGGAAAAAAAAACAAACAAAGTTAGTCTCAAAACACTGCAATGTAGGCTACTGAGTATAAATGAAATTGTTGAAATTCACCAACATTATACACATACATATCACAAATACAAACTGGCAGCATTAAGAAAAAGAATTTAATGAGGATGGATTGACAGTCTAAAGGTTTTTTTACATTGCCATCCAATTATAGATTCTCATATATGATATATATGGTTAGATTGTTGACACCCTTACATTGTCATCTAGTCATAGTTTATATATGATAAAATTGTTGACTTTGTAATAAAATGGACTAATAGTGTTTTAATACTGACAATGTATAAAAATTAAATTCTTAAGAAAAATTAAACACAACATGTATAAAGGACACATTAGGAAAAAACAAGCGATCAAGACTAACAAATGAAACGAGGGTTGTGGTTTACTTCCAAACGAAGGAAAAGACAAACCAAAAACAGGTTGAAAAATGAAAATGATGTGGAAAATAAAAGACAATAGCAAGTACAACAGGAATCGAACATTTCAACATGCTTATCAATATAGACATCCATGAAAGACTCAAGTTTCTGCGTGGAAATTGTGTACAAAAAAAATGTTTTCATTTTCACATAGCAGCATGTCCCAACAGCTGAAAGTTACAAAGGAGGGATAATGAGACAACGGATGGCCAATTGCAACCAAATGTTCCGTCGCTGTCATTCTGTCAAGATGCCGGATTAGACGGTTAAAGACATTCAAAGTTGCACACCACGAGTTTTTTTTTTTTTATCTTTCATCATTCCAAATTTCCAAATACTAAAAATTAAGCATGAACATTCTTTGCCGGCAGCGTGATAACCAATGGTTTTGTTCCTTTAAAATTCAACTGAAATTATCAGACCAGCATTTGAATTTACCATCTCCATCCACATTTTCTCAGAAACTAAACGATTACTGCAGAAAAACATTAACAACATAATAAACTTGAAAAGTATTAAAATGAAACCAAGGAAAAACAAACATGAAACATCAAGCGTGTACCTGGGCAAGTTGCAACCTTTAGGCTGCCACCTCCACTTGGTGTAAAACAAATCACGTCGTCCATTCTCAGAACAGCGAAAGCCTTCATCCAAAAAGCTGCAATCTTTTGATTGGTACAAAGGGTAACTCTCATCCCAAATCCATTCCCCATCAAACAAATCACACCCCCCACCCTTTTCTCCAAGAAACTCAACTCTGGGTGGCGCAGTAGACCCTTCTATCCGCAACCAAGCAAACCTCTGTGGTTGCTCCAAGAACCCAACTCTTGAAGCATGGTATCGGTTATCCGAATAGAAGCAGCAGCAAATCACAAAGACAGTTACAACAACAAATCCAAGAGAAGGCTCAAACAACCTTAATCGCTTAGCCCTCCTAATAGCTTTAAAAACTGGCATTGATTCAGCTTCATGCTGTGATGATGAGCTCTTAGGAGAAGACATTAAAAAATTCAAAATTTTAGATTCTGAATGTGGCTTTAAAGGTCGCAGTGGTGGACACTTATAACGAGACGAGACCGAGAGAAAAACGGGAACTTAAAAGCGCTTAGCAGAAGAAGGGTGGCATGCAAGCAAGATGACATTGATTGATTAACACAATCAGGGTCTGCTCTGCTGCTTCTAGCAACTGAGGACTTTGCTTCAAAAATCTCAACTAGTCCACCCCACTATCGAAATTAAAAGGAAAATGGGGTAACGGTAGAGAGGACACGGTCCCACGTTCGTTTGAACTTTCAAGAGAGAGTACAAAAATTGGCGTCATATTGGATCGTGAACACACGTGCGCAAAAATGTGTACCGTGGCTTCGTTTTAACGCCCGTAAAATCCTAGGGTTTAAATTAATTTCATTTGAAATAAATGCTATCAACAAGTTTTTTAGGTTAAAATTATTGATTACATCTCTATAGTTGTGTTTATTTAAGATTTTAGTCTTTATACTGGTATAGAAAAATTTTTATAGTCTTTATACAAAACGGATGTTTGCAGATTATATTAGATCAATTTTAAAGAAATAAATTATCTAATTAAAATGTTTATTTTTTAATTTATTATTCAATAGATTTAATTTAAAATTTAAATTTTTAGTAATTTAAAACTATTTAATTTTTTTCTAGTCTTACTTTTTTATTTATAAAAATTATTAAATAAATGGTAAAATATATGATAAATATAGTTTAAAATATTAAATAACTCATCTATAAGTTATTATATAGCTAATAATACTATAATAGTATAATTTTTCAAATATAATATATTATTAAAATAAATCTACACAAATTAGTAATTATATCTATACCTTTGGAAACTATTGTAAACAAATATGGTGCAATCAACCAAATATAACACAAAAAGTTATGACTACAAAGATGACAATTTTGCCTTAATTTCTACGTGATAAACCCCCTCAACATAGGCCAATTACACATGCGCTCCTCTCTTCCCTGGTTCATGTGTATAGGGAAGCCAATAGAAAACAGACTTTTTCCCCTCCTCTGCGCTTGATAATGGCAGAAGAGGCTAGGGGTGTTGTTTTCAAGCGCTTTGTAGCGCCTTCGGTTTTCTGTAGTTATCCCAAATATCGAAAAAAAGTATGCTTAGTCGAAAGTCACATCTAGCATCTACATCATGTAGTCATGTGCAGCATCATGGTGCAACATTGGGCAGGAACATAGCTTCCCTACTATAGGTGAATGTAGGAAAGGTGACATTATTTAGTGTGAGGATCATCTCCCCTGATAGAAGGTGGAAGAAGTTGGTGTCCTTGTGTTATCCCTCAACAAAAGCAAACAAGATGTTCTTGTCTACCATGCAATAACATGCATGTATAAGAGGCAATATGGTCATCCTAATGTTAGGGTCATATCTTGCTCCCATGGCTAACCACCTTCAACTCCAAGCGATTTATCTTTCCCATAAGTGTGGGGGCAATATGGTCTACGTAGGAATATAATTCCTCTTAATGCAAAAATACACAATGACACAACCCCCCCCCCCCCAGGGGTGTGAAGAGAAAACAGACGGTTTAAATAGTCCTTCCAATCAAAATTTCATTGGCCCAATTAGTTAATAATCTAAATAATGAGCTCAGTCATAACCACAGTCATTGACTCTTCAACAGTTGGAGTAGCAGGTAATGGTATTATTAAGTCTGCGTCAATTTCAAAACCTTGTATCTCGCTTCAATCAAACTATGTGTTTCTGAAACATTGCAGGTAAGAAATTGAATTGGTTTGTCGAAGAAATTAGCAATATCGACTTGCTTACTATTACTCGTTTGCGTGTGACATCAAGAAGGAATTAACTTCGCAATTCAGTGCTTATGAGATGAACATTTTTAAATTAATCTCTCAACTCATCCGAATATCTAAGAGATAGTCCTGCTTGTGCTGTGGATAGGGATTGGTGTTTGCTCAAGTTAATGAGAGATGACATGAATTCCCGTATATTGCTGGACGCTGCAAAAAGTTGCATATTGGCTTCTTCTCCTGTTTTCAGAAGGCAAAAATTCTTGATAAGGTGTGTGGGAGGCTCCATTGGTCATAGAGACATGCAAGCCCTAAGGTCTCTTGAGGTTGACTCTCAGAGTATTATTCGAGCAATTACTCCTGCCCTTGATCCTACCAGACATAAAGGCCAGGCAGGTATAACATATGATCCTTTCTTTTATTTTTGTGCTCAGGATAAAGAAGAAACATCTAATGTTTCCTTCACTTATGTTTCAAATCAGGAAATATAGCTGTTATTGGAGGTTGCCGTGAATACACAGGTGCTCCATATTTTGCTGCAATTTCGGCCTTAAAAATTGTTAGTACCTGCACAACTTTCATATTTAGCCTTTTCCCTTTCATACTGAATTCTCTACATGAAACCAAGAAAGAAAAACAAAACTGTTTTTGTCAGTTCAGACTATCCTATTATTATTGTTCACTTTCAAAAACAAAATTATCCTATTATTTTCCCACCCATGCAGGGTGCAGATCTATCCCATGTTTTTTGTACAAAAGATGCTGCTCCTGTCATCAAAAGCTACAGTCCTGAGTTGATTGTGCACCCTGTTTTGGAAGAATCTTATAATGTTGGGTATAACTTCCAGTCTCTAGTTAATCTTCATCTATTGGCATGAACATTTCAAAACCAAGTCGATGTTTTTTAGTGAGACTAATTTCAGGGAGGAACACAAGAGTTCCATAGCAAGCAAGGTTCTTGCTGAAGTTGATAAGTGGTTGGAAAGATTTGACTGTCTTGTTGTTGGCCCAGGCCTTGGCAGAGACCCATTTCTTCTAGTATGCTTTCTCCTTAATGCTTCACCGAGTACCATTTTTTGTTATTGTTACACTCATGGATATATTTTGCATATCTTCACTGTATCGTGCTTACTCAAGGAATTTGAATTTTATCTTAAATCCTTAACTTTTCTTTCTAAATTTCACAGAGGCATATGCATTGAGTCTCTTTAGTTATATTTCTTCTGATTATTGGCTATTAAAATATAGTTTACACCATTCCCTCATATGTGCAACATGTTAATATGTAGGATGGTAAACCACATCCATTCTTTTTTCATTAAGCATGTATTTAATCTATTTCTGTAATGTTAAATTCAACCATGAATTATTCTATAGAAAAAACTATGGGACAGTGATGACTAGAAGACTGTCTTATAAGGAAGCTAGCTATTGGAGAAGAACCCAAGAATTTTTTTTTGTCATACATTTGAAAGTTCATTTGGCTTAAAATGTGATAAAACATAACTCTTGAAACTTATTTCTAATTTGTAATGTAGTTCTTATAATAAGGGTTTTCTCCTTAACTTGTGGTATAGACAATTCGTTTTTCTCATTTCAGTTATATGACATTGTTTTGTATGCTTTTGTGACTTTCTTTCTGCGAATGTTCACCATCTTTAATTCTAATATTTGCACTATATTGTCAGGACTGTGTGAGTGAAATCATTAGACATGCAAGACAGTCAAATATCCCAATAGTTATAGATGGGGTATGTATATTGAATTTTAGACATCTGGCACAAGGTCTGATTAACATGTGCATATTCTTTAACTTTTTCACTCTTGTTCTGATCAAATTTTGGGCGTTGTTTCAGGATGGACTTTTTCTCGTTACAAATAATCTTGAACTTGTTAGTGGCTATGCCTTAGCTGTTTTAACACCAAATGTCAACGAATATAAGCGTCTTGTTCAGAAAGTACTAAGTTCTGAAGCAAATGACATAGATGCTCCTCAACAACTGCTATCTCTTGCCAAACAGTAAGTTCCCCACTTCAACTTACCAGTTTTTTTGTCAATGCTTTCAAGCAATTGATCTTTGTGTATTCTGAAGTTTATGAAATATGTATCTAGATAGTCAGTTTGAGCATGCAATTACGGTCCCTCCACACTTGTACTAGAGAAGTAAACAAGTATCTGTTGTTTGTCTCCATTCTGTGTTTTGAAATTTACTTGCTCAACTCTCAAGGTGCTGTGTCAAAGCATATTATAATCAGATTATGTAAAAACAAATGATAATCCTTTTGATTTGAAAAGGAAATTAGCATCTTTTAGCAATAAAAGAAATTAGATAATGGCATAATACTAAGTAATTTGCTTTTATCCCAGACACTTACTTATTTCTCATTATTATATGTGATTCAATGCTTCATTTTCATGACAATTTTGGACTGTTCATGGGCAGGATTGGTGGTGTTACTATCCTAAGGAAAGGAAATTCTGATCTCATAAGCGATGGTGACACAGGCAGGTCTTTCACAAATATAAGTCTTGTTTATTCTTTTTTTTTTCTTTTTTGTTTTTTGGGATAGGGGGTGTCAAGATGAACTTAGTTTCTTGTTCATCCTTCTTTTGCTTGAAGAACACTATATTGCAATTGCAACAAAAAACTCTCATTCTAAATTTGTCTATTTTGGTTTACATGTTGGATGTCTCCTACAGCTGAATTGATTAGGCCTTTAGGTTTTGGAACAGACAGAAATGTTCTACTAAGCATGACCAAAAATCTAGTGATGGTACAATAGACTTCAGTATGTACATTATACGAGTATAAAGAATATAATAGAGATTGCAAATGTTAGGAAATCGTTTGATTGTGGTCATATTATCATTTATGCAGTCAAATCAGTGAGCGACTATGGTTCTCCTAGACGTTGTGGTGGCCAAGGTGATATCCTTTCTGGAAGGCAAGTCTTTTATTTTTTTAGTGTCTGAAATTTCCTGCCAGCATATTTTATGCTACATGTTTAGAGCGTTCCTCTCTTTGTGAGATGGAATTTTCTTTATTTTCAATTATTTATTTATGTGTTGCTAAGTTCACTGATGTACTTTCAAGTAGAATATTGATTTTGTCTTTAAATGAATAAATTCTATGACCATCTTTTGACTGGACTCAACTAGATCTAATACTTAAAAATACTTTAGGAAGGAGACTGTGACAGTAATGCTGTTAATGCATATTGTAGTTTTCAACTATCCTTTGCTCTCAGAAATATTGATATTAGAGTAAAGCAACTCAATTATTGATTGGCAGAAAATAGAAAGTGTGTAAGTACTTGTGCTGCTGGGTAATGTTTGTATTTATGGGGAGCAAATGGAATTACATTGCTATCAATCATTATTTGCGTTTTTCAAAAGTAAGATGGAATAAAATGAAACATAGTAGAATCCTTTCCATCCCACTTGCCAGTACTTCCACAAAATTTGGGGATTATGGAACCCACTTACATTTTAGTTAATAGAATATAATTAAATTATGAATCTGTACTTAATAGCAAGGAGTGAGTTTCAATGTTTAGTGTATTTAAGATAAGGATAATACGAGAACAAAAATTTATAATTCTCATTATTCAGTTCTTTTCTACTACAAGTTTCAAACAAGAGACTGAAGAGAGTACTTCACTCCATTTCTCATTGGATATCCAGACAATGGTGTGAGATCTTTAATCCATTTCTTCCCATTCTACTCCATTATATTTTTCTGCTCCATTCAGTCATTGACCATAATTTATTCAGTTGAAACTTGAAACATGAAATGTTTTTAAGTATAAACTAATAATGTATCCCAGTGCTAGAGGCTCCTCGCTTTGTGAAAGTATGAGGATGATTATTGTACGCAGTCTTCCTCTTACATATGCAAAGAGATTGTTTTTCTATTTGAGCCCATGACCAATTGGTCACTAAGCGCAACATGAAATGTTTTTAAGTATGCTTGTCTTAAATTGTGCAGTGTAGCTGTCTTCTTGTCATGGGCACGTCAACATGTTTTGGATGCTGATTCAAATTCGAATCTCAGGTTGCGTGTCACAACTTTCCACGTTCAACGATAAATATTTTTCTGTTCTGTGCTCAATTATGCAGGCCCATATTTAAATACCGTTTATGTTCTTAAATCCATAATTATGTTTTTGTTTCAGCTTTAAAAATCCAACAGTTTTGGGATGCATAGCCGGGTCCGCTATATTGAGGAAGGCTGCATCACTTGCTTTCTCGATTAAGAAAAGATCCACAGTCACTGGTGACATTATTGAATGTTTGGGCAAAAGGTAGCGTATTCTGGAATTAAATTATTTGCATGATTGTGACCGAGTTGTTTTTAAGCTTTTGCATTCTTTGTTGCAGTTTGGAAGACATTTCTCCTGCAAGTTAATTCCATTTGAACCTTTGGTCTACACATACGTACAGTTGGCAACCAAATCTACATCTCCTACGAGAATCTTTTTTTTTTTTGGCTGTTTTCCTTCTTTGTTGAGTTTTCTCCTTTCTTGTGTTCAGTTCTCCCCATTTAGTCTGCGTAGTCTACTTTGAATATGTAAATTCTGTTTGTTGTACCATGACAGACTTACTGTGCGGAACAGATTTTATCCGAAAATAGCCTCAGTTAAAATTTTACGTTGAAGGTGCATGATGCATCAAGTTATTTAATACCAATATACGGGTAATTTGGTATGTGTTTTTTTTATAATATAAAAGTAAATTGTCCATGATTTTCTATAATATTGGTACAATATTTTTGTAACACAAGTAAATTTACCAAAGGGGAAGATCGGAGAGAGAAGTGTGCGACTACGAGGAGAAAATAGAAAAATAACTTAGTGGTATTTTTGTCAAGATTTTTTTTTTTAAACAAAATGTTTTACCCTGTTCTCTCCGCAACTAAAATATACCATTCTTAGTCTCGTTTTTTGTTTTATTCCATTTTTAAAAATCACAGAATGTAACTTTAACATCATGCTTTGTCGCATTACCAACTGCATACCAAAACCTACTTAATTTTCATGTTATACAGACAAGACGAATCCCTTAACGTGTAAGATGATAGCGAAAGTGAAGGATAGTTAAGTCCAATTTGGATAAACTTGAGAAATAAGGAGACCAAATATAAATTCCTTCATATTTAAAAAAGCTAAAGATGTACTGATGTAGTATAAGTTTATTTTAATTTGCAAAAGAAAATTAATTCATTCCAATTGTTTTGTTTTGTTTATTTTATGGATACTGAGATTTGGTGTGAATCACTGAATCTCAAAGAAGTGGTTGAGAGACTTCCTCATGACAACGACGAAGTTCATTATTTTGTGCGTTCTATGGAATTGATTTTTATCAGCCTAATTGTTTATTGATTTGAAAATTTTAATATAGAGTGGGTGTAGAGAATCCAAAACCAGACTTTATTAGATTGAAAAGCGTAACTGTACATTGATAGAAACAGTAAATTCTCTATCTGATGAACAGAGTTACACCCCTACTATTCCCCATTCCAGTGATGACTCCCCGTGCCATTTAATTACATTGCCCCTCATGCATACCTTTTACAGTCTCCACTAATCATCATATAGCATCAAACCAGCAGAAAGGAAAGTCTACTGTCTGGCTGCGACAATTGCTGGCCCTTCCACCTGATATATCATCCCACCAATTTGATAATCAGTAAAAGTAATTGGAAGTCAAGTTCAATAATGGATAGCTGAATACACAAGATTATGCATGCAAGAAATATTGGAAACCACTGGTATGAAAATTAAACAGAAATTAATTAGATTAAAAGACAATATAAGCGATTCCTACATGTAAATAAAGGACATTAAGTGAGCACGAGGATGATTCCCTGAGATTATTACCCAAGTGAAATTTAATTACAATCTTGGTGGCATCCTATTTGACTCTAGTTTTAAGTTCTAGCAGTACCTTAAAATGATATTCTATAGGACAACTACCAATTTGGTTCAGTGAAATTTCGTTCAAATGAGTTCTAAGGTTAACTTTAAAAGACTCAGAGAATTTATGAACCGTGACATCACAAGATGGGAATCCTAGGTTACATTTTGTTACCTTGAAAGTGGCTCCCCAGATTTCCTCCTCATTGGCAGGAACTGCAGTAATCTTATTTTTAGGATTCTCATAGCACATCAATCCTCCAACAGCTGTAGAGTAGAAACATCCTGTCCAATTAGAGAGTAAAAAATGTCAACAATGATTTAGGTGAAAAAGAAACAAAACTGAGACAATTAATGTCATTGTAATATATTATTCTGCCCTACATAACCTGCAGCACATATTATATGTAATATAATAAACACATTAACATAATAGAAGTTAACCCACCTTGAGGGAAAGAAGCAAGTGACTTGCCACAAGCACCTCTAAGCAATTCTGCATCATCAGCAAATGCTACGTGGCCATCAGCAGTTATTCCCCAATACAGAGGTACCTTACCATATTGATCCTGTCAAGAACAATAAATGCAAAAAATGAGAAATAAATGAAAGCTTATATGATGGTGGATCATGACATTTGGTAGGTATGATTATGATTACTTACAGAGGCCACAAAGATGGTAGAAGTGGATTTGTCAAAAACTATAAAAGCAAAGCTCCCACTGAGATGGCCAACAACGTGATTAGCAGGGTAGGGTGCTCGGTCACGCAAAGCTTTGTAAGCCTCAATGACCAACAATACTTCATTGACTGACTTGACCAGTCCATATTGTTGTCTCAAGTTTCCCAAATTGTCAAGGGCTCCCTCAAACAAGCAGAACACCTCATCCTTGACAGCAAAGGATCTGCCATTATCCACTCAATATTTAGATAACAAGGTAAGTCAGGTGAAATTAATAAGGTTGCACACTGCATTCTAGCTAATAAGGACATCATACATATGAATTACTACTATGTTAAACATCCATGGTTACTCTACCACTAAGAACAACCGCTGCGTCAGATAAAGCCTGTCTCATGGTAAGTTAATAACTATCTTCTCATGTTTTTATTACAATGTTTAAAAAACTAAACCGTATGTTCAATTGGTGAGACTCCATTGACATAGATTAAGGACAAAATCTTCAATCAAAATTAAAGTTTCATTTAATAACTCGTATAAATTGACTTTTAATGTGTAGATTACTGAGATAAATATCTAATCGTGATTAGAAAACTATTTAAAAACATTGTTTTGTTCAATTCGAAATCACTTACTAAGCTAAAACAATCCTACTCGTTAAGCTGAAACCATCCTAAATTAATTTATCCAGGCGCTAAAACATTGTTCTGTGTACTCACCCAAAGGAAATAACCTATTTTTTAAAGTACGTTGGACCATCAAGAAATCTCGGGCCAAAAGGACACTAGATCCATTGGGCTCATCTGAATTGCCCGATGTAATATCGAATCATATAAAATCATTAGATCAATTGACCAATAATTATTAGACCCGACTTTCATTGGGTCAAATAAGAACCACTTAAACTAGAGGATTCTCTCAACGATAGAAACCAAAAACTTCAGAGGCGCTCATTGAGCCAAGTTCACTGGATCGAAAACTATCCGCAAACTATCGTTAAATTCCATTCATTGTCAAACAACTCACTGAACTCACTCAATGCATGATCAGAAATGGTTTGAATAATTTTTAAAAACTCACTCTAAAAATGAGTTGATCTAAATAAACTCTCAATTAAATCTTAAGTGGCCTTTATTTTTTATATACTTAAGTGGCCTTTATTTTTTATATACTATACTTCTATTTAATTATAAGATATTATCTTATTGTTATATTTTTTATTAGGAGATGTTATAAAAAAATTGTAAAAATCAAATTTTGTTATTTTCATTATTTTTAAAAATTAAAAATAAAATAAAATCCATACGATGTTTTCTATCAATTCTGAATAAAAACAAAACATAGAACAGAAAAAATCACTTGAGTGTGAGTTTTGTAACCCAGGCCAACTAAATTACTTGATTTATATATTACTTAAAATTATTTTAATATAAATCAACATAGATTTAATATTATAAAACTTTTTCAAAAAATGTTAAAGAATTTAACCTGTGCTAACTGCTAAGTACCTGACTCAAATCAGCCTAATCACCACCAGGATTGAAATAGATCCTCTCTGAATCTTATTGAAGGTCGCACTTGGTATGTTGGATTTTGTTTCCTTAAAAAAATGATTACGCTCTTTTTATCGAGAATAATAAACTATTTTTATATATGTTACTTATTGATACAAAAATAATTAGCATTGTCATAGTATATACTTTTTTATTGGTTACATTTTAGCTTTATCAATTTATATTACTTATACTATTACTTTCTAAAAATAAAAATAAACCGGAGAACATTACACTCTTGGGTCATGAAGGATCTGGACCATCATTTATGCCATATGGTCCCTTTGTAAAATTAGCCACATAACATTACGAGACCCCCTTCCTCGCTAAGAATATTCCTATACGTCACGACTCACGACAACAACAACCAGCCACACTGATTCCCAGTGAGTCATAAATGATCAGATTGGGAACCATCATCAACCGTCCGATCCGATTTGTTGAATCTCAACCATCACATGGTCACGGTAATTCTATTTTTCCCTTATTCTGCGTACCGCAATTTTTCCGAATTTATATTTGTCTTTCAAATTTTTTTATTAGTCACTCAAATTTTTAAATATTTTTTTTTCTCTTTGTTCTTTCAGATTATGATTTTATAATTTGTGATGATATTTAATCATCAAAATTTATTTATTTTTAATTCAACCTTATAAAAAAATATTCTCATTTTTATTAATTTTAAATTGTCAAAATATTTGTCTCGAAATATGGATGATATTTTTATACATATTTGACAATTTTTAAGAAGAAAAATAAAAACATTAATATTGTAACGATCTTTTTATTTGACGATTATTTATCATAAATTATTTTAAAATTAAATTAAAAAACATTTTTAATGATAAAAAATCATTATAAATTGTAACATTATTAACGCAAAATATAAGAAAAATTAAAATATTTTAAAAAATTAAGAGACTAATAAAAACGTATTTTATTTTGAAAAACTTAAAAAATAATTATACAAATTCAAAGGAGTAAAAATATATTTAAATTTTGTTTTCTTGTAAAATTTCTAATAATCTTTTTTTACTTATGTAAGTTCAGTGATTAGCAAGCACTGAAGCACCAAAAAATTCCACCTACTCCTGAGAGAAAGAAGGATGATAA
The DNA here is from genome assembly GCA_013407115.1 of Glycine latifolia. Lineage (NCBI taxonomy): Eukaryota > Viridiplantae > Streptophyta > Magnoliopsida > Fabales > Fabaceae > Glycine > Glycine latifolia. The sequence goes on from CM023947.1 coordinate 1,348,009, forward strand.
TAATGTGTGACATAACGACGTCGTTTGGGTGTAATAGTATCATGTTGATGTTAATTAGTTTACCTGGGCTGAAACGGCGACTCGTTGTGGTGGGTATAAGCGAGCTGGACATGCTCTCCGACCTCCACCGACACGGCGGAGGGGTTCTTCTCCTCGAACCGCTTCCGCAGCGCCGCCGCCGTCATCTTTGGCGACGGAGTACGGCTGCCGGCGGCCACGAGCTCGTCCGGCGGCGACACTATGGAGCTGCTGAACACACCCAACATTTTCACGCTAATTTTCTTTATTTTCCTTTTATACGCATTCACGATAATCTTCTCAAGGAATGGGATCCAAAGTGGAGCCTGGATTGCATTTTATAGAGGGATGTAACCAGGGTAATTTAGTCATTTCGGTCGTAATAATTGAAAAAATATGAGTATCTAATCTAATGATAATAATTCTTCAGAATTCTGGAATTTAGACAGGTTACACGTGGGATCACATCGGGCCATTAATGGAATCGGACAACGTCAATCAAGTGGACCCCACCAGCTTCATTCATTCACTTTTAATATCATTATTATCATTATTATTTATTTTAATTACATGTTTCATAAGATACCAGGAGAAGTAGAACTTACCGTCTTTCACTGGCTTCCAGGCTACTTACTCCGTTCTTTGAATATCATTATTAATATTACTGTAAGAAAATTTTAATTATTTATTTTTTTTAATAATATTGTCTTTAAAATATCTTTGATTTAATAAGATTTGAGATATTCTTTATATTTGATATTTGATATTAAATTCCAATAAATAATAATTTTAAAATATACTTATTTTTAATTAAAAATAATTTAATATAATAAAATTAACTATTTTTTAATAAATATAAAATATTTTTTTTATAATTGAGATAGGAGAAATTATTAATTTTATTTAATATACGAACTTATTTTAGTAACATTTAACTTATAAAATTTTCACAATTACTTCAGATAATTTATAAAAATAAGTTAATTTATAAATTCTTTTATTTTTTATTTTTTATTTTTTATTTTGATTCTCATTATTTATTTTTTTCATGACTACGAGAACTAAGTTTGAACTCAGGACTACCTACATATTATACAAAAATCTTCCCACGAATACGACCTTAGTAAATTTTTATATTTTATATATTTATATATTATTCTTATATATTGATATTTTTTATAAAAAAAACACGTATCTCCATTAATATTTATTAATACAAGAAAGATATTCCGTGTCACAACTTAAAAAGTTATCTATACGTAATTTGGTGTAACTTGTTTTTTTAAAATGTAATCGCTCTTGAAAGTTAAAATAAATGTTGTAATAATTTATGATAGTTAAGAATAAAAATAATAAAAAGAAATATGATACTAAAAAATATTATTTTTATATAATATAATATATATATATATATATATATATATAATATACACGTAATTCTAGTAATAAAAATACCAAAGCACGAGGCGTTTAAGGAAGATGAGTATAATATGAGAAAACAAACAGAATCTAAGTGCAATTTATTGCCCAATTTTAAGAGAGGTTTGTATCCCCAATTTGAAAGAATGACAACAAAACATCTCACCACAAAACATCTTACATGGACTTTTTCGGTGTCTTACGGGAGAGGTAGCAAAAACTAGATAAAATACAAATACAACATGTTAAGGAAGAAATGGAGGACAAACGAGGAGGTAAATAGCCAAGGAATAAATGAAAAAAAAAATTGGTCAACAAAAAAACTTAAAATTAAGTTTGTCCTATACCATGATCGAATAAAAACGCAAATTAAAGATTGCTAGTCAATTTAAATAAAATATCGGAAAAAAGTAATATACATGTACACGTCAAGTCACTTTGTTATCAAAATTTTAACTACTCGTTTTCACTTGACACTATAGGTTAAGATTTCTTTCGGTAATCACTAGGCTAAGATTTGGACATTAATAAGAAAAATATTTAAAATATGATGAGAGACATTTTGATTTGAAGTATTGAAAGTCGAGCTAAATTGAGAAGGACAAGATTAATCAATATGACACCCTAATTCTTTGCATGTCTTATCTATTTTACATTCTTTCTACTTTTGTAGAATAAATAAGATTTTGGAAAAAAAAACGAAGTTGATAAGATGAAGTTGTACTTCTCTAAAACATTTCATAAACGGCCATACGTGAATTTGTACAAAATTGTATTTATTTATTTATTTTCCAAATAATAATTTAAAAATTTTCAACAAAAAAATAACATTTTTAATAGACAAGCAATTTTTACTCTTAGGATATTATCACAACTAAATAGAATTTACACTAATATTGAATAACAAAATATTTTCTATCAACAAATATTAATTGTTACTTATTATTTTTTATTAGTGAAAAAATTTGAACTCATGATCTTTCTTTTTTTTTCACCACCAAATTAATCGTATAAATTTTTTTATAAATCCTTCTTACATTGGATAATATTCTTTTTGGGTTGAACACAAATATTATATCAAATGTTTTAAAAGAAAATTAAAATGATTTATAATAATTTACTATGTTTATCCCTTTATAAATGTCGTGACACGTGAATTGAATAATATAATTAATACTTTTTATTATGTCATTTATTTATTATTTTATCTTTTTAGTGAAAAATATTTTTACACAGCCATTTACTAAATAATAAAAATTGAGTTTTTTTTTCACGTTATCTTATCCATTATATGAAATAGGATGAATTTCTATTCCCATTTGCTGTTTTTTTTATATTAATAATATATATATAGGTTAAACTAAAATTGAATTTGTTAACTTGATATATTACGCATAGTTGCAATTTTCTTTTCTCTCTCTCCCTCACTCTCTTTTTTCTTTCTTGTCATGTAGGAAAATAAAAAACGGCTCAAAACTATTAACGATCGATCAAAACCATGGGTGAACCTATGGGTTGTCAGCAACTTGAAACTAAATTAACAAGGAGAACCTGATGCTTGTTGTTTCTTAGGTATCAACACAACTCTTCTGTTTGTACTAGACCGACAATAATCTAATTTAATCATATTTTAAGTTTTAACGCATATATATTGATGGGACCGCAACAACAAGAATCTCTCTCTTCCTCTCTCTAAAAATTGCCAGGAAATAAAAACTTAATTAATCTCAAGATTGTGTTTGAATAGAAAATTTTAATTAAAAAAAATAATTTATCAAAAAATTTAAAATTTTTAATTTAAAATTTATTATTTGGATATTTTTATACGAATAATTTAAATTTTTACAATAAAAATAGAATTTTAAATAACTAAAAATGTGAAATTTGAATTTACTTCTAAAATGTGAGAAACTAAAATTTTCTTTTTCTATAGAGACACTAACCGTACCACTAGATGACGAATACTTCAACCTCCATTACTCCTACTGCATCCACCTCATACGTCTCTCCATGCGAGATTCAAAATTTTAAAAATGAAAAAATTTAATTTCTTTATCCAAACACAAAATTTTAAAAATGAAAAAATTTAATTTCTTTATCAAAATGCAGAATTTAAAAAATAAAAAAATTTAATTGATACATTTTAACTTCCCTTAAATTTTAAATTTCATAAAATTTTAAAATATTTAATCCAAACATACTCTAAATAAAATTTGAATTATCTTTGTTAAAAGCCTTTCATCTAATAGCACTCCTTTGTGAAAATATTATCATAGGTTTAAAAATCAAGTTTTCACTTGAAAGATTCAAAATACTCTAAGCTTCAGTTCCGCTCACATCATATACCATTCTTTTCATCATCCATCTTCACCCTTCAAGCTTTATGCTTTCACCTTCAAATTTGAAGATTCCTTTAAGCTTCAACATTGTCTTGTAATTGCTCCATTGCTTACCTTCACGCCACCACTAACCAACCTCTGCAACCACCATGCGACCATTATTCTCCTTCAAACTTCCATATTCAAGTTTAAGTTCCCCACCTTTAAGATCCATGTGCATTCAGGCCTCCTCCTCCAAGTTTCAAACTTTCACATTCTTTTTCAAAAGCTTTAAACTTCCAACTTTAAGCACCGCATGCAAGCTTCAAGCCTTATGTAAGTTATTTTTAGATGCTGACAACGATAATTTTAGATGGCTTAAATATAAAACACATTTATAATAATTTTATTATTTTTGTCTTTGGAGACAAAACTATATTTGTGATATATTAAAAAATAAATTACATCACAATCATTCAAATCAAAATTATAATATCAAAATAATATATTAAAAATAAATTATCAAATGAAAAATAAGAATAATATTAAAAACAATAAAAATTATTGTTCATAATATATTAAAAATTATAAATAAACTATAAAAGTGAATTATATGTGATTACCTTATTTATATAAAATAATGAAATATTATTTAATTGAATAATGAACCTAAAAATAATCTAATTATTTAAATTTAAAATATTTTAAAGGGTTTAATTATGTTATTTAATATTGATTTCTTCCCTTGGTGGTTTCAGTTATATAATATAAATACTAATTATTGTTTGGAAACCTGGGACGAGTGTCTTGTGTGTGGTAAAGAAAAGATGGTGAAGTCTCGTGGTCGGAACGTGCATTGTCAATGATGAGTTGAGTAATCGTGGAAAAGGAACGACTCTTGAGTCGTGTTAAAATTAAGTAAGTCGAATAAAAAACTAAGAAAGCTTATTCTCTTTGGATAAATACAACTCATTTTATAATATTTTAATAAAAGAATTATTCTTCTTCACTTTAGTGAAGGAGACGCCCACGGTTTCTCAGATGCCCCACAGATTAAAGGTTACGGAATTGAATTGTTGAGAATTTTCTTTAGCGTGTGTTATGCTTAATTTATATATATAATACATTTTAATCCATGAATTATTCTTTACATTTTAATCTTTTTAAATGAAATAATACATTTTAATTCTTTACCAGAAGGTTAAATTGAAAATGTCATCACGTTGGGGGAGGGGGAACGTATCTATATCTCACATCAACTTTTATAATCTTTATATAAACTTTATAAATTATTTTATACAGTTTACTGATATGATACTAGATTTAATTTATTTGTTGAATTGTTGAAGCATAATATCTCAAGTAATGATTAATGACTAGAAAATAATTCTAACAAAATTAGTTATTCATTGGTATCATTATATTAATAAAAAGTGAAAGACAAAGATGAAAAATAATTCTAACAAAATTACTTCTAAAATAACTCGATCTCTCGACAAAATAGTAAGTATATATTAATATGTGGATACAAAGTACCTCAATTGTAAAAGTAATTAAGTACAAATTATTATTATATTAAAGTTAAAGTTGAATTATTTGAATATCATTCGAGTTCAGTCAAATTTTATTTATCTCCTACCTAAATTTTAGATTATGAATTTTCCTACTCACTTAAATTAAGTAGTATGCATTTATCTTACTGAGAGTTATAAAACATTATCCAGCTGATTAGGACTTGTGAATTTTGATTTGAGTGTCTATAATGGGTTGAATTCTTGATGTTGAGATGATAAATTTTGATCTTGTTTGATAATTATCTTTTATATATATATATATATATATATATATATATATATATATATATATATATATATATATATAAAGCTTATAAAACTATCTCTTTGTTAGACAAATTTTATGTCATAATATTGTGCGAAAAACTCTTGTTGATAGGTAGAAAATAATCTTCTTAATTATTAATTTGTGATTGAATAATGGTATAAAACATGTTTTTATCTAAATATACACATTTTCTAACTTTTTATTATTGTTATTATGTGTTATCAATATACTATAAATGTGCATCATTTGTCGCAAAGTTTCCATTAATTGGTCATTTCCAACTTGAATAACATTATTTAATTATTGGAGACAAATGTATATTAAAAAAAATATTAATCATGTCTAAAAAAAATGATATATTGAAATTGTAAAAGTTATATCTAACAGGGAGGAACATCATGCACGCCAATAACTCGCATTTATAAATAAAAGGAAACATAGTTTAAATATGACAAATATGTAATTTCAACAAAATAGTTCAAGCATCTTAATGATAGCACAAGAGATTTGATAAAAAAAAAAGTGATACCGTCAAATTTCACATCTCATCGATAAACAAATGTACAGTTTAGAGCTCTATTTTTGCTTTCTTTTTTTCTTGATCAATTAGGGCTCTAAGTTTCCTTTTTTATTGCCTAAAAATAAAATAAAATAAAAAATTTAGTCCATGTAAAATTAGCAAATTTTGATTTAATTAGTCCTTATAAAAGAATTCTTTGGTTTTCATCCCTAAAATTGAAAATTTGATTTTGGTTTCAACTATTATGTGACATTCATTAATGACTTATGTATTTAGATGAAGGTTAAGTGATCATTTTAAGTAAAACTCACTATAGCCGGTGTCAATGGTACAATGTTGACACCTAATACCTTAAAAAATTATATATGAAAAATAGTGATTTTAGATTTTGGAGGAATTAAAATCAAAGAAAAATATTTTATAGGGACAAAAATCAAAATTCGATTAATTTATAGGGACTGGAATTAATAATTTTAAATTTTAAAGGGATGAAAAATAAATATTTTTTTATAGGGATCAAAATCAAAACATGTTAGTTTTATATGATCTAAAAATATATTGAAGCCAAAATAAAAATCATAATCAAATTTTAGGAAATGAAACAGATAATATATTCCATACTCTAAAATTCATTCATTTAAGAAAAAAATGAATAAAACTTTAAAGTACGCGGCTTAAAATTTCCTTAGAAATAATAAGAAAAAAAATCCCATAAATTATCAAAGAGATATACTTAAAAATGTATGTAGAAAAATTGTTATATATTTTATTTTTATATGTAAGAATAGAAGACAATGTTAAAAAATTTATAATAAAAAAAACCAATGGAGCTAGACTCATAATATCACAATATAATATTAATTATTTGATACTCAAATAATAAAATTGTTAGTATAAATACATATCCAATAGAAATAGGACAATCATTTTAAAACATCTGATATAAATACGTGTATCATATCAATACCACAATAAATATTTTCATGTGTCTGGAATTCCTATTGGTGTACATTTCACGTTGGATCTTTAGCAATAGGCAATAGTTATTGTGACGATGATTTCAAAGGAATGAAGAGTCGAACAAACACACTGTGGTGGTTGGTGGTGGGCTACAATTGCACAAAGCAACTACAAATAACCAGACAAATAAAGGTGGGATGAAGAACGTGCGACAATGACAAATGGATTTTATTTCCTTCTGTTCCACCAACCTAATTGTCATTTTTATCATAACCTACCATAACCACTAGCTCTAGTCCTAGTTTTTAAAAAAACAAAAACCATTGCGGAGAGCTTCTACTCATTTTATTGAGGCAGGGTCGTAGCACGTATATTTCTTTCTCTTCCATTGACCATGGATGTATTGATTGCTCATTATATTGTAAGATCAATGTAATTAGTCTGAAAACACCTCTAGGATGGGACAAGATACATAATTTCCACTTTCTGAACTTCTTCACATGTCACTAGTATAAATATAAGTGTTCAAATAATTAATTTACTCAACTATCTAAATTTGATAAATAAAAACCAGTCAACTTTAATCTAATTCAAAGTGATCTAGCTGACTTGAATGGATTTCAGTATAAAAATATGAATTTATCACCTCGTAATGGCTTCGACTTGTAATAGATTAATTTACTTGTTTATAAATTGAAAGAGTTATATAAGATTTATTTTAATTTACGTAAATGCTTTCAGAATAAAAAATGTGTACAAGAAATCAAGTTAAATCATGGGTCAGACTAATCTAGCTATATTGAGTGCCTGTTAATTGGTTTAACTACGTCATGGAACACTCAATTCACGTCCACACAGAAGATAAGGTTCTGCGTTCTTCTTCAAATTGACACCATGTACAATAGAGCTCCACTTCAATATTGGTTTGAAAATCAACATGCTTACATCACATTGAAAATAAAATATTCTGTATATGAAAAATAGTAAAATACACACCTACGTACAATATTCAATATCGAGAGAAAAATAATATTTATATTTGTTTTAAGAGGCATTAGAGAAGACATCGTGTGTACAACGAATTGTATATAGTATAAGGAAAGAATGTTATTTTATCTTTGGTACACGGTATTTAGACTACAGGAATACAACTCAATTAAAAAGATACTCAGTTGACGTAATTCTGAAATTCAGATCAAAGTACTTTATATCCGAAGTCTCTAAAATGGGCTTCCGGTAGATTAAACAAGTGATAAATTGCATCACTACGAAAGACACACGATGAATTTGTTAATATATATGTAATTTTATTAATTAGAGAGGAAAATTGAAAGTGAGATGTGAATAGAGTAGTTAAGTGGTTGAGTTGAGGGGACCAAAATTGAGATTTGTTGCCATCCTTCCAGGGTGTATGGAAGAAAATCTTCGGGCTTTCGTTGGTTTCAATCACTCCTGATTGTCTCTTTTCAGTTTTGCCAGATTTTTTCCCCCTTTCGTTCTCCCTATCAAGCAAATTAAGTGGACTTTTATAGTAGAGTATATTTATCATGGAAAGCAATCTTTCACATTAAAAATATCTATTCGCTTTATATGTATAAAAAAATTTGGATACCTAAGAGATGTCTACTCCTAAAGAGATGAAGAGAAAAAATATAAGTGATTCATATAAAAAATAATTAAAGGAGTTAAAATTAAATATTTCATGTGTTTGGATATCCAAAATCATGCTCTTCATATTCTCACCTTAATTTCCTGCAATTCTATTAGATATTATTTTGGTCACTAAGTTGTGCCTCAATGAAAAGAAACCTAAACCAGAAGCATTCAAATATAATTTGTCTTTTCCTCTAGGTTTAGTATAAGTTATATAATAATATCGTATTTGAGTTAAATCCTTAGACAATCAAAATTAATGAACATTAGATAGATCAACCTAATAACTCAAATGTTAGTAGCGTAAGGAGATTAAATATGTGCGAACCTCGACTCAAAGACGATTCGAAGGTACCGAAAGATGCACAGCTTCTCAATCTCAAGTGCTAGTTGGACAAAAAAGCTAAATACTTGCATATCTCGGCTCAAAGACGAATGGAGAGTGAACAATACAAATATATAGCCACTAATAAAATCTTTTTATTTTATATATTAAATAAGAGGATTTCTTATTGATAGTTGGAAATGAGTATCTTTGAAATATTTTAGTGACTCTTGTCCTTTTAACAAAGTTTTACCTTCCATACAAACTGTGAAGAACTAAATTCTGTTTTTTTTTTTTTATAATAAAAAATCAATTAAGAGTTAAGTTCTTATCAGCGTACTCAACAGAAGAGTTCAACTATAGTGCGAGAGTTTATATAATTAGAAGACAACGTCAAATTTCATTTACCTAAGATGCCGTCGTACTCTTACCAACCTCGATAGGAACTATTTTTCTTTTTTCTTTTCTAGAGAATTATTTATCTTGAGTTTATAACTTTTAGTCTTCTTAAAAATTGCTTATGACGTGTATGCTCCCACAAAAATTAGCAACTATTTGCATAAGTCTACTTTTTATTATTGTTATTATTAATCAGGAGATTTTTAATCTTTTTAAAAGCTGTTTGAAAATTATTTTGCCTGTTTATGTTCAGTAGTACCTGGACTGGGACTGGATAGTGGGGGTGGTGATTTATGACTAGTCTCGCTCGTGTCTGCTACTAGCTATGAGCGATTAACGAGGGAGGATATCATTATGCCCATAAAAAATACCGATACTCATATTAGCATTATGATTAACATGAGTATTACTATTAATCCAAACTTTAATCACGAGTGTGATTACTTCCACAACAAAAATCCGAACACGGTTGTGACTTGTGCTAGCATGTGCCCCGGCCCCGGCCATAATCATAATTCATAGGTCTGGAACACCCTATCACTAAAAAATTTCATGTAAAGATAGGGCAGAATAATTATCGAGTCTGACTTTAATAAGTTATTTATGATATTTCAGCCAATTAACCGTAAGATATATTGTACTCTTACAGTTATGATAGAAGTTTTTAATGGGGAAACAAACATGGCATGAAAAAAATAAGTAGAGGAATAACTCCAATAAAAAATAGAAAATTAAATTAAAACCTAAGAGGTAAAGTAAGATTGTCTCTCATTGATAGTTTCATATAAAATAAACTATGATAAATTTATAAGAATGAAATACTGTAATATGTTTTAAAATTTAAAAGTATTTTTTGCTTAAAAAAAACAAACGGTTTTAGCGGGCTGTTAATTAAGACGAAAGTCAAGTTTGTTAATAAAAACAAATTTTTTCGTATGCTTAAATAAGGCTCATTAACGGCACGTTTGAATGTGGTTCAACTATCATAATATAGTTCTAGCATATATGGGTGAGAATTTGTGAACTTTCAGACAGTGCCTGCTTCAAATCTAAAGTTTAATTAAGACGTACAGTTTATAATTAAACTTTGTCTTCGAAAAATAAGTTTAAAGAGGAAATAATTACATCATATTATAAAATTCGTGTTTTCAGTTAAATAATTAAATAATTAATCATATTGTGCATTGGTAAGCAGGATTTGGTAAATTGGTTTGTTTTGTACTCCAAATGAAGTAGCCATCTGATTTCGTAACTTGGGGATTCAACTTCATTAATTAATTTCATTTTTGACTCAGCATAGAAAGGAACTCCATCTCTTTCTTTTTGTACTCTAATGACCCACAAATATGCTCATTTATTGGAAGCTTGGGATTGAGATGACAACGATATCCCATTGATGAAAAAGTTTTTGGTTTAACTGAGATATCTATATTATGAGTCGATTATATGCTTGGCTTGTTTAATTCGTACAACCAGATTAATATAATACAACGATAAAGAACTAGACAAAGTTGGTTCAAGATGAGTGAAAACTAGTATAGAAAATAGTTAAACTGATTTCTTTTTTAAACAGCATATATGAATGTCTGTTGTTGAACTTAAAGATATCATATCTTGATCACAAACACATATTACTTTATTGATGTCTTTAATCAACTTTTTAAAAATTAAGATATATGCAAAGTTGAACTTCGCGAATACTTGGCCTTGTGTATGATTATGAAAGAAATATGATCGGAGGAAAAAAGTGGCTGTTCTGTATAAAGAAAACTTCAAGGTTGACTAATGACAGCAAAGAGTCACTCGTACGTAGCATCATTGTTTGATTTGCTTCTTCGGCCATTTAAATAAATTAAACCCATCATTCAGAAATACATGTTTCACTAATTCACGTCACTCTTTACGCTTGAAACGATGGATGAGTATGACATTTATCTTCTTCAGTTGTCTGAGTATAGTCTTGAAAGTGTTCATATTGTTCTGTAGAGTTTTTTATTTTTAATGATGCTCTTTGTGTAGGATTTATGCATGAATATGGACCAGTAAGGATGAGAAGCCTAGCTAAAGAGGTCTCAAAGAAAAGGCATAAAAGATGAAGGGAATCAAAAACTAGATAGGAAGACCTAACTTCGACCATAGGTTCGGATTCTTTGAATTTTGAAGGGTTCGTGTCACATCAAATTATAGAATTATTTGATTTTTCTCTCCAAAAGATTGTGGAGCGGAATGGAGGTATGATTAGTAGCTGTTCATTTATCGGAAATCTTGCAAGATCAAGATTCACTATGTGTTGCTATCACGGAATATTTATCGGCGAACAGTCAAACATTTTTCTTCAATTTAATCACAAGATTCACTATATCAAGATGTGAAAGATAAAATGACAAGTCTTAATGTTGAAGGATTTAAGCATTTGTTTAGGGACACATTTAGTACCAGAAGTACAAGTTTTAAAACTAACGTTATATTTGAAGCAAGAAATCATTACTTGGTACGTATAATATCATTGATTTGAGGTTATGATCCAACATGCACTGAAGTTACCCCTAAAAATATTTTTTAATTAATTAGCTAAAAATTATACTTGAGCAAGGATATTTTGGGGTAATCAATCAATTTTTTTATGAAAATTAGTTATCACAATGATAATAAACACTTTGTACATGTAACATAATTAAAAAAATGAGGAAAAAGTGTTTTAGTAACATTACTCAAATAAAAAATTATCTGAAATGTATGAGCGGCTCCGTGTTGTTATTGTCTCCTGGAGATCCAGCCAAAACTTAATACAGAAAAATGGGACGCAGTACTTTCGAGGCAATCAATTTCAGCTTCAGTTCAATTCATTCATATTTTTATCCTACCCAACAAATTGATCATTAAAGATGGTAAGAAATAAAGAGTTCATTTAAAATTGGCCGATATAAATCTTTCACAAGTAAATATAGTATGATATTTCCATATGATACCTAAACACAATTCGAATAAAAATCAATAATATTATGAGTGCATTAAGCAATTTGGGTTTCGGACTCGAACGGTAGGTGATAGTCAGTCATAAAGCCCAGTTCTCTCTTTCAACCAATACCCATGTTCATTGTAGATGAACCCTCCTGACCCAAAACAAAATCAATAGATCAACCTTGCCCGTGTTCATTGTAATACATGATAATCTATATTATAAAAATTACTGAGTAAAATTTGAATTATAATGAGAAAATAACATCAAGAGATACATAGAAACTACATCTAAGTATTTTCTTTTATTGGTCAACAACACGATTGGTTTGTAGTTTGGAATTTTCGTTTTGCTGGCTTGTACCAGTGTATGGCTTTTGCTCGTGTTGGGCTAGTTTTTGTATCCTCTGGGCCGTTTTTTTTCCGACAAATCCAAACATTGAAATACACGAGGGCGAGTACTGTTCTCTAATTATAATTAGCATTTCCTTTTGTGATATTAACTGATTTAATTTTGAACTTTCTTTTACAATGACAATAGTGTGAACCTAAGACCTAGTACAAATTATAATGAAGCATATATTACACTCGTGGTAATTTTGTCACGCGAAGAAGTCACCAATTTGGCATTTCCTCTGAAGCTGATTTTCAGATGTCGGAGGGATCAGAGAAGAAGCATGTCACAATCGCACGAAGCACTGATTCTCATCCAAAAGATGGTGAAAGTGCCTCCACCAAAAGCACTCTTGTTGTTCAACACCGCAACCTATCAAGGCCTTCACCACACTCCCCACTCCATCTCCTTTCCTCTGACATGCTACCCCAAGCTCAATCTCTCATCCTGCGCCTAATC
>CM023947.1:1366138-1385163 GCA_013407115.1 Glycine latifolia
ATATATATATATATATATATATATATATATATATATATAACATGTGTCAATCTTATATTTCATTGGTAAATTTTAAAAAATAATATTTTTTTAATAAATATTTTGAAATTTGGGATTCTTTTTAAAAATATTTTAAAATTTGAGACAGTAAAACACGTTTAATTTGGGTGTGTTTCACTTGTTTGTGACACTTGTCATCTTCCTTGAGGTGTAGTGTATATAAATTTCGAACGATCATAATTTTTTATAGAAATGTGCGATTGAGGTGTGGTCTATGTCAAAACGCTCGAAATTGAGAAAAGAAGGTTTGTCCAAATTGGACATATTTGACTATCCCAAATTTCAAAATATTTTCAAAACAACCACAAATTTCAAAATATTTATTAAAAAAATAATATTTTTTAAAATTTGCCTATTTCAAAATCAGATTAACTTTGAATTAGTAAATACTACTACAATATTAATCTTTTTCTAGCAAAAACTCACTTTTTCGTTAAACAAATTGTTTTTAGAAAATGTGTAGATAAGTTTTTCTTTAAAAAAATCAGACTTTTGGAGTATTTTGAAGATACATTTATTAGTTTGTAAAATTTAAAAACTTTTTTATCATACCAGAATCCTCAATTTTTTACGTATTGATAGAACGGCCAGTTAGAATAAATTCACAGCAGTATAAATTAAAAGTATTCTTACGTCATTCAAAAAATTATATGCAACTTAGTGTTGGGTATTTTCGTAAGTTTGCTGCCCCCATTTCCCTGTTTGTCAATAGAAAGCAGGGAGGTGTTAAGGTTGACAATATTGCCGTCAACCTTGATTGACTTGACGTCAATAAAGTACTCACTGGAAGGATCATCATCAAAGATTGGGCCTGCGCTTTGGGGGTTGGTAACAATTGGAGGGTAGGAAAGAAATTTGGAAACAAAGAGATCCCCAAGCTTTTTATAAATTGAAGGAAAAAGAAAGAAAGAAATTGTGTTTATAAATTGAAATTAATTACACAAACTAATTTATAAAATTTATTTAATCGGTTATGGTAACTATGGAGTATCGAGTAATACTCTATTGTAGTAACTATGTGAAGTCCAGAACTTTAGAGGGAAGACGTGTGTCAAGCTGTCCGAGTTGTGGATCTCATACGATACAGATAACTAAAGTAATTGTACATGACGATTTAAATTATTTATTATAAATATAAATAAACTTTATATATTTAAACATATTTATTTTATACAACATATTAGTTAAAATACTAATTTATGAATAAAAGCTTAATTCGTCCGTTTCTAGTCCTTGTAGTCCAAAATTGCGTGAGGCGGTGAGGCCAGTTCGAATTGGCAATGAGAGACTTATCGCATCAGCCCATCCTGCCCCGCTACCATCGTAGCCCAATATATATAAATATAAATATAAATATAAATATTTTGATTTCGAAAACCAAAAAAAACGAAAACGAAAATAATAATCAGTTTCTGTTTGACACTGGAAATATTTCGCTGCAATCAAATTCCACGCTTTGTTGGTGAGTTCATCTCCCTTCTCTTCTCGCAAAGCTTTTTATCGCATTCTTCCGCTGTTATCGTAATTGTCGTTGTTCATCAGAATTTTTTTTTTCGTGACCGTTTGTGCTATCAGTTTCTGCTTTGCGATCGATTTTCATTACTTGTATATATTAATGTTCAGCGTTCATGTATGTATTCAATTCGCGTTTATTGTTTGATAGGGGGGAGGGGTCGAGAATGACCAGCTCAGCGGTTACTGAACAATTTGACAAATGCATGAAGAAGCAAGTAGAAGCAATTGCACGAGTTTTGCATTTATTTCAATCCTACAAAGAGGACAATATTCCGTGCAAAATCGACGAGGTACAATCCTCACATCGATTCAGTGCATTCATTTTATGTTAAGGCTGTTATTCCATATTGTTTTGCATTAAGCAGGGTCTCTATTTGGGTTCGATTACCACTGCAGCTAACAAGCCTGCTTTGAAAGACTGTAATATTACTCACGTTTTGACTGTGGCTGGTAGAATACCACCTGCACATCCTCACGATTTTGTCTATAAAATTATAGACGGTATGGTAATTTTCATAGAAATCAAACTTTTATTTGCTTTTCATGTCGATCTACAAATATGTGTGGCTGATGATCAATAAACGGATTTTGACATTGATATAGGGCTATTCTGATTGGGTTTTGGGGAGCATCTCATTTTATAGCTATCAAAAGGGGCTTCATGACTTGTAATTGAGTTCAATATAAATGGGATTAAACTCGTGGCTGGAATTGAAGCATGTATACTTTGTGCGCCTTAGCCTTTAGGATAACAGCTGTGTGTTTACAATTCTGAAATATTTCATATTTGGGTCTTAACAGTTTTAGGGGACAATAATTTGTTTCTTGTATCTTAGAAATTGTGTGTGAGAGCGAGTCCTAGCACAGCGGTAAAGTTATGCCTTGGTGACTTGTTGGTTATGAGTTCGAATATGGAAATAGCTTCTTTGCATATGTAAGGGTAAGGCTACGTACAATATCTCTCTCCCTTACTTGCAAATAGTGTGGAGTCTCTGGGCAATGGAGTAAGCAGTTTTTTTATATTAGAAATTGTGTTTTATAGAACCAGATGGCTTCATATGAGAAATGTTACATCTCTGAATGCCAATTGTCTTTTACTGACTCGGGTATGATATAGTATTGTTTTCTAATGAAGGAGATTGCACCACATTTGTGAACCATGTTGCTTGTAACATTGCTTCACATGTTTTTTTTAATATGTATTTTACTAAAACTACTGAATGAACTGACAGCATGATGCTTATTGTCATTGAGCATCTAGTACTGCATCCACACTAAAGATATGGTTTTGTTGGAAAAATTGAGGCAGTTATTGACAAAGATGATGAAGACTTAAAACAATACTTCAATGTGTGTTTTGATTTTATTGATGAAGCCAAAAGACATGGTGGAGGTGTTTTGGTTCACTGTTTTGCTGGAAGATCCAGGAGGTAACTTCCATTCCTTTCTCTCTTGTTTAGTTGTTTAGATGTGATCACCTCTTGTTCTTGATAATTTCATGCATTTTTGTGTTCTGGTTTAAATTATCTGGAGTATTGTTTCTCAAGAGAGAAAAAAACTAGAAGCAACATGTAGTTCATCATCCAACAGCCTTTGGATGCTGGCTCCTATACCAGTTAATAAAAGGTAGCCAAATGCACAAGGCTCTTTTGGAGGGTGGGGGAGAGGGTAGATGTACACAGCCTTACATCCCACAACTGGAGAAACTAGTTCTAGGATTTAGGCCCATGATCCCTAGGTCATAAGGCATCAATCTTATTGTAAGGTTGCTCCAAGGCTCACCGTTTTTCCTATACTGGTAATAACATAGAAAATAGCATGCACATGAGTTGAAGTAACAAATTTTACTTGAAAAGTCTGGTAAACATCTGTGAAGCGTATGATTTTGTAACAAAGATTGTACTGGGCATGACACTAATCTTCATTTTGTTTGTGAAATATCTTTACATATCTAATTATATGACAATATTTCTTTAAACCTATTGTCACAAAGTTTTGAATAAAGGAGTTATAAGATTGTCTTGGTGGTAAAGGGAGAAGGGAGGGGAAAGAGGTCGTAAGTTTGAATCTCTCTACTAACAAAAAACTAACAAATTAACAACTATCATTTGCCGATGAAAAAAATGAAGTTTTGAATATGTTTTGTTATCATATATGTGTGTTGCTGTCTGGAACTTAAGTATACGACTGTTGTGCTAACTGTGAAATTGTTTTCATATTGAAATTTGTAAATTGATTGTAGCCTTGAAAATTATACGTATGTTTATTTGTTTCCCCTGCTTCATTATTCTTTTCTTTTTTCTGGAATCTGCTTTTGTGTGGATTTTTCCAGTTTCATGTATTGAAAATTTGAAAGAACAATAAAAGTGCATGCTTCAAGGTTATTGACTATCCTCCCAGGGAAATAGAAGTTCAAAACTCAATATAGCATGAGTTGAATCAATTTGTTATTTTTCTGACTTCCATTTGTGAAATGCTATCAAATTTTTAATCAGTGAAGAAGCTAATTTAGACCTTAAATTTGTTAACATATGAAAAGTAGAGAATTAAGGACGTGCTTGAATTTCAAGAGTGATGAATTATCTCTTTTACTTTGTTCCGTAACTTCAGTTCTGCATGAAACTCATGCCAGCATTTTACTACTTTTTTAATTCCCATATCTGAACTTCTTAAAAAAGATCTTGGCATTTTTATTGCTCTTTTGGTTATTTCCCTTTTCATATGATGAACTGGGCAAAATTGGTCCTAATAATGTTACACCTTCCAGTGTGACTATAGTTGTGGCATATCTGATGAAGGCTCGTGGAATGAGCTTTTTTGAAGCTCTGCAACATGTAAGGAGTATACGACCAGCAGCAGGTCCCAATCAGGGTTTCATTTGTCAGCTGCAGGACTTTGAAAAGTCTCTTCAAGGTGCCAATAAATTGCATTAGTCTTATTTACAATTGCAACCTAGCTTGGTGCATTATTTATAAACGCATAGCATAAATCATCTACATAAAATGATATATATTTACGTCTTAAATATATTTTGAACTGATACACCTCTGAAACCATCAAGATACACATTTACAATTGTAAAATTACACGTGAAAGATCTTTTATGTAATGAAGTGAAATTTCTTAAACTAAAAGAGTTTACTTGTACACTATGTTAATCTAGTAGAATGTGCATGATAAAGAAAGTGAAGAGGTTTTCTTCAATTATTCGTTATTGTTACTAATTGCCTAACATTTCGCATACCAGAAAACACAATCACATATTCTTCAACTAACGATGAACAGATGATACCTCATTATACGTTTAGTAAATCCTCATCTTTTGTGAAACTTTAATTTCACCGCCTAGTCTTTCTTTTTTGGTTTTTTGGAATCTAAATATTATTACACGACATTATGAATGATTAAGCATAGGTGGCTTTTGGAATAAAAACTATTTTATTTCCAACTAAATTATTTATTTTTGGGAATGAGATATTAAGATTTAATATGATTCCTGCAGAAATTTATAAAATTTGAGTTATTATTCAACTTTTTTAGGAATAAATTGTTTATTGTTACGAAAATGTTTAGTAATTTTACAAACAGATATATATGGGAATGTTTTATTTCACCTGTTGACATATTAAAATTTCTAGTAATCTTTTATAACCGAAAAGCATTAGACTTCTGAAACCTACTTCTAGTCAACACATAATCTTAGTTTATTTTAGCTAGACTGCATTTCTACACAATTCTAATAGGTGTTTTTACCCATTTTAAAAAAAATTGTTTTACCCTTAAACCATTAGATGGTTACGAATATATTAGGCATTACACGATCTTATTAATTGGACAAGGATCTTTTTTTCACAACCAATTAATGCAATATTTGATAGTGAAAATAGTAGAAATATAAGAGCCAAATGCACTTAGATCCCAATCCATAAAGAATTAAGCTTCCATCATTGACAGATTCATAAATCTATTAAAGGGATGGTTGATAACTTATTTTTTCCTTCTAATTATTTAAATATCAAATTTTTAATAAATAATTATTTTCAAATAATGACTTCTAGAAAAAAAAAAATTACAAGTTTCACACAAAATTTAAACTGATATTTATTTCAAATGATAAAAACTAAAAAATTAATCGCTGAAAATATTCTACTTCAAACAATATAAAATTTTAGGTAAATTCTATCGTGTCTTTATATTTTTAATGAGTACCAATACCTTTTATGAATACACCAATAAATTATAAACATGTGTACTTGTAACTTTCACCTTATAGGTTTTATAGAATAGATTATGACTTATTGTTTAGGATCTTTTTATTTTTAAATTGTTAAATAACTTCTAGGATTACTTTTGTTGTCTATTCATTTATACTTTATATTTTTATATTTACTATTTAAAAAATTGAAATAAATTTTTAAAGGAATTTTTTGCAATTATAAAATTTAAAATACCATTAAAAATAAATTCTAACTTATTTATAATATTTTTTTTATCTCATGATAATGGTGTGGAGTATTTCTCAATTTTAGTAATAGTTAATCTTTGTCGGAGAACTGAATTCAATCTTATTTAAAGAAACCAACAACTTGTTGGTAGTATGATGTGATTTGCAGATATTATAATTATTTTGTTTTATCAAATTAGGATAAAAATATATATATCAATATCCTCTGTTACGGGAGCAATCACCAAATTATTATAATTCATATGATATTTGATTATTTAAAAATTAGGATAATGTAGAACGATCAAAACCAAATTTGATCAAATCTGGAGGACCTAAAATGCAAATTATCCAAAAAAAATGAAAAATTATCCTAAATGAATTTTAAAATAGGCTTAAATATTCTATTTGAATTAAATCAAATTTCTTTTGTGTTTTTACTTTCTAAAAAAGAAAGTCCAAAAAATATTCTTTATTTGTATTTTTTTTAATTTCTATTTTTCTTCAAGCTAAACAAATCCAAACTTTTCTTTATAGTTCTTATTAGAATCATCTTTGCAAATTGTAAGTCACTCTTTAGCTATTGTGAGCGATAATCAATTGTAACAACCTAAGAGACTTGTGGAAGCCTCATTACCACATCAAACATTTCAAATCTCTCCCGATCCAAACCCTCAAAATAAACACTACCACAAATACAAGCTCTGCCCAAATGAACGTTTAAAGACTTAAACCTCTCTTGATAACCCCCCACCCCCTTCTTCCAAACACATACAACAAAAAATATTATCCTATACACATGCATTGCTTAATAGAAACAATCCAACAATAAATGAGACCTAAAATAAAATTTGATAGAACTTTTTATTTTTACTAAAATAAATTATATATTGAATCTTTTTGTTTACATATGTAGTCTATTTTGTCAAAAAAAATTGTTATTAAGCTTAAAAGTTAAAATTTGAACTTGACTTGTTTTATCCTTGAGCCTCCCCTATCAACATTCTAAGACTTAAAATTGTAAGTTGTGACACATGAAACATTTCAAAACTTTCGCATCCCAACCCTCCAAAATAAACGCTACCACATACGCATGCTTTGCCTAAATAAATATCTCAAGACTTAACTTCTCCCAAAACACAAAAATGGCTACCACATACACGTGTTGCTTAAATCTACGTTTTAAGATTAAAAATACAGGTTGTAACATAATATATATTAGGTAATGGTTCCAAAATCATGTTTACGGATTTTCCATTTGCCAATAGTTGGGTCAGGGTCAATTTTTAGGTTTCATTACAAAACATAACATGCTGCATCATTACATCTGCACCCAAGAACTGATGTTTGAACTAGTTGTGGCAAAAAAAAGTTATTGAATAATTGATTATGCTTATAATTAAGTTTTTCATTTATTTATATTGCACAACTCAACTATTTCCATTACATCACCATCCTGTAATTGTGAGGTTCAAGTTTAAACATGTTGGCCCAAAGTTTGTCGTGTTCGTATAAGTCATTCGAAGAAGACGCGTCCCTTCCTATTTCTATTTGGGTCAAATCAAAGCCCATATGATTGAACCCTTTACTTCTTTTTTTGGTTTTATTCCCCTTTGATTTGTCGATAAATGAAATGTCTCCTTCCTCGGCATATCACGGGTGATAATATAAGTATATAATAACGCATTTAATCTTTACTTTTTAAGCGTAATTTTTTATGTTATTGTTTGATTACATGGTACTAAATTATTAAAGAATTTCGACTATTACAACTATAATTTGAAACTCTACTGTTTGGATGGTGTGACCATATTGTTAAACAATATAAAAAATTGTATCACCGATCTTTCATAATTAACCTCATAATGTGAAGGAAAATATTTTTCACATTATTCTTTTATACATTGCATATACATTTTATGAAAAAATAATTTTTATTTACAGTGAAAAATAATTTTTATTTTATGAGTAAAATTTTAATAAGATTAATGCCACTACGCGTGAAACTTTGTAAGAGAAAAATGAGGATCTTTTCAAGATTTTTTAAAACAAAAAAAGAAAAGTGTAAAATACGCAATGGATAAATATCTTGGTTTCGTGATGCTTAAGATTTTACCAATCTTGGTGGAATTATTGCATCTTTGTTCATTTCTCTGTCCTGATTTTTAACTTTTTTTATCTGATATTACTGCATTGATATATTTAATATAGTATTTGGTACTCGATAAAGAACAAAAACTGGAGCCGAAAGTCAAAACTATCATCCCTTTTTGAATTCATGTTTACCATGACCATGATGAAAGAAACTGTGGGGCAGCACTCTCACACATCATATCATTTTCCATCTTCGTCTTGGAACCTGCTCTCATTCTTGTTCTTCCAGCCCCTTCTCTAAATTATTACTCGCTATGGACACATATATGCCTGCAAAATGATTGATCTGCAAAAATAAAATAAAATAATTTACCCTTTTAATTCTAAATGTTTCATTTTTAGTTTTAGTCTCTTCGAGAAAATTAAACATGTTAGTCCCTACACACCATTGTACGGCAGTTTTTATTTTAAAAATTTAAATATATTTTTAGTTCTTATAATTTAGTATTTTTTATTTGTTGTCTTTATAAAATTATTTTTTATTTTTATTTTTTAAAATTATGTTTATTTTATTTTTAGTCTTTAAATTTAAATTTTTTAGATAATACTTTGGATAGTGAATAAAATATTATCATATAAGGATGAAAAACAAAAAAAATATAATTTATAAAGATTAAAAACAAAAAAATTATTTTACAAAGACATTAAATTATAAAAAATAAAAATATATTTAAGTATTTCAAATATTCTTATTTTGTATTAATGTTAAGGACTAAAATTTAACTTTTATGTGTGTGCAGAGCCTAAAACTCAATTTTTTAAATAAAAGTTAAAACTTAAAATAAAAACAATTAGCCAAAGCGAGTAAATGTTTTAAAAGAATAGTATTATACATGAAAATTGAACATAATTTTTAAAAATTTATAATAATTCATATATTTTTACTTAGTCAATTAAATTATATTTTTTTTCACTTTTATAAGTAAAATATATGCAATAATAACATTTTTTTATATTATTATTCAATTATAAACTAACATGTATAATAAATATTAATTTTTATAATAGCTAAAGCAAGTGAATGTTTTAAAGAGAAACTAATTCATATTTTTATGAATAAAAATTTAAACTTTTTAATTTTCTTTCCATTCACATTTCTATTTATTATCATTTTTTTTTCCTTTGAAACAAACAGATGGCTTAATTCTGAGCAGTGATCACAGTGCAGTCGCAGTTTTTTTTTTTTTTTTGGTACTCCATTTTTTCCGAATGCTTACGCGTGATTTTGTAATAATTATTAGGCGTAATCATTGAATTGGGTTGCGGAGGCATGGGTTCATGTGAAAGATCTTAGTCTATTAAAAAACAAAAATCTTTAAAGCGGGTCAACAGAGAGCCACAGAGATAAAGTACAATTAAATTTGAAAACATAAAAAGTATGAATAAATTTTAGGCTCAAACATGATTTTAGTCTATTTAACTTGTAATTTTATTTTGTAATTTAATACGAGTGTCTAAGAAACAGTTTTTTTTTTTATTGGGTCTAAGAAACATTTTCTATTTAAGTGTATAAAAGTAATTTGACAAGAGTTAAATATATATTATTAAGAATATATGTTAATTTGCAGACAAAGAAAATAAAAATATGAAAGAAATAAATAGTAAAACATGTGAGATTCATATTTTTATATTTTAAATTAATTTAAAAAAAATATCTCAATTTCTCTTTCTTTCCATTTATTTTCATTCTACCAACCAGTAAATTGTGTATATTTAATCATCTTTGATTATTTATTTGTTAGACTTAAATTGTAATTGAGTTTATCCACATTCTATTTAAAATGACATGACGTGAAAACGGTATATTCGATTCAACATAGATTTAAGACCATTTAAATTTGAATAAAATTAATTTTAAATTATTGTTAAAATATTTATTTAAGTTATTTTAACTATAAATCTCACAATAAAAAGTGTGTTATGATTACTGTTAACAATGAAAGTCGGTGTAAATCATGCATAAGATATAAGTTTAATTTGATGATAAGAAAGAAAGAAAAAAAAAAAAAAGAAAGCAGAGCAAAAATATGTGGATTCAAATTTTGCTAATTAAAATCTAACAAAATTAATAAACTAAAGTTTATTTGTTCTATATCAAATTGGATGTGGATGAATCGATTTGATTTGGATTTATAATAAAATTAAATTTGAATTGGTTATATTTAATTAATTGGTCTGATTTAAGTTTTGATTTTTTTTAGCTATTTTGAAACCAGTTAATTTAATTACTTATGTTGGTTTGATTCAGGTAATCAAATTATGATAAAAAATAAGCTATTATATTTTTAAGTTTTTATCTCTATTTATTACCTATTTTATATAAATTATACATTTAGATTAACACAAAATAAAATATAGTATGTTTTTAATGATTGGTTATTTATTTTATTTAACATTTAATTTTATATAACAATCACTTTGTGTATCACAAAATCATAATAAAAAAATTATCACATAAAGATAACTAAATTAGAACACTTACAAATTATATATATATATATATGTATGTATTATTGTGAAACTGAGAACCCGCCAAAAATGGTTTAAGGAACAATTGGGTTGTGACTTGTGAGTTGATGTTTTGGCGATTGAATTTCAACCAAACACTGTTTAGTGTTTACGACTTTACTTGATTAAGCACATGTGAACCAGTGTCCTTTCATAGCTACAATTAGTAGGATTAGGACCATTAGCTGCGATTCCATGCATGCATCTTTCTTCATCCATTTCTTTTTTTCTCAAGCAATAACATAATTAGCACTAAGCTGTGGTCTTATCGGACCAAATAACTACGAAGAGTTTGTGAGTCATTTTAGTTATAGCTCATCAATTAAATTAATGTTTCTTTGTACTAGATAACAAAACATTATTATGCATATCTAATTCTGATAGTTATTTCCATTTTATTTCTATTATATTAGAAATATATTATATTCAACCATAACTTATGTACACTCCTCTCACAGATAAGGAACTCTTATCACGTTAATTATTATATTATATATTATTTTCTCTTCTCTTTCTTCTTTTTTTCTTTATTATATAAAAATTATATAAATTTATTTTATGAATACAATTATTCTACTCAAAAGTAGGAAGCTATAGCAAAATATTTCAAATTCACTAGGATTGGCCTATGTATTTTTTTTCAATAAGCAAATGAATATATTTAAGGATTGGTCTATCTATGAAACTTAAAGTTCGATTTTTATTATTATTGTACACTAAAAAAACTAGCAAAATTTGTCAATAATACACGATAGCTCAAATGCTCAATACTACAATGATTGACGACAAATTTCTATGTATTCCAAGTATTCCAATTAATTAATTACGGGGTTTATAAATCATCCTTGCAAATTGTTTTTTTTTTTTGTAAACAGACATATTAGCAGGCGAGAAAAACAAGTATTTGAGTATTAAAAATATATATATATATATATATATATATATATAATTCTTAAATATTCTTATAGTACTTGGTAGAAAAAATATCACACAAAAATAAGAAAATACTTTTAAACATTTAAAATATTAATCCTCATTCAACAAATGAAGAATTAGTTTAAAAAAATAAAATAATTAGAGAGAAAGACAATTAGTAATGTACTATAGAGAGAACAAGGGCGAGTGGCAATACATATACATATAATGCAAAAACCAAAAAGCTTAGGTCAGCCACTGCCATATTCTGACATAAAACGACTTAACACTTGCTAACCACAGCAAAGCACACCGTCGTTTCCGCGCGTGACACCGACAGCCCCGAACATCATGCCACGTGTAACCAAACAAAACGACGAACATGCTCTCTTTTCATGGGCCTCCCGTACAGGAACTCTTTCTTTCTGGGCGAGGAGAGGAGTACTAAACTACTAATAATTAAGCATATGTACACTTACTGTATGCCTAACATTGAAATTTTAGTTCACTTGTACTGCAGTTTGCTTTTTGACTGATGCGTGGTGACTTGTACTGCAGTTGTATCATGATATTCTTAGTAATTTAATATGGAATTTTACTAATTAATGAAGAAACAAAAAATATATAAGAATTCCTTTTAAAAACACTTATAAAGATTAAAAAGGTTATTTCAAATTCCAGTAAATTAAATTAACATCTACCAATAAATTGTTGGTCCCAGACAATATTAAACTCGATTTTTTTAATTAATATTTTTAATTCAAGTTTTGTAAGCAAGAAAATATGATTAGAATGAAAGACCCACTAAAAATGATGAAATCAAATTTTTTTGTGAAAATAATTTAACAAAGTTAGTAAATATTTCATATTGTTATGTATAATTTTTTTCTTTTTTAAAATGCATACGAATTCTCTTCTTTTTTATTCCTAACACTAACCTTTTTAATTATTTAGAAAATATTATACTAACACTTATTATATATAACACTTTTCTTCTTAATTATTTAAAAAACATTAGATCTTGTATTCCTACAAGGAAAGTTGTTGTAAACAATAAAACACAAGAAAATTAAATCTAAAAAAAGTTAGGTGGTGTCCATGTAATTTATTCTTAAAATTTTGATCTATAAGTATCATGTTATTAAAATTAATTTATAATAATAAATTGTTTTTAAAAAACACCCATACAGAATACGAGTTATAAAAGCAGATAAATTTTGCTACACATCTGCGCACCCCCGCATACATAATAAGACACAAAAGAGTTGTGATTTTGAAATTATAAAATAGTAAGTTTATTGACTTTATATTAACAATTTTAAAAGTCTTGAAAAAAATTATTTATGATTGATTGATAGTATAATTTTTATACTAATAATATACAAATTTATTAAGCTCTTTTAAAATAATGTGATATTTTTTTCTCCGAGTCAAAGGAAAAAAATGTCAAAAGTTCTGTGCGACAATTAACTCTTTTTTTTCTTGCAAAAAAGAGAACAAAAAAAAAAAACAAGAAACAACTATTTTTCTTTTGTAATGGGAAGTACAGAAACAAAAAACAAAAATTACAGGCTAGGGAAAACAATAATCATGCCTATGTTGTTTGCTAGCAGACTACTATGAACCCCAAGACGAATGGAGAAAACACATTCTTACTATGAACTTTGCACTATGATTGCCTTCGCGAAGAGTGTGATGAAGGGTTACTTGCCAACATGCATGAACTCAATCTGTCATGGATGCTTTGAAAGATAATGGCACACTCATGGAAAGGTTAGAAGGGATCAAGATATGATTGATCAAATTAATAGTCAGTTGAGAGTCTTTGTAACACTTTTAGTCCTCTAAATCCCTAGTTCTAAGTCCTTTCAAGACATATATAAAATGGCCAAGAATTCCATTGAAAGATGTCGACTTGATATATACTTAATAAAATAATTAGTTTAATACATATATTAATAAAATTATTTTATACATAAAACTAAAAAAATTATCAAAAAATACTCTTAAAATAAGTTGATCTCAACTCATAATTTACAAATAATCCACCACTCAACAGTCAACACACCAATAACTATTAGTATCTGGTTTGGAATATTATTATAAGTATCATTGATATAATTGGAGACATTTTTGCTTTGAAAAGCGAGTGTTCTTTCTTAGTTTTGTTTTACTTTCTTGATTTTTGACTTTTTGTTATTCGGTCATTGTAGACATTGGCATCCAATGTTCCAAAAAGAGAAACAGTAAATAAAAAAAACTTTCCATATTTAGTGGTTGAAGAAATGTCGTTTAACAGCCTGTTTTTTCCCTCATCCTCGGTTTAAATTCTTGGTTGTATAGGTTGTTCTTCCCTACTAAGTATGTTAAAAGAGAAAATCTCACGATTTTTGGTGCGAATCTTCTTTTATTATTTTCTCTTATATAAAAAACTTTCTTCTGCATATTAGTTAACTTCATTTGTCTTCTAAAAAAAACTTCGTTGGATGATGGTTATCCTCTAAAAAAAAGCCTTCTTTCGGATAGATGAAAAATAAATAAATAAATAATCATCTAATTAAGTGAGCTTATGTTGATAGCCTCAATATGTTATTGATGTTATACTCAGTTGTATTAAGAGATCTTATTAAGTTTATCTAAATAAAAATAATATTTTTCTTCATTATACTTCCTTTTTTTTAAGAGCGCTATACTTCCTTTTAGTTTATTTTATTAAGTTGGCCATTAAGTATTCAAATATTCATAAAAAAATCATTAAATATTCAAATGCAACTATAAACGCATTCTTTTTGCCCCCATGTAAAATACCCGCAATTATAAAATTGTGCTTCTACCGCAAATACGAGATAATTTTGGAATATGGTTAAAAGTCACAAATTAGTATGATTACTATATTATTGGTGCAAAAAATAGTCAAATAATTGTGAGAAATGCATGGAATAATACTTATGTTGAATTAACTTTAGTAATTTCTAGAAATCTCTCAAAAAGAGAGTTGGTCTAGTGGTCAGAGATGAAAGAAAAAAGAGGAAAGATAGCTAGATCTCGAATTTGAATCTCCAATTACTAACAAATTAACACTTTACTATAAAAAATACATTTTAAAAGCACAAATCCATTGTTTATACCTCTAATTAAGAATTTGTGATTAATTTTTCAGAATAATTATTAGACGAGAGGATTCAAGTAAAAAATAAATAAAAGTTTAGTGTCCAGTTTTAAAAAATGAAAAATTCAGAAATCTAATTAAAAATTTGGGTAAAAATATATGAACTCTAGAATAATTAAACCAAAACTAAAAATTATATTCTTTTAAAAGTGTTCTTTTATACGATTCTTGTAAAAAAACTACTGCTAGGCACACTCACGTTGTTTGATATTTTTCATTTGGATGATATTATTTCTTATTAATTTTCTTACAAATTCTCCTATTTTACCTTATAAAACAAGTATTAAATGAAAGAATCATTTTAATTTTTTACAGCATTTTGTTACTAATTCTCTTTCTTCTTTTGTAAAAAAAGTATTTAATATTTTAAAGATATTAAATATATTGTTTTCTTTTATATAAGAAACAAATGAGTACTAAGTCTATTTACTGTTCTTTGTTAGCCTTTCATTCATCATTCATGCGCTCGAAGCTGATGTTGGGTCTGGGACCTGAAATTATCTAAAAATATCAAATACCTTTTTTTGGATGACCTACCATGCCAGTCTTCCCACTAACAACTTTCTTTTTATAAGACATGTATCTCTTGGTTTTTCTTGACATAGGTGTGGAGCGAAGGAGGATACTTGGATCCATACCTTGCGAGATTGTCTTGCAGCTACACACATTTAATTTAGAAGTTGTTAAACTTTGATGGTGCAACATGGATTCGTGGATCTTCAAGTCAACTTTTTGGAGTCACTTGTTGGCTTATCTAGAGATCTCGGAATGCCAATGTCTTTAGAGATGATATTTGGTCGTGCTGGAATACCTCAAATCAAGCTGAAGTGCTTTTCAAGACCATTTTGGACAGTTTTGTTACTGCTAATAATCCCTATACCTCTCCAATTGCTCCCGAGGAGTCATTTCTCAAGCTTAATACTGATGACAATTTCATTGGGAACCCTTGTCATTCTAGGTTTGGTGGTTTGCTTAGGAATAACCTAGGTGGTTACTGGGTTCTCGATTACTTAGGTTCGTGTGGGTATACTACGAACATCATTCTACAATAAAAATTAAAAATGAATTAATGATTTTAAGATTAATTTTATAAAAGTATTATTTTTATTTATTTATTATTATTATTTGTGTAAAATAACCTATAACAATAATTATAATGAGCTAGAGAGTGTAAAAAATATTAAAGGAAATATTTTAAAAAGATTTAGAATTATTCTTTTCATTTAAGAATTATAGTATTTCCCACTAAAATATTCAAATCATTCATCATGGGTTTGGTTGCTTAGAACTTGGGAACAGATACTCGGAATTTAGGGTATGTGTCCCCTTATCTTGATTGGAGTATGGGCCTAATTAAGTTTAACTGCCCTGGTGAGGTGAATTGTGCTCTCATCTGTACTTGGCAACTGGCACTAAATTCCATTCCATTTTATAGACACGCACAAACACACGTGTTCGGCAATTAATGGCTACAGCTGAAACACATGCAATAAATAAATAATGCAACCAATAAATTCTAAGTCTTCCGTTCAGGCTCTTACTGCGAAACAAATTAATGCGAGTAATTAATCTTTTTAGCATTAAAAATTAGATAAAAAATATCAATAAGTTCTTTAAGTTTAAGTTTAATGTGCTTAATTTAGATGCATCTATATATAAAAGCCATTATGAGCAAGTGAGGACAAATCTTTTAACGCTAAAATTCCATATGGCATTACCATGTACAAAAAAATTATTTAATATTGGGTTTACGATGTAATTATCAATTATGAGATGGTGGATTACATTAATGAGTTTTACCAGGCAAATGTTAATAAGTACTTTTAGTGCTCTAGTTAAGGAAAAATATAAAAGAAATATCAGTGTTTTTTTTATATATCACGAATATGTTTTTTTGATTAAAAAAAACGTTTGATTGTTGTTTCCTTAATCATTGTCTTAGAATTGATTGGAAATATATTAAAAAATTGAATTAAAGAAAAAAAAAGAATTTTCTTAAAAAAAACCTTAAATTTAAATTTAGTTTTTCTTAATTGTTTTTTATGAATAAAAAATACATCTCCTCCCATATTTTTCAGTCTCCAACATTCATCACTTGATTAGTTTACTTGCTGGTCAACAAGTAATTAAAAAGAGTTCAGTAGCAGCAACCAGCCCATGGAAGTGAAGATTCCTCGTCAATTTTAATGACTCGTGAGGTTGTCCTCCTTTGCAAGAAAGAGATGGTCAGACTAACAGTAGGCTTAGGAATAATAATATTCTTGCTAAGGTTTATATATACATATATAGAAAGGATTAATCATATTTTTAGTTTTTTTTTCATTTTATTTTTTTTATTTCGATTTTGAAGTTAATAGTTTTTAATATTTTTTAAAAATATTACTCAAACTTTAGTCCTAAAGCTATTTTTTTTCTTTATGCAGGATGAAAATTTAGGTATTTTAAAAATATAAGGGCTAAAACTAATGTTTTAAAAGTTAAGGACAAAAACTTTTTTTTTGGAAGCTAATTAAAAACACTATTAACCTATTGTTTCAAAATTTAAAACAATACTAAATTCTCCTGTGAAATTAAGTCTTCTAGCTGTGATATATTTTTAGATATAAAATGTGCGCTGAACCAGATTAAGGGATTTTATTTTTTAATCACAATGCTACTACTATATTCCTATGGGTAATATGAATTCTCGTCGTTTCCTCAAACTCCGATGAGGATAGGAGTATTGGTTATAAGAACTTCGACGTTTAAGTACATATATGGGAGTGAGTCAAGAGGTGAGAAAATTGGAGGGTGATTATTTTATAATTTTGTTCCCTACTCTTTTTATATTATGTTTCATTCATTGGCTGGTGGTGTCATTTTCATTTGCAATGAATTGATACACTACTTTTTCACATTTCAGGATGCGTATGGGGAATCATTACTTGATATATTTTACGCTTCTGGTTTAATAATGTTTCGCAAGTGTATTATCTTACTATTTTATTAGGATAGTCAAAAATTTGGGACGACGTGAGTTTTAAGCATTTTAGGCATTTTCAGATATTGACCCATAATCTGAAGACCAACAGACAAAAGTAAGATCTTGCATTGCACCTTTTTTGGCTAGAAAATAAGCACAAAAGTTATTTTCTCAAAGGGTAAATCGAAGATGAACTGCCCATTCAAGTTGAAAAATATGTTGAATTTTCATGTTAACGACTACCCATTCAAAGTTCTTTTCTCAAAGGCTTAATAAGTTGGAATACATGAGAAAAATATTGGTAGCATTGATAAGAGAGATAGCATAAGTAGAGTTAGAATAGCCAATAACTCAATTTAGCATGTGTGAGTTGCTATAAGACTTTTTATACATTTCTTAAATCCTATGGATCAAAGAAAAGACAGTTGTATTCCAAATTTCAAATAGCTAACAATAAGCCCTTGAAGAAAGTATATAAAACTTTGAATACAAGATATATTATTTTTGGTATATATAGTAATTAAAAAGGATAAAAACTTAGTCATGTAAAATTAAGTATAATACAAAAAGATCATTTACGTTGCATGCAATCAATCATATATTGTAAAATAATTAGTGTTTGTAACAATAACTTAAAATTTTGGTCTCAAATAATCTTTAATTGATTCAAAACAAAAACAATAATTATCTCTATAAGTTTAATGTTTTTGTTTGTTTGTCATATATCATTTTTATATGTAATAATCTTGTTTGAGACATGGTAAGACGTTAGATGTCTCCATGTTATGCAAGACTAATTTTTTTCACTATAGTTAACTTTTGTTGGTTTTGTTGTTGAAAATGAAAGTATACATCTTTTATTTAGAGAAACTCAAGTTACAAATACTTTCACACACTTGAATTTTACAAGGACTACTTTTAGTTTCACTCACTCACTTTTGCTACTTATTTTCTCAAGCTCACTTTCACTCTACACTTACTTGCTTCTTCCACACCCACACTCACATCTACACACTTGCTTTCAACCAAGACACTTGCATCTAGCCAAGAGCCTCTACCCCTATTTATACTTGCTTGGTGAGATTTCTAGATTCTTCTCCTATCTTCTTCATTACTCTTTGCTTCACTATGTCTCTAGATTCTTCTATAGGTTTCTTCAATTTTCCTTATGTTTCCAGAAGCTTCCACAAGATTCTACAGTCTTCCATAAGCTTCCAGAAGTTTCCATAAGTTTCCATATGTTTCTAGAAGCTTCCAGACCCTTGTAGATTGTGGACTAATCTAGAGATGCAAATTGA